>RJVU01051648.1:12225681-12340501 GCA_003731715.1 Anabarilius grahami
AAAAAAAAAAAAAAAAAAATACAATGCAGAAACAATTTGATTTAAATTATATATGATTGATATTACCCTTAAGAAAATTAACCATTGTTTTACTATAAATAAAACCAATATATTATAGTTATAGTTAAATTATAGTTAAACCATAGTAACCACAAATTAACCATGGTTTTGCTACTCTAACCATAGTTTAACCATGGTAATTGTGGTAAAACTGTGGTTATACAAATGGTAATCAATCCACCAAAAAAACTTGGTTACTACATTTTTACTAATATTTACTAAGCTTTCCTGTAGCTCAGTGGTTAGAGCGTGGCACTAGCAATGCCAAGGTCATGGGTTCGATCCCAGGGATTGCACATACTCAGATACAAATGTATAGTATAATGCAATGTAAGTCGCTTTGGATAAAAGCATCTGCCAAATGCATAAATGTAAAATTAGAACTGAACCTATTCATTTACTTATGACTTAGCAAAGGTGATGGTGCCCCAATGGCAGTAGTTGACCTACACGAACTGTATCATTTCTGTATAGATTGAGAGTGGCTGACGTGTTTTTAGGATTATGCATATGTGTAACAAAGCAACAATCTATCTATGCTCTCTCCTTTACAACAACAGTGCAACATCATCAACAAGCATTTTAGCTGTGTTACATTTTGTTAAGGCTACAGTAACAACAGTAGCATTGGTTCGAGCGATTCATTGTAAAATTGGATTGATTAAACATCATGGAGTTTTGACTTCACCAAAAAAAAGGCACTTTTATTTATTTATTTATTTATTTATTTTTTGCACGGAATTACTGAACTTAACATAATTAGCGCTTGGGTAAACAAACCAAAATTAATGCATTTCAAGATTCAAGAGTTTTATTTGTCACATGCACAATTATATAGAGCATATATAACCAGCAGTGAAATGAGA
This sequence comes from Anabarilius grahami, assembly GCA_003731715.1. NCBI lineage: Eukaryota > Metazoa > Chordata > Actinopteri > Cypriniformes > Xenocyprididae > Anabarilius > Anabarilius grahami. Next base: position 12,226,608 of record RJVU01051648.1, read on the forward strand.
GTCAGGTCCGCTCCATGGACAGTGCAATTATTAAAGAATACAACACAGATGAGAATATACATAACTATAGCTATGAAGGAATTAAATAAAAGTAAACAATAAAAATATAAGNTGTTTTTTTGAGCATGCTTTGGGATTCACTGAACAAACAAAGCCAAGGCTTAACTCCATGGTTTCTATTTGAATACAGACAACACAAAGCTCACCTCATTTAGCTCCTCTTCTCTTTCAGCCTCCATGACAGTCTTTCAATGTTAGACTGTATTTCTCACATACTTTTGACACAAAACTTCTTCATACCATCTGAGCATGCTCTAGGCATTCAGGTGTCAGGGGAGACTCTCAAGTGGATTCCTCTAAACCCGGGTCATCTTTGATATGCAGCACCCAGCTCTTTGCAGCCAGGGGATTTCTCTGAGGTAGCTCTCTGATAGACAGTGATGGAAAAATACAGGTAGAGACACCAAAGAGGTCTCAGCAGACCCTCTCTGAAGGGTGATGAACAGTGTTCTTTGGTTAAAACTAGTTACAAAAACTGGTTTCTTCCTCAGGTAAGGAAGACTATGTGAGTAACAACTCCACCCCACCTGTGAGCCTTTAGGGCTTATGTTTCTCCAGCTAGTTTCAGACAGACTGATATTTGTCACAGAGGATGTTTCTAAAGTATTTCTTTCTTTTTTTCAGCCTAATGTTTTATTCATTATATTCCTTCTGACAGAAAAAAAAAACAGTTATTCTCCTAAAGATGGAGTTCATGATTCTAATAGTCAAATTAAAAAGTACAATGCAGAAAAACATGTTGTTTTGTGAATAATCATCACAGTATTCCAGTATTCACAGCAGATTATTTCAGTCTTTGAAACAGCTTCTTTCATTTAGAGAGTTTTATTTTTCACTCTCTGTTTAAAATCCCAAAAGCAAAGCTGCACAATCTGCTGTCTTTCCAGGGAGCCCTAAGTCTTTTTTGAATGGGATTAAGTTTCCTTAAGGACATGACGCAAATTCGTATTTCAGAATTTCAGAAATGCACTTTGTGACTTTATTCCTTTCTGAATCAAATACATCAACTTTTCCTCGCACAACCTTTGAAATCGAGGATAGGAATCTCTCTCTCTCTCTCTCTCTCTATATATATATATATATATTATATTGCCAAAAATATTGGGACACCCCTCCAAATCATTGAATTCAGGTGTTCCAATCACTTCCATGGCCACAGGTGTATAAACAGAATATACACTAACAAGAAGCGACACGCAATAGAATGTTCCATTGCAACACCGGTGCCCAGCAGCAGCCCTGCGTTTCCGCCATTTTGTGGTGAAAGCGACTCGTCAGTCCACTAGTTTCTATGGCAATATCAGCTGCTTTGTTAAAACAAAAAGTACATTAAAGCTGAAATCCAACCTGAATGATGACAACACGGAATAAAATACTATCACTAGTGATCATCAAATCTTTTTAACAGTTTATTTTACAGACTTTGTGTTTTAAGTCTTCTACTTTTTTCACAAAACATTTGCTCTCTAGAAACCCAGTCAGTTATATCTAGTATTAACATTATAAACACTGAATTAATACCAACATATGAAATTACATTAAGGACATGCATCAGAAAAATTGGGAATGTTGGACAATAGGAATATAACAGCTTGATTTTGCAGTGTTGTCTAATGTCCGTTAAAGCAAAAGTGTCCAAAAGTGGGAATTATGCAATAACGGACACAGCAATGCATCATGTGTTATAAGATCATTATGTTTGTAGCGTGATCCATTAAAACGTACAATATAGCCTATTTCAATAGAGACCTAGTGATACTATTATTACTAGGCTATTACTCCACTAGGTCTGAAATACATTGTTTGCTGCAAACATCATGATCTAAATTTATTAATTATTAATTTACTATTAATAAATGTGTAAAGTTGCATAAGATGGAAATACTCAATAAAGTAGGCTAACTACATTACCTCAGATGGATGAATGGTTGGATTCCACAACTGGTAAAATAAAACATATATAAGACAATACAGCATTTACTGTAGGAGCCATACAATTTACTGGTGACTTAATTAAAAAAACTGTTCTATTGTGCTTCTGATTTGGCAGTGAAATTCGCCGATTTTGTGTGCGTAAGATGTGAAGGATACTATGGTCCAGTTAGTATTTTCACCCCATAATGGCGGCCGTGCTACCGAAACGCCATCTAGTGGCTGTAACCCAAAAAGTATCAAAGTGTCGCCTCTTGGGTTCTATACTCTTTGGTATAAAATCAAGCACCTAGGCATGCAGACTGCTTCTACAAACATTTGTGAAAGAATGGGTCACTCTCAGGAGCTCAGTGAATTCAAGCGTGGTACCGTGATAGGTTGCCACCTGTGCAATAAGTCCATTTGTGAAATTTCCTCACTACTAAACATTCCACGATCAACTGTTAGTGGTATCATAAAGTGGAAGCAAATGGGAACAACAGCAACTCAGCCACAAAGTGTTAGGCCACGTAAAATTACATAATCACATTTCAGAATCACAATTAAATTAGTATATGACACGAAAGACATCCTAACTGTAATCCAAATTTTCCAAAAAGAATCCAAAAAGAAAATGAATTCCTTCTAAACAATCTAAAGTCATACAATTTTCAAATGTACAGAAATGGTTCAAGTCCCCTCCAAATGATAGCAGAGAAAAAAACAGGGTTTATAACACTGAAGCAACGAGGGCTTGTAAAGTTGTGTGCTGACACTGCTCTTTCTGATAGCTCATCATCAGCCCTTTTTCAGTCAGTCTGGGAACATCCTCATTCCAGGGTTTATGTGAATGGATATGTTTTATTGTGCTTATAAAACACCTTTCTTCTTTCAGGTTAATTAATTTAGCTGTTCCTTGCTGAATAGTATTTTGGCAGGAGCAGTCCCGTAAGTTTGGGAAAGCCAGTTAGAATTGCCTAGGCTGCCAGAATCGTTTAATAAACTCTGCTGCTGTCATGGCTTTTCAGATACAATTTGGACATTGGCAATAACCATGACAGAGCTTGTAACAAAGGACTTTGACATCTCATTGAAGTCCCTATTGATGTCTGGCTAGAAACTTTGTAAAAAAAACACGAACTACTTGTACCCTCTCTTAGAGATAAATCAGTGATGAATACAATTTGAGTGAAGAGCAAGTGGTTTCAATGATGGTGAGAAATCCTTGTTTTAAAACAAGATGTGACAGTGTCATGATGTTCTTCCCTTTAACAAGCAATCAAATTGGAGTGTGTTGCCAGCACTTCAGACATACTCCAAGAAGTGTGGAGAGGGGTAGGGTAGCAGGGTGTGTTAATTGAAGTAGAGAAGCCCTGCACCCTGCAAGTGTCTGTCGTAAACATGGCTCTTGGATCATAAGTACCGGGTAGGGACCAACATGGAAAAACTACAGAATTAAAAAAGGTGATTGTCAATGTGAACATCAGACTGAAGCATGGACTATGTCTGCAGATGCCCTGCTCCCCATTTAGTCTCAGACTGATATATTCACAAGTGCCAAAACCATTAATTTTGCAATGTGGGGTGTTCTGCAGCTGCAGATTATTGCAGGAATAGCAGTTAGTTAATAGCACTAATTGTGCTAGTTGCACTCCCATGCATCACTGCTGGAGAGAGATGGAGAACTTAAGTCAAAGAAGCCAGTCTTGTCTTGAATAAAAATCTACTTTTTACTTAATGTCTCGTGTTTTAACACATTGTTATGCAGTTGCTAGGATGATATGGGTGGTTTCTGTGTGGTTGCTAACAAGACCACCTCCAAGTTTTACTGATTTTCTGGTACTTATATATGTGACCCTGGACCACAAAAGCAGCAAGGGTATATTTGTAGCAATAGCCAACAATACATTGTATGTCAAAATGATCAATTTTTCTTTTATGCCGAAAATCATTAGAATATTAAGGAAAGATCATGTTCCATGTAGATATTTTGTAAATTTCCTACCGTAAATATATGTAAAAAATTATTTTTGTAAGAGAATATGCATTGCTAAGGACTTCATTTGGACAACTTTAAAGGCAATTTTGTCAGTACCCTCAGATTCCAGATTTTCAAATAGTTGTATCTCGTCCAAATATTGTCCTCGCTTATTTATTCAGCTTTCAGATAAATCTTTTCAGATGAAAATTTGACCCTTATCACTGGTTTTGTGGTCCAGGGTCAGATATGGCTTGAGTCCCACTTCAATAGCTAAATTAGCTTGCACCCAAATAATCCATTTGTATTCAGATTGATGGCTCAATCAGACTGAAAAGCTTTTCCCAGGTGAAAAAAGTACACTTCTATAATGTATTTAAAGTGCTCTATTTTCGCGCACTAATTTCATACTTAAGAAGTACTCAAGAAGAATTTTAGTATATTAAGATAATCTTAAGAACATCTAAGTGTACTCAACTGTGCTACTTTGAGACACCATGAAATATGAACTAAAATGTGCTTTTAATATACTATTTCTGTATTTAACATTTTAGTTCATATTTCATGGTGTCTCAAAATAGCACAGTTAAGTACACTTAGATGTTCTTAATATTATCTTAAGAAGTACTAAAGAAGAATTTTTAGTATATTAAGTACAAAATTAGCGCACGAAAATAGAGCACTTTAAGCAATTTTTTTTCACCTGGGTTATGATTGAGCTCAATCCAAGTGAAGTTTTGGTCGAATTGAAAGGGGTGGTGAAGACCTGGAATAATCTTATCAACAGGAAAAAATTAAGCATTTAAACAATTAAAATTGACCATATGTTCTCAATCAGATCAGCAGTGCCGTCATGTGTATGTTTACATCATACGAACATATGTTTATGTCTCATGTCTTACAAACTTGTCAGTAGATGAGACTAAATGTCTACTAAATATTTGCTTAAAAAAAGCTCTTCTGACATAAATGTCAGTTTCTATTTAGATATGTCATGAAGGAAAAAAATGTGGTAGCTCCATACGCTGTGCTTGGGTTTTGTTTAGAATACATGTAATGCACATGTAAACTAATATGTCAATCAGATTGCAATGTTTGGGTTCATGTAAAGAGCACTTTCAGAATCAGAAATCGAATTGGATTAATTCCGACTGATGAAAATTTGTCCATGTAAGCATACCTACTACTAGTCAATGGATTTTTTTCAACCATTTTCTTTTATGATCACTTTGAAAACCACTAAGAACACTTCTCCTCAATAAGTTGCACTTTTGTGGTTGCACAATTTGGGGTAATCATTCATGTTTGCAACACAGAACTAGTTCCAGTGTTTAATGTTTAGTGTTTGGAGTTCATTGAAATCCCTAGCCCTAGAATTAGCAATAGTAAAAGTGATACTTACATTAGCAATAATTTGGTCCTTTGACATTTTAAGAATCTACAGAATTTCATTTTGTCTTTCATCTACTTAACATGCAGACATCTGTTGCAGCAGACGTTTTCCCTAAACTTCCTGCTTGGGAAGATATGAGAAGAGAACAAAACCCAAAGGTGTTGCAAAACCCAGCTTGCCTCTGAAACAAAAATACTGGGGGAAAAACAACACAGGCTAATATATCTTACTTTGATGTATTTATCAGTTCTGTTTTACAAATAACCCAATCAATATGGCAGTTAGCACATGCTGTTAAGTGAGGCAAACACATTGATATACATGAACGAAACCACAGAGAAAACATTATTCAGTGTCTGTCATGAGATTATGTAACAATCCCACCATAAAATGAGAGCTTCAGCAATCATAATTCTCCTGTGATCTAAAATGGACTGACTGGCTATGGATTGACTATGATTGGACAAGTAAATGTAATCATACTGTAGGTAAATGTTAGCTAACCAAATGATTCAGTGGAAATTATATTTAAAAACACATACGGCTAGACAGGGAAACATTATTTTAAGGGAATAAAAAATCTCTAATGCACTTTATCTTTGGAGAAGGTTCTGCAACAGCAGATTATTGCAGCAATAGCGAGGGAACCATTAGCTGTGAACTGTGCCTACACCTCCATGCATCACTGCTGGAGAGAGATGGAGAACGTTAGTCAAAAGAAGCCAGCCAGCAGAGATCTGCTTCTGATGAGAGCATACTGAGACCCCCTGCAAACATTCACCATTCCTCACTGCATGGGAAATGGAATTTGGTGACGCTAAAAGTTAAAACTTTTCAAAGGTGATCCCGGAATTGCTTCTGTTGAAGGCTTTTTTTAAAGAATCTAAGGCCTCATTTGTCCCTGTCACAAGATTATCTCTGAAAATTGCAAATAGGACTTTCTGTTTTGCTCTGTCACCAATAAGGACTGTTTTGTGCCTCTCCAAATGACCCATGCTGTGCATCATCAATGGGATGGAGCAAGACATATCTTTCCATTAGGATGGTGTTATTTTAATTACTCTAGAAATTACAGCAGATGGTCCATATTTGCCAGGAGCGGAAACAGAAGTAGAAGATCCAGTACATTGGAGAATTGTCTATTGAATAATGAATTAATTTGAGCTTCACACCTCCTTCCTTCGAGATTTGCCCATTTTGGAAGTGACAGGCTGGAGCTGTGTAATTAGATGCAGCTCTACAAATGGTGAATATCAAACATGCCGCGTTCTCCTGATTTCTTCCCTTTGTATCTGACCTTTTGTAATACATTTGGAATGGTATGCTACCATATGCATATTTTGTGCTGATTTTGCACTGTCAACATGGTACTTCCAATTTCATTCAGCCACAACAAATAAATCTAAATACAATCCTTGGTGTAACTGTAAGGCAGGTATCAGCGCTCTTGGCTACATGTATTCTGGGAAGCTTAACTAAAATATGTCCCCTTGGAATAGTGGTGCAATTTACAGAAATGTCTATTTCACTAAATGGCTTTCTTTTATATTTGCTGTTTAGAGGCACTTATCTTGCTGATTCACTTTTACTGTTCCCCTGGTTTTCTCCATCCAGGACACTCTGTTCTGTTACCTTCTTGTGTTGTGGTAAAGATTAAAAAAAAAGAAAAGAAAGAAAGACATAATTATATGGTGGTGAAGGTCATCCATCTCTAAAGTAAGGATGGGACACATTAATCTTCCCCCACTGTCAAATACAGTATCTAAGGCCACATGTAGCCATAACTTCTCATGCACGTGATGAGGTGTTGACTTACTGTACCAAATATTTGCCAAATTTTAGTCATACTCAGAAATTTTGGAATATTGTTTCTTGACAAAAGGTTCACTAAAAGCCTATATTTCATCAAAAGTGAATCTGAACTAATTAATACTCAACAATATATTTGTTTTAAATCAAAAGCCCTCTATGTAATTATTTCAGCTACATTATAGAGTGGTCATGTCCTAATAAGGCATGATGCAATAAGCAAATTTGCCTGTCCTTACCAGATGTGACAAAATCCATAAGTTCATAAGTTCACAGTTTGAATATCTTGTTTCCTTTAATTAATTTTCAAGATGTGAGGTCAAATATCCATTGTCGCTTTTAGTATTGGCTACTGTTTAAAGGTCATGCAAAATGATATTTGAACCTTTTTAACATAAATTAAAAAAAAAACTGTGCCTGATTATCATTGTCATAGTTTGCATGTTCTTTTTGGCTGGTTAGGAAAAAAACTTAATGTGATTAACATGATGATTATTGTCAGGAAACAGTGTTAGTGATCACATCTTCACAGAGAATCCTACAGGATCTGGATCATCCTACCGTAATGTGACGGTGTTCCATACAAGTTAAGCTCTGTGGACCACATCTGTGACATGCTATCGATTACAAAAGAAAAAAAAGGACTTATCCCTCAGTTTGTTAAAACAAGTACAAATCATGTTTACAGCGATGCACTTGGAAATGGAAGTCAACCCTTTTAAAGGAGTGAGTGCACTACAAGTTTGATTGCCTTCTTCAGAAGAAAGGTCAGGGATGATTTCACATCTCAACTTATATGATCCATTTACTTAAAAGTTTAGAGTCTGGTTGGGAGGATGTTTCCCTGAGATAAAGGTAGCGTAGGCAATGTTTTTCATAAACATTTCTTTTATACTGGTTAAAACTCTCTTCACATCCCAATAGTAATCAATAATAGAAGTGGTCTAAATATATATAAACAAAAATGTACATATATCTTCTGTGGAAGTCTCAGGATGTCCTACCTGCCTGTCAACGTATGCATTTCCATACCTCCGCACACCCTGCTCGTGCAAACATCACACATCATCAGCGTGTCCCATGAGGCTATTCAGAGTTGTACAGACAGTCACTGAGTTCCGCAAACAAACAGCAACCACATTATACAGTTCTTCCTGAACCAAAACAACAAGTTAATGCTGCATTACACCATGTCGTAATTACCGTAATTAAGAGATGGCAACCCGTGACATTCTATTTGGAGCTGTTCAGAATTATGTGTTTCAATGGCAACACTGTCAATAACAAAATGAGTCTGCAGCAGTCAGTTGTTTACGTTCATTATTTCTATAATGTTATGTGCTTTGAGACATAAGGTAATTTAGCGCCATAGTATTGCCATGTGTTTTGGAGGAGACGTGGCTTTGGAGCATGCTCTGAAGGGAGGGTGGGATCTTATATTTTCAAAGCTAGCTTGCTATTGCTAGACACTCTGAAATTGCCTACCCTACCTTTAGCATTACCTGAAAGACATGCTCTTATCCTAGTCCTGACTCTAGCTCTATCAAATTCTGGGTTAGGTAAGACTAACAGTTATGGATCTTTTTTTTTCCTGGGCTGCTATTGTATCTTTATGTCTGTCTGTCTTTCTGTCTGTCTATCAATCTGACAATTCTTCTACTGTAACAGAAGGCTAGACATCATTTTGGTCATAAGAGTAAGATGTAAGCTGTCACTGTCTATAGGAGTAGGCTGTGTGCTGTCTTTCAAGGTAAGAAATGCTTTAATCCCGTCTTAGCAAATAAAATACTGCAATGACCTTTACAGTCCTTTGCGTGGTTGGAACTACAGCTCTCGAGCTGTGGTTACAATCATAGTTTCTTGCTAAAATGACATGTTGACTTAAATAGTCATGGTCTTGGGCACAATAAGCAAGCTAACATTCAGTACATTCTATATCTTTAATCCCCTTTAATCAATCAACAACATGCTTACTAGATCCAATACCCACTAAATTACTGAAAGAGTTGTTACCTGTAGCAAAAGAGTCCCTTCTCAATATTATTAACTTGTCTCTATCCATTCAAGCTGGCAATTATTAAGCCTCTCATAAGAAACCACAACTAGATCCAAACGAATTAACAAATTATAGACCCATTTCAAATCTAAAATATCAGAAAAAGTTGTGTCTGCTGAATTGTTCTCCTGGAAAAAAATATCTGTTTCTGATGCAGAAAACATAGTTCATGCATTCATAACCTCTAGACTGGATTACTGTAATGCACTACTTACAAGCTACAGTTGGTCCAAAGTGCAGCTGCTAATGCTCTTACCAGGTCAAGAAAATATGATCAGACAGTATAGCACCAATTTTATCTTCTCTACACTGGTTACCTATTAAGTTCCCTATCAACTACGAAGTATTGCTACTGACCTATAAGGCCCTAAATGGTTCAGCTCCTGTGTATTTAACTGATCTTCTATTGCCCCTACAATCCTTCATGCTCTTTAAGGTCACAAAATTCTGGACTTTTGGTACCTAGGATATCTAAGTCCACTAAAGGAGGGAGAGCATTTTCATATTTGGCTCCTAAACTCTGGAATAGCCTTCAGGGCTCAGACACACTCTGCCAGTTTAAATCTAGACTATAGACACATCTCTTTAGTCAAGAATTCACATAATACAATTTATAACCTTGTACTCCAGTTATATCAGATGAAATGCACATGGATATCTTTTGCTTGAAATGTTATGAACAGCAGCTATGCTAATTATTTTCCATTCACTTTTCTGTTTCTACCTTGGGATTCTCCAGTTTGGACCTAACCTCTTACAAAGATATCAAATGACCCAAAACCTTGAAGAGATGACGCCAACCCCTGCAAGGATTTCAGATGATGCCAAGTCTGAATCAACATACACAACTGCCAGATTTGCTATGTATTATAATCATTATGATCACAATTTGTAATAATTGCTTTAATGAGATCATTGTTTCTGCCAAAATGACTACATGATGTTAGCTAACTGCATGATTTGTACTATCTTAGAACTGTACATTTCTGGACATATGGACATTACTACATATCACAGTCACCTCTGATAACAAATTACTCTAAATTGTAATGTAGAAACATGCATTTTCTGTAAAGATGCTTTGAAATAAAATAAATTAATTTATTATGATTATGATGATCATTTACTCACGCTCATGTTTTTCCAGATCCATGTTACTTGAAAAAAAAAAACTTTTCCATGTAATTAAACTCTGTGGGGACTGGAAGGAAAAAAAGTAATGCGATTATGTGATAACAAGAGAGTGAGCAAATGAGATTTAATTTTTGAGCATTATTATTTAAACCAGACTGAACTCTCTTTCTCTCTCTCACTAGGATTCCAAAAGCCTTTGTAACCATGTAGCTTTTCGGAAATGTTTTCAGCCAGCAATTTTGGACATTTTTGTTAAATACCCACACAGAGAACTTTAAATTAAAACCAGAACATCAACTAACGCAATCACTACAAGCCAAAGTGAGCGGTTAAATTGGATGAAAAGTAACTATTGATGCATATTTGCCTCTAGCTGCCACTACTGGCATTAACTTAATTTGTTCAAGAAGAAGACAGTTAATTAACTGAATCACTGTCACTGCTGCTTGGAAGGAGCAGGCCACTTATATGCAGTTTGAATGATCTTCGGTGACTTTTCTCAAGCTGTCAAAAGCTTACTGGATTTTACTCAGAATGATAATTTTGGACAGGGAAAGCATGTAGCCCACTGTCTGGTGAAATTAATTGGGGACTATAGGGAGACTCTTCACCCTCAGCTCATGGAAGTGAAAGAAACATTTAAGAACCGAACGCATAGTGTCCCGTTTTTGTTCTCATCATTTAATTCCTAACCATGAGCATTTCCCTCATACATCATAATAAAATACCGCTCGCACCAAATTAGTATTATCTCTAATGCATTGTCCTCCAGTTTTATGTTCACCTCACAATTCCTGCAGAGTTTCATGACTTAATTAATCAAATCAAATGAAGCCCATAGTGTTGGCGAGAGGAATTTGTTTAAATAAGCCAGAATAACTGGCTTAGTGTTTTGTTAACCGTATCACAGGTTCGCAAGGTTTACAATTCAAAATGAGAAAATGGATGCATGTGAAAACATGTAAAACATGTTAATATTTGTTCGATTGGGACTGAAACTGTTCCACTGAATATGAAACAAAGGTAATTTTAACATGCAGACAAAGCCAGCAGTACCAGTTATCAATGATGTGCACAAAAGTTACCTGAGATGAAGAAAGTGTTGATGTAATTGTTATCACCAGTATTTTGTCAACCTGTCAAAGATAGAAAAGAGCAAGAGAACAAAGTCTCTGGTAACAATGGCCATGTTCACGAACCAGAAGAATACGGTTGTCAGTCCTGTATTTGAGTCCTTAAAGGACTATTTTACTTTCAAATTAAAATGACCCCCAGCTTTACTCACCCTCAAGCCATACTAGGTGTATATGACTTTCTTCTTTCTGATGAACACAATCAGAGAAATATTAATAAATATCGTGACACATCCGAGCTTTATAATGGCAGTCAGCGATACCAAAGAGCTGAAGAAAGTGTCTTCATCCACATCCATCCATCATAAACATATTCCACACGGCTCCGGGGGGTTAATAAAGGCCTTCTGAAGCGAAGCGATGCGTTCGTGTAACAAAAAATATCCATATTTAACAAGTTATGAAGTAAAATAACTAGCTTCCGCCAGACCGCCTTCCGTATTCTATTTATGAAGAAAGTGTAAAACTCTCACAGCTCAAAAAGCTTATCCTATGCCTTCCCTATTCAAGTTACGGAAAAAGTGTAACTGACGTGATGCCAGTTTACACTTTCTTCGTAACTTGAATATGGAAGGCAGTCTGGCAGAAGCTAGATATTTTACTTCATAACTTTGTAAATATGGATTTTTTTTTTTTTACACAAACGCATCGCTTTGCTTCAGAAGGCCTTTGTTAACCCCCGGAGCCGTGTGGAGTACACGTTTATGATGGATGGATGTGGATGAAAGCACTTTCTTCAGCTCATACTCGTGGGTCCCGTTCACTGCCATAATAAAGCTCGGATGCGTCAGGATATTTATTCAAATATGTCCGAGAGTGTTTATCAGAAAGAAGAAAGTCATATTCACCTAGGATGGCTTGAGGGTGAGTAAAGCTTGGGCTAATTTTCATTTGAAAGTGAACTAAACCTTTAATACGGTTACATTCACACACAGTTCAGTTATTTACTCACACCTGTAAATTTTCAGGACTGACAACCACATTCTTGGAAAACCCACGGTGCAAGAGCTGCTCTGTGCTGCACAAACACGTGTCTGTTTCCGTGTGTGATTTCTTTAACTTACAGCGACAGAGATATGAGCTGTGTGTCATCTGAAGGTTTTATAAACAGTCACTGTTCTCCACCGAAGTGGCTCCTGTCAGTTTTTATTTTTAAATGCGACTGAAATGCTCTACTCTTAACCCAGATATAAACGGTACTGTCAGTTAATGAAGGTTTGATGGATGAACTCGCAGCTCGATTGGACTCTTGTCATGTCAAAAGTTATACGATTTTTTTATTAGTTTTTTTTTTTTTTTGGATGTCGCAATCTTTGCAATAACGTTGGTCACTGTCGCTGTGGTTACCTGTAAAAGAATACGGGCTTGACTCCAGTTGCACATTCATACAGACAGTATTTAAAACACAACTGTAAATTGCTGTATGAATGGTTCATTTCGAGACTCATACCGGTAATTAAATGCGGTTTTCGATCCCAAAATATGACAGTGTTAATGTAGCCATTGATGTTTGTTAAACTTTTACTTTTTAATTAATGATAAAGGAATAGTTACCTTCAAAATGACAATACTGTCAACATTTGTCCTTATAATACACAAAGATCATTTTTCAAGTGATAACATTTCTATTTTTGGATTAACTACTCCTATAAAATTACAGAATCTAAAACCTTTTAACATTAACCCTGGTTTTAACTCATTTTCCCACCAGCATTTTATTTTATTTTTTTAAAGTTGCCAGGCAGCGCCAGCATTTTTGATAATGTTTTACAAAATGTTCATGTCCCCCAGAATATTTTTAATATCTGAACATACAATATATCAAAAGAAAGAACAGAGAATCTGCTTTTAAATAATGTAAGAATGTAGAATATATATATATATTTTAGCTTAATGCATTCTTTTTTTATCAACACATGAATGTGGGTAAGTTATAAAAAAAAAAAAAAAGAGCAATATTTTGAACAAAAAGCTGAGAAACTCATGTCAAAGACTACGTCCGGATTTAAATCAGAACGATGATCAAAACATAGATGTTGTAGATCCACCCCATCAACACCCCAAAAGCTTCACAGTCCTGTACCTCTTCCTGGGTCGACATTTCATTTGGTAACATTAGGCAGTTTTGATTTATATGCTGCTTAATGTTTGATGATCATGTTAGATTACACATAAGCAATGCTTCAATCACTTGTTTCTTCTGCTTCACATATTTTTGGATCTGGAGATTCGTTTCTCTTTCAGGAGTTGCGTTATAGTGCCCCCTACCGTACAACTGTTAAAACCTGGATTGCCGGAAATGTCCATCAATGGCGGGGAAAGAGTTATTAATCTCATGAAGCACTAAACATGTTTTTGCCAACAGATAAGTTGGTTTATGTGTTGATAATAACTGACTCATGCTGGAAAAGGGCGGCAAATCATTTTGTTAAAAATTACATATGATTTTATTTACTATAATCAAGTTGGTTTTCATCCAGTGAACAATATAGTAGATTAAGGCCCCGTGTCCACCAAAGCGTTTTTAGCCTGCTGAAAAGGCCTAGCTGTGAGGCCTAGTGGGCTTTTTTTCAGTCGAGATGCTTTGTTGCTATGATATGGAATATCCGCGGCACTGTTACTTGTAACTGATTTCGCAGATTATTTGTTTCAGACTAAAAATGTCGACACAATGTTGAGTACTTGCTATGTATGTTCAGAGACCAGCAACATAATTTTCTCATCCATTTTGTTCCGTTCTTTGCTTGTTGATGTCGTACAGCAAGAATGTTTTGACAATTGGTTTGTTGTTGTATTTGTCCCACCCCTCCTCCACTCTGGCTGGCTAAAAAGTGAGTGAGGAGCGCAGCGTTTTACTCGAAGTTGAACATTCTTCAACTTGACGAAAAGAAAAAAAAAGACTAAAAACGACGTTGTCGTTGAAAATGAATGGCCAAAACGCAGTTTATTTTGTTGAAAGTGGTGTTGTGTAAATGGCCCCAAAAAAATCATTAAGAACACATGAAAAATGAGCTTATACATACAGTTTCTAGGGACCACATTTTTGAGACTTGGCCTCTTTTGAACACCTTAGCAACCACATAGCAATACCACCTAGCATTATGGTGGCAAGTTTTGCACCAGCAAGTGAAAAAATGAAAATAAAATTTCACATTAAACTGTAAATTGGCTTTTATGGGTAACTGAAATGTAAATATAATACAAATAAAATGTTTTGTGTAATGTCCCATTTTAGTGTGATGGGTTGTTTTTATGTTTTCTTTTACAATTTATCAGCACTGTACAACTGCAACTCAATGACAGTGCAGCAATAATCATTTGATGACAGATCTGTCAAACAATATTCACACAATCTATATTGTTTGTATTGCAAAAAAATTATATTTCAAAATGATTGATGCTCTGGGACTCGTTAATTACATTGGGGAATTGATTGAGCACAGACATTTCCATATGTTTTGTTAAAGATTGTCTAAACACTGCAATGTTTGATATGGGGTCATCAACCTATTTGCTGTGGCTAAAAAAAAAAGAGGCATGATTGGCTGCAGAAGCAATGAAGCCTAAGCAGACCAAATGGCCAAGTTATTAAAAATGAAATGCTTTTTGCTTGTCTGGTGAAATTCACGTCTCACAACAGATACCTCAGTGGCTGTCAGTCCCTTGAGGCCCAAAATCCAATTTAATGGAAGTATTCACTCCATAAACGGCAACAGAAAAAAAGGGTAGGCAGGGTCTGGGAAATTTAAATGGAAGGCTTAACCCTTTCTGGTCTTAATAGTGTTGTAGTCTCAAGTGAAAACGTTCGCTGGTTTGAGTTTGCTGTGCTTTTGATAGATTTTAGTCATGATACACAATGCAATTGCACCATAACTAAGAGTAACAGAGAATTGCTGGAACTGAAGATATTGTTGTCAAAACATGTTCCAAAGACAACTGTAAATATTGATTATGATGCACTGCTAAATGATGGACTTGCTTGATTTTGCCTCCTTTTGGCTGTAATATAAGCTGTGAAATTCTATTGCAAAACGTAAAACATACATGCTGGAATGGATGACTTTTTTTTCGATTGACCTACAAGTGACCTACAAACTGAATTTAAATGCTCGATTTTCCCCACAGGAAAATCCTTCTATGTGCGTGTGTACACGAATGTGAGTGAAAGCTGAAACATGACTGATGCATGTACATCATGACTGTATTTTTAATGTGAAACCATTTCACCCAAACATGCAACAGCATTGATGTTTCAGCACTTCGGACAGGGATTGCATAGATCTTATTAAAAGCGACTAGGTGTGAAATGACTAAAATCCTCCTGCCAGATCCACCTGGAATTATAAGAGACTGAGGCTGTTCACTACTCAGCACACATGCACCACCAGCTCAGAAGCGTTGTCTAACATCCAAAGCAGATCTGATACCTGGAGAAAACAGTGGACAAACGCTATTAGTCACCCGAACCTAGACACAAAACAAGGTGCGTTTACCTCTGGCGCTATAGCTCAACAAAATAGCTCATGGGAATACACTCTATTTGGATGCCACAAAGACAATTGAGACCAGACCTAAATCTTGAGTCCACAAGCATTTGTCTCAACTACATAACAATTCATTATGTCTGCCACTGCAGTCAATAACAGCGATTTTTCTCCCTCCCCCTTGTCCTCGATCTTGCGATCCAGAGGAAGTACCATTGACAGAATTCACACCGAGCCATTTATAATGACTGTTTCATCTCATCTGACCCTCCGCACACATTTTTCATTTCCTGGTTGGACAGGACAATCTCAAACCATCCAAGAGCATTTCGCACATGATGATAAATCCCAGAGTTAAAGACAATAACACTTCCCTATTTCAAAGGGAGAGAACGCAGTGTGACAGCGGGGCATACTGAGCTGGTTTAGAAAGTATGGAGAAATTATTAGATTGGTTTCGAAATCAGAATCTTCAAATCACACATTACTTTTTTGCTGTTTTTAAACGAGAACTGTTGAGGATAAGATAAATGTATTCTTGTGTTAAGTTTGTTCTATTTTCCCAAACTTATGGAACATAGAGTTTAGGCAGTTGCCACAGTGAGGTCTACTTTCACATGAATAAAACAGCAGTTTCAGAGTTTAAAAGAACAATTCAAATGTCAGAAAACTGCTTATGCTAGCAAATTTCAGAAAATGTAAAAAGTCTTCTTGGACCAACAGCAATGGAAAAGATTTGTATGATTTCCACTAGTTTAATACAAAGAACAGCATTAATGAAATAGCATAAGGCATATTAACATAAATCATAAAAATATCTTCAGAGTTCATAAAATAAAAGTTGCCTGTTGAAATGGCATTTTTAAAAGTGTTTTTGTGTGGGAACAGAAACCTAAATAGCATTGTGCACTATGGCATGAATAAATTATACACATTTTTATCCCCTAGTTATTTCACTGTTGTAGTTTTTGGTGTCATTTTAAGCTTAGTATTTTTATTTATTTATTCTAAAATAATTTTTGTTGAGTTTTGTATGCTGAGTGTTGATCTGTGCGTACCTGGTTGACAACTCATACTAAAAGTTCTGAACAACTCGCCACAAATGCAATTTAAACAGAATTCATTAAAAGTAAATAAGGTCTAAGTTATTTTTTATATAATAATTATTATTAACCTGAAGTGCAGCAGAATGTTTTTGTTTTGTGCAGTATTTTGTTGTGTGATGACCAAAAATTACCTAGCCTGTATTCAATTTTGAATGAAATGTATCACTGAAAGAAATTTCTGTGAAATCTGTGTGTACAGTATATTGTCTTAAAAATGACCAACATTTGACTAGTCCTATGTTTACATGTGCACCAATAATGCGATTATTTACAATAATCAGAGTAAAGAGCAAAACATTTTTTACTCCTATTTATGCAATTTTCATTTTGATTATTTGCTAAGTGTGGTTATTTTTACCGCCATTCTTCACATACCACAATGAATAGCACAAATGATGAACTCACATACAGTAGGTGTGTTACTGGTGACATTATTCGGCGCCATGATGAGCAGAAACATAGATATGTCGCCTACGCTGCCGTCGTGTTCTTCGCAGCGTCTCTGGATGGAGGTAAGGAGCAGAGACTGCGCAGAGAGTTGTGTTTGACAGAGTTCGATTTGGAGTGGAGGGAAAAGTTCCGCATAATATCAGAGTTCATTCATGAAGTTAGCTGTGTCCCAATTCAGAGGCTACATTTTTCGAAGGAAACAGACTTCAAAGGCCACGAAGGTCGGAACGAGTGTTGTTAAATGGGATGGTCTACTATACTAGAGTTACGTAACAGTCAGTGTGTACGCCCCCAATATTTGCATATGCCAGCCCATGTTCCCAACATTATGAAAGGCATTAGACAAGGGCAGGACGTCTGGATGTGCACAGCTGAATCAACAGACTAGGTAAGCAAGCAAGGACAATAGCAAAAAATGGCAGATGGAGCAATAATAACTGACATGATCCATGATAACATGATATTTTTAGTGATATTTGTAAATTGTCTTTCTAAATGTTTCGTTAGCATGTTGCTAATGTACTGTTAAATGTGGTTAAAGTTACCATCGTTTCTTACTGTATTCACGGAGACAAGAGCCGTCGCTATTTTCATTTTTAAACACTTGCAGTCTGTATAATGCATAAACACAACTTCATTCTTTATAAATCTCTCCAACAGTGTAGCATTAGCCGTTAGCCACGGAGCATAGCCTCAAACTCATTCAGAATCAATGTAAACATCAAAATAAACACTGTACTTACGCGATTAGACATGCTGCATGACGAACACTTTGTAAAGATCCATTTTGAGGGTTATATTAGCTGTTTGAACTTTATTTATGTTGTTTAAGGCAAGCGCGAGCTCCGTGGGCGTGGAGCACGAGATTTAAAGGGCCACACACCCTGAATCGGCTCATTTCTAATTATGCCCCAAAATAGGCAGTTAAAAAAATTTATTAAATAAAATCTATGGGGTATTTTGAGCTGAAACTTCCCAGACACATTCAGGGGACACCTTAGACTTATATTACATCTTTTTAAAAAAAATTCTAGGGCACCTTTAAGATATAATGAACAGAAAACATGCTGTTCCAAGGTGTTTGGAGGGTTTGGATTCTCCTCTTATTTGAATATGTAAATGAGCTGGATCAGAATGTTAACAACATGAGCATTCACACTCAAGTCAGCATCAGCACATCTGTGAACATACATCAACTCATGTGGAATTATGTCAACATAATTTATCCATAATGTGGTTGCATTGTATCTCCAAGGTTGTTCCCTCTTCATATAAATGATTTTATCAAAATAACTCTCGTACCCAAGGGGATCTTTAGCTCGGCTTGTAATGTATGTCTGAAACAGCCATGATGTGAGTGCAGTTAGCCTTCTCTCAGCTTCCTGCTCAAAATCCAACTGCAGCCAGTCTCTGGGGAACACTTCATATGGAAGCACCACAGAACCCGCCTGGGTCCTTGTCCTAAAATGCACTCTTCTAGTCTCAGAGCTAAAGTGTCCCAATAGAATTTTATTTTGGTGATTATGGTTCTGAAGTCCCAAGAGGTGAAATCAGTAGGGTACAACGGGGCAAAAGGCGCCTTTCATTTTATTTTCCTCTAAACCACTAGGTGGCACAAAAACTATGGAAGTAAATCAGTAGCAAAACACGAGAGGTTGCTGATTTGAATGTGAGAACTTGTCGTATTAATATTTGTATTTGTAAATTGAAATTTACACTCACAGCCCTGATGTGAAAAGCTAAATGTTTCGATTTGCACACACAGACAACAATCAAAACACCCGTGTTACGAAGTTGTAATTGCAGATTAATAGTTACAAATGTGTAAAATGGCATTCACAT
Source organism: Anabarilius grahami (assembly GCA_003731715.1). Taxonomy (NCBI): domain Eukaryota; kingdom Metazoa; phylum Chordata; class Actinopteri; order Cypriniformes; family Xenocyprididae; genus Anabarilius; species Anabarilius grahami. Next base: position 12,245,964 of record RJVU01051648.1, read on the forward strand.
AAACAAAATGACAGACACAAATGTGTGAGACATATTTACTTTTGCACTTTAGTTCAGTTTCGCTGTACAGCTTCAAGTCGGCGCTTACAACCTCTCAGATCTGGCCGTACAAGTTCAATTCCTGGCGCTTTGACTTTTGCTACACTTTTTGCGGTATTCCTGGTGCAAAACTGACTTGAGCACTTGAAAACAGACGTGAGANTTATTGGTCGATGCCTGACCAATGAACAACGCCAGTGTACGCACTATGCGTATACCATGGGAGGGCGCTATTTTTATTTAATAATTTTTTTTACAACATTTTTAAATTGATTATTAAACTCTATCTGCGTAAACTAAGTACATATTAAGAGAGCAAGAGAAAATGAGAATAAATAAAGGTGTGCGTTTGTGTGTTGTAAAGTCAAATGTGTGTATGTGCATGCATGGTGGGCGTGGGGGATAATGGTGAAAAGAAATCTGATTGAATATGACCTTACAGATGGTTAATGTTTAAAAAAACAGACTCAATATGAGTAAACGCTCAATAAAACAGCTAAATTCGACTGAAACATTTGCAGAAAGGCCTAAAACTATTGAGTAGGGATGGAAAAATGAAGCCTCTTAAATGTTTGAAGCTTTTCTCTAAACGTTTCGGGAAAGGTTTCAAAGGATCAAAAGTGTCGAAAACAGTGCCATCTTGTGGCAGGTAAAATTTACAGCAGCCATAAACCTGAGATCGCAGCTCCGTTGTTTTATCCATTAAAGTCCGCGTGAACCGGAAGTTGCAAACGACTTTTCACCAGTGTAGTGACGTATTTCCAAGTGAAACGGAATTTTGAATAGAGGGCAGAGTTTTACTTTAGCGCTCCTCCTCTCCATCTCTCGCTCATAGCAGACTAACCGTTGGAGGGGAGTGGTTTAACGCGAGCTGTCATTTAGACCCCAAGCCATCAAACTGATGTCATCAGAGAAGGGGCACTGTTGCAGAGGGGAGGAGCATTTTCAGATTTTGATTAAATATTACGAAGTCAAACAATTTTTTTGTGTGGATTGACTTGCACGGATGAATTGTTCACCACAAAACTAGCAAAATGAGCTAACAAAATAAATAAGGTAAATTTTGATTTCATGTGTACTTTAAACACAAATAAAAGCCTGACTACACTAAATGTGTTTATTTCAATAATATAATTCACATCTCAATAAAAGAAATGGATCAACAAAAAGAATAATTATAATAATTACTAATAATACATAGCCTACTGAGTTGTTTGATGCAAGTAAATTGTGCTGTTATTTTATTGTAGCCTAAATGAAAGAACATATGATGATGCAATATAGGCTACAGGCTTATATATTTAAAATGTTTAGTAAATGGACTTGAACTTTCATATAGTAGGCTAATGGTCTGGGTTCAAACATTCTGACACACAAAGTGAAGCATTCACGTGACTGGAAACAATGGCTTTGTTTTTCATTAATCACATGTTTCTCTGAAAACAATACGCACATTTTGGGACAAAGCTGCTCAGAGATAAAGTAAAAAAAAGAAATAAAATAGAAAAAGAAGGTGTGTGGGGGGCTAGTTCTGTGCCCTGAGATAAAATCTCTGTTTTCATTAAAATATCATTAGTTTTAACTGAGTTTTATAATATAGTAAAACAGTAGTAAAGTCGTTTATTGGTTGGAGTCAGCCAATGAAATGGGACGTTTTTGTACGCAATGACGTCACCACATAGAGCAGATTGCGACGTTTTGGTGGGCCATGTAGCAGCCACCTAATAAACGACTTTACTACTCTTTGACTGTAATATAAAAACCGTTAAAACTAATGATATTTTAATTAAAATATTGTCTCATACATATGCAATTATTTATTTCCGCATGCCAAGTCGCACTGGATGGCGTTGTTCATTGGTCAGGCATCGACCAATAAAACGGCTTCATTTGCTACTGATTTACTTCCATAAAAAACTTGCTGTAGCACTTTCCTATAGATCCGCTTTTCAAAATGCACATGCAAATTTGTCTGATCCTTCACGCAATCGCGGACAGCAGCACAAAGTTGATTCTGAGGTAGTTTGATCTAATATTTGATGTTTTTTAAAATGTTGTTGATTTAAGTAGCAAATGAGAATCTATTAAATTAGTCTTCTTAATGATTTTCAGTTTTGTTCAAGGTAATTAAAGCAACAGATTTTCAATAACGGAAGGACCCTAAAGAACAAAAAAGAGATTCGCCGTGAGTATATCGTGACCTTGAATCACGTTCAGGCTCTTGTACGTTACATGTCCACGAACGCAGCACAAGTAATAGCTGGCTGCAGTTCACTTAACGGCCACCAGTGTCACTAATAACAAGGGTTTCTGAATTCTACATACCCTCTTTAACTCTAAAACACAATTCAGTGCAGTGCGTAATTCAAAATGCAGGTAAAACACCTGTGAAAAATATGGAAAATTCCTTCTTATTAACAGTACTTTGAGCCCTATTTTTACCGACTGTCTTAGAGTTTAGCTTGTTAATGATTTTGTCTAAAGGATGGTGGTCATGGGTCAAAATGACATTTTACACTGATTTTTTTTTTTCCATATGCTTATTTACTCTTAAAAAACATCTGTCAGGGTTATGTAAGCAAGTAAGTAAAGCTTCATTTATAAAGCACCTTTTAAAACAGTGTTACAAAGTGCTTTACAGAAGCGAAAATACACAGAAATAAAAACATACATACACATATAGAAATAAGATAGGGCACCCCTATATGAATAGAAGAGTCAGAGAGCCTCGGTTTGTGATTTACACTAGCAGCAACCCCCGGCTTCCTAGTGTCTTTCCACGCTTTCTGGAGTGGAGCATCCAAAACACACTGTCTGCCTCTAATGGCATCCAGTGTCTTTCCACCTCTACTGGAGTGGAGCATCCAAACCCACCTGTCTAGTATGTCTAGTTTCATTGTGTTTCTGTGCATGTGCCTTGGTATCTTTTCAGTTTAGTGTTTTTCGTGACCTTAATTACTCCCTGTTAGTTTCCTTAATTACTGATCACGTTCACCTCATTTAGTTCCCATGTTTGCTCCTGTGTACTTATATCCCTGGTTCTGTTCAGTTCTTTGTCAGTTCACGTTTTAAATGAATGTGATTAGTGTTGTATTTCTATTTCTTCTTTTCTGGATATTCTCCTTGTTAATTAAAAGCATCCTTGTTATATACTCTGCGTCATGCATCTGATCACTACATGTAATATACATGACAGTATTATCTAGAAACCAAAAAATTAGCCAGTATAATGCTGGGGAAAGGAGGTTGACTACGTTTCCATAGTGTTCAAGTCAGATGTACTGCTCAGGTCCAATTTTTTGTTTAGCTGTTCACCTTGTTCTTTTTCTTTTTTAAATGTGGCCAATATAAGGTCCTGGTCACAGTCCTGAGCTGCCCTGCATGCATAAAAAAACAATAACAAAGACGTCACGCAGCACACTGTCATGAGAGATCACACTGGTCGGAAATAGTGAACGAAATGTATTTTTAGCAAGGTCCTCGATCCTTTCAGGAAAAAACTGACATTGCAATATTTCTTTTTTACTGTGATATTAGACATGAATACAGTTTCACCTAATGACTTGAATAGCTCTATTTGGAACAAATTAATAATTCTAGAACAGTATTCATGAAACTGAATAATCAAATGTAAATAACACTACACAGTCTTCACTGTATAAATTAAATATAATTAATCTATTTTAAAGCTACAAAAGTGATTTTCTCTTTGTATTTTGTTGTTTGATAAACATTAATGACACAGACAGCAGCAGGAATATAAGGCTGCTGTCACTTTAAGACTAAATGCACGGATCCAATATAATGATACGCATCCGTTTTCTTTCTCAATTGTTTTATGTTCACGTAGGCAATAAGCAACTGTTTACGAGGATACACACCGAGATGGGCATTTTGACATAATTTTGCACGTATGTTCGTTCAAGCACAAATAGATGCAGAAGAGACTAGAATTCGGTGTTCAGGCGCTGTCTGCACGCACAGAAAACAGTGAGCGAGATCCTTCTTGTGCTTGAATTGTTTAAAATCTCTTGAATGTTTAAACTGACAGAACCTAAAACACATGCAAATGATAAACGTTCATGGTTAAACATTGCAATTAATCTGGCAATCACCTGGGTTTTGAACCGTGTGGCCTACGATTCCTATACTTGACATTGCACATCCTGCGATGTGACCATCTCAGATGAGCACATCGCGATATCGATGCTAAAACGTGGTGCATTTCTGTGCATATTGTTTTTTTTTTTAAACTGCCGCAATGTGATGCAAAGAAGCTGTTGTTGAAGGATGTGGAAGCGTCAACAATATTGCACTTGACAGCTTACCTGAAGCCAGTTACTAATCTAAAATAAACTTGGTTAAACTTCAGGAAGTGTAATTTTAGAACTATATGGTGATTTAGGATTGGTTCCACCAAACCTGTTCCAATAAAATGGCTCGTCAGCCTTTCACACCCAACCTGCATTAAATCTGCCGATAGTAATTTGTGAAAATCCCCTTTCCCCACTAGTTGATGAAAGCTGAATGGAAATGTGGATGAAACTCATAGCTTCATTTCCAATGGCCCCTCGAAATTCTTCCAAGTGATATGAAAGTCATCCAATTACTCAGATAATTAAATCTGCAGAGTGGTGACAGTGGAGAGGAGCAGGTGGCCATCATGCCTCAGTGTTATAGAATCCTGCCTGCAGTTAATGAGCACGGAGCAGAGAAGCGCCTTTATCTTTGGATCTCATGTCTCTATATCGGATGTGATGCATTTCATACTGCGTCTTAGACCCGTATTCTGTTTGAGAAAATAAGATTGAATATTCTAAAGATGCTGAAAGGAACAGGTCAGAAAGAAATCAGTAGTTAAAAATTTAAATTCAGTCATTATTTATTTATCATTCCTGTTCTAAACCTGCATGCTGTTATTTTTTTTTTTACACATACGCAGGAACATCAAAAGGCAATTTTTTTAAGAATCTTCACGTGGCTCTAACCAGGCAAGACTAATAGTCTCATGGTTTGTTAATACAGGATATGATCAAAATATGGAATAAAATATAATTTATAAATAACTTCTTCAGATGATTTTCTTCTTTTTGCAAGCAATGCTGCAAAAGGCTTAACACTGAAGCACATTGTTTGCGTTACCTCCCCCAACCCCAAAGTTCCTCCAAGAGATCTCATGAGCTTTAAAAAATGTTAACCTTAAATGAACCAGAGAGTAAGAGAAGAGATTTCAGCCTCAGTTGACTAACCTTGTGGTTTCATGAATATAAAATAGGCTTTGCTCAGAGAAATGTCAAACCATAGTCATTAAGATAGTGTCCCTAAACAGTCTATTAGCAACCAAGACTTTTAGCAATTAAAAGCATATCGCTTTATTTAAAGTGAATTAATTAAATGAGGGCTGAATATTAACAGACTAATGATAGAAATTGGACAGTGCTTCTCTTAGCTTTTATTGGATTATTAACTCTCACGGAATTATGTAATTAATCAACACCTATTTTCTCAACAATTAAGGGCTGGATTGTAAATATATGATGAAATTAGTGCTGCAACTAAAGATTCTAATGATAATCAATAATTATTTGCACACATCAAGACGTATTTGCTTCATTGTACCACTAAACTTTGTCAGCAAGTCCATCTAATACAACATTCAATTTGTATTGTGATCACAATGTATGTCTTATTAATAAAGTGTGGTCTAGACATTTTCTGTAAAACTTTTATGTAAATTGTATTTTGCAGCCTGACACCCATGAGTTGTCAGTTACTGCAGAATAATGTTAAACTGAGAAAAATGTTGGTTATAAATATAGTCGTTTTTCTCCTCAAGACTGGATTACTGTAATGCTTTGATGTCTCTCTGGATCTCACAGCTTATTCAAAACAACAAAACGTTTTGCTATATATGAGAAAATGTATACACATCACGCTCATCTTTATGCATCTTGTCATCATACACTGACTGACTAAAAAAATCTCAGACTACAAAATTTCTCACTTACAAGTGCAACAAAAAACTGCCTCCCACATCTGCTTTGATAACAGAACATGGTTCTGATAACAGTATTTACTATAAAAGTCTATGTACTATGTAAAGAACCAAACTGAACAAGAAGTTTTTAATGACAATTATAAGTAAATCTGAGATGTGCAAATTACATGATACTTGGATTTATCATTAAACACAAAATAATATATTAGGGAATTCCCTTTATTTAAATGCGGTTCTCGCTGCCAAAACTTTGCAGTGTGTATGTGGCCTGAACGTCATAAGACATGCCAGTAATAAATATGCATGTGGACTGACAACACTAGACTCACTGTCATATACTCTTACAAAAGTTGGCAAAAAAGTCTATTCACTTTATTTTAGAGATGGAGAATCTACCCACTTATTTATGTAACACAGGCATTAGGCAACACTATTGTCATTGTTTTTGAGAAATGCCAAAAGTCATCTTGACTGCACCCCATGGCTGGATACTGTATATAGGTTCTAACATTCTTCTTCATCATTTGATGAAACTGCTGTTAGAAAGGGTACACACACATCTCTTTTAAATAAATTCTAGTCGCATTTTATTTTGTGACCTTATTACAGTGTAATTACGCTGTTAATTACACTTTATTTCGATGGTTCACCTTAGACGTTATACTAACTATAAGTAACTTTGCAACTACATGTCAACTCTCATTAGCGTATTAGTAGAGTGTCTGATTAATATCTGCCAACATTTTATTTTGATGCTACCCAATACATACAAGTAACTTTGCAACTACATGTCCACTTATTCTACTAACCTGAGCCCTAACAACAAACCATGTTGACATGTAGTTGCAAAGCTACTTATAGTCAGTAGAATGTCTAAAGCGGACCATCGAAATTAAGTGTTACTGTAAAAAGTATAGTGTACCAGTTTGTGAATAAGATATATTATGAGCCTTTAATATTCTCTATTTTATGAGCCTATAAATAACATAGAAAGAAGCTGTGTTTATGCTGAAAAGTAAAACTTAATTTAAAGCACAGCACTATTTCAGTACATTTAGAACCTGGGTACCCTTGACTGCAGGTGGTTATTGGATAAGACTAGGTTTTTGTAATGAAATACTATCTGTGGCGCAAATGGTTTAGTGGATTTATGTTTTCATTTTAACGTAACTCATTTTGTGCATACAGTTGTGGCCAGAATTGTTAGTCCCCTTCATAAATATGATCAAAGATGACTCTAAAAATAAATCTGCATTGTTTATCCTTTTTCTTTAATTTATAAAATTAGCAAAAATCTAACCTTTCATTGAAGGAAAAGAATTGAAAGTGGGGGGGAAATAACATTATGAAATAAATGTTTTTCTCCAAAACACATTGCCCACAATTATTAGCACCCTTTTATTCAATACTTTTTGCAACCTCCTTTTGCCAAGAGAACAGCTCTGAGTCTTTACCTATAATGCCTGATGAGTTTGGAGAACACCCGAGAAGAGATCAGAGACAATTCCTCCATACAGAATCTCTCCAGATCCTTCAGATTCCCAGCTCCATGTTGGTGCTTCTTCTCTTCAGTTCACTCCACTCATTCTCTTTAGGGTTCAGGTCAGGGGACTGGGATGGCCATGGCAGAAGCTTCATTTTGTGCTCAGTGACACATTTTTGTGCTGGTTTTGATGTTTGTTTTGGATCATTGTCCCAACGGATGATCCAACCACAGCCCATTATAAGATTTCTAGCAGAAGTGGTCAGGTTTTGATTTTTTATCTGTTGGTATTTGATAGAATCCATGATACCATGTATCTGAACAAGTTGTCCAGGACCTCCAGCACAAAAATAGGCCCACAACATTAAAGATCCAGCAGTATATTTAACCGTGGGCATGGGGCACTTTTTATCCATGTGTGCACCAAAACTATCTGGTGGGTTTGCTGCCAAGAAGCTCTTGTTTTAGTTTCATCTGACCATAGAAGCTCGTCCCGTTTGAAGTTCCAGTCTTGTCTGACAACTGAATATGCTGGAGATTGTTTCTGGATGAGAGCAGAGGATTTTTCTTGAAATCCTCCCGAACAACTTGTGGGGATGTAGGTGCTTTTGATCATTTTTTTTAGGCTTTCTGAGATTCAAGATTCAACTAATCTCTGCAATTCTCCAGCTGTGATCCTTGGAGTCTTTGGCCACTTAAACATTCCTCCTCACTGCGCATTAGGATGATTTAGACACATGTCCTCTTTCAGTCAGATTTGTAACATCTTTAGTTGATTGGAACTCTTAATTATTGCCCTGATGGTGGAAATGGGGATTTTCAATGCTTCAGCTATTTTCTTACAGCCACTTTCTATTTTGTGAAGCTCGACAATCATTTGCTACACATCAGAACTATATTCTTTGTTTTTTCTCATTGTGATGAATGATTAAGGGAATTTGGCCTTTGTGTTTCATGTTCATGATCACCCTGGTGTGCTAAAAAAAATTAAATATGAATGGGAATATACTTCAGGGATAATTTACTCATAAAAAATTCTAGGGGTGCTAATAATTGTGGGCAACGTGTTTTGGAGAAAAACATTTATTTCTTAATGTTATTTTCCCCCCACTTTCAATCTTTTCCTTCAATGAAAGGTTAGATTTTTGCTAATTTTATGAATTAAAGATCAAAAGGATAAACAATGCAGATTTATTTTTAGAGTCATCTTTGATCACATTTATGAAGGGGGCTAATAATTCTGGCCACAACTGTATATACAAACATACATACCCTCCTTCAGCTTTGAGTCAGAGTTTTAGAAAGCTCAGTCTCTTTTTATTCCCTCTTCAGGTGAGTAGACCTAGAGCCCAGAGTGGAAATAATCGGGGTTTGGTTCCATCTTAAAATTTGACAGTACCTGTTTGGTCAGGTCACAGGGTGGTTTGCAGGGTAGGATTGGGGTTCAGCTTAATGCCTGTGGAGACCTCCACCCTGTTGCACTCACACCTGTCATAATGGAGTGCTTTGTGCTGCTGATCTTGACCCACATCAAATCCTAGACTTCCTGACTTCAGGCAGTCAAATTCCATGAACAAACCTCACAAACTGTCATATGGAAGTAATTTAATGCCAAATGTTTTCGAAATAAAAAGCTTGTTGAATTGCACTAATTGAAAAAAAATATGCATTACATTAGCTGTGCTTGCATTTTGATGCATTGTATTTTTAGGGCTTGAATTGTTATGGGCTGAAATTCAACATGGTTGTATATTTAAGCTGTGAATATTTCAATTAAAAATATTTCACACACATTTTCATTATTAAAAATTCAATAATTTATTTTCACCTTTCAGATTTCACTTCCAAAATATTCATTCTGTTTAAAAATACAACCAATAAAGTTCGACTAGAAATTTTCAGTCCATTTTATTTCGCTTTACAAATTCGCTTCCACAAATTCAGTGGTTCAAATTCGGCAGAAAATTCAACATTTCACATCCGGGAACTGCAGGAAAAGCAGTAGAGTGCCGATGCATGATCTCTATCTGCTGTTAGTCTTCTTCACCAGCAGGTGCCGCTAGCGGCTGTTTAAGACCAGAGCAACGGCTAGTAAGTCATCATTCATTCATTCATAAAAACAGATTTACAGAAATGGAGCAAGCGAGTAAGTGAATGTGTGAGAATTATCAGGGCCAGTATAAATGCAGAAAAGCTGATAAAGACACAAAAGCTGCATTTATGTTTAATTCAGTGTCTTTGTGGTTACCTGTGTAGTCTACATAAGCTGCTTTCTCTACAGTGAACGAGATTATAACGTTATTGCCCGATGCTGGTGTACAGATCAAATGTTAAATCTGAGGTAGACATACATTTCTCTCTGTTGTTTAGTTTCCTCAACTTTATATCGCGGCGCTGTGTTGTAATACTAGGGTTTCCCTCATCCGTCACAGGATTCCCCTGCCATCAGGACATATAAAACACTTAATATAAAAGTGATATAAAAGACCAAACTCGCACCTCATTTGTGATGTAGGTTATACTATATAGGCTCAAAGAAAGCAGATACTGGTATAAAGTTGTTTTGACGCTGAACGTTTGATATTCGCAAATTTAGGGACCGTCTCTAAGGTTATGACATTGGTATTCACGTTTCTACCTTCAATAGCGTTTAAAGAGAATGACTTACAGTCACAAAACCAACTGTAAAGTGTTCATCTAGGTCTCAGGTCGAACAGTGATGAATGTGTAAAAGAAAAAGTAAATGTGTATGTACTTTGAGTTATGTGTGTTTGAATATGTGTGTGTGTGTGTGTGAGAGAGAGAGAGTAGGGCGCATCACTGTTCGACCTGACACCTACAACACTTTACAGTTGGTTTTGTGACAGTAAATCATACTCGTCAAATGCTATTGAGATTTAAATTATGCCATTTTTTTGTATGATCCCATACAGTAGTCAAATACATAGCAATATTGACATTATTTGACAGTATATTTGGAAACACTTTACAATAAGGTTCATAATGTATTTACTAACGTGAACTATCCATGACCAATAGCCAACATTTGTTACTGCATTTGTTAATCTTTGTTAACATTAATAAAAATGCAGCAGTTCATTGTTCATGTTAGTTCACAGTGCATTAACTAATGTTAACAAATACAACTCTTGATTTTAATAATGTAAGAGTAAATGCTGGAATTAACATCATTAACAAAGATTAATAAGTGCTGTAGAAGTGCAGTTCGTTGTTAGTTCATATTAACTAGTTAATATAAAGTGTTACCTTTAATTTTAATAAACATCAAAAATCTAAAAGGTTTGCATTATACCTGAGACCTAGATGAACACTTTACAGTTGGTTTTGTGACTGTAAATCATTCTCTTTAAACGCTATTGAAGGTAGAATCTTTAAAAACAATGTCGTAACTTTAGAGACGGTCCCTAAATTTGCGAATATCAAACGTTTAGCGTCAAAACAACTTTATACCAGTATCTGCTTTCTTGGAGCCTATATAGTATAACCTACATCACAAATGAGGTGCGAGTTTGGTCTTTTATATCACTGTACGAGTCCATTAAGCTGTGTTAAGTGTTTTATATGTCCTGATGGCAGGGGAATATGACGGATGAGGGAAACCCTAGTATTACAACACAGCGCCGCGATATAAAGTTAAGGAAACTAAACAACAGAGAGAAATATATGTCTACCTCAGATTTAACATTTGATCTGTACACCAGCATCGGGCAATAACGTTATATTCTCGTTCACTGTAGAGAAAGCTGCTTACATGTAGACTACACGAGTAACCATAAAGACACTGAATTAAACATAAATGCAGCTTTTGTGTCTTTATCAGCTTTTCTGCATTTATACTGGCCCTGATAATTCTCACACATTCACTTACCGCTTGCTCCATTTCTGTAAATCTGTTTTTATGAATGAATGAATGATGACTTACTAGCCGTTGCTCTGGTCTTAAACAGCCGCTAGCGGCACCTGCTGGTGAAGAAGACTAACAGCAGATAGAGATCATGCATCGGCACTCTACTGCTTTTCCTGCAGTTCCCGGATGTGAAATGTTGAATTTTCTGACGAATTTGAACCACTGAATTTGTAGAAGCGAAATAAAATGGACTGAAAATTGCAAGTCGAATTTTATAGGTTGCATTTTTAAACAGAATGAATATTTTGGAAGTGAAATCTGAAAGGTGAAAATAAATTATTGAATTTTTAATAATGAAAATGTGTGTGAAATATTTTTAATTGAAATGTTCACAGCTTAAATATACGACCATGTTGAATTTCAGCCCATAAAAATTCAAGCCTTAAAAATACAATGCATCAAAATGCAAGCACAGCTAATGTAATGCATATTTTCTTTCAATTAGTGCAATCCAACAAGCTTTTTATTTCAAAAACATTTGGCATTAAATTACTTCCATACCTGTCAGCATCAAGTCGATTCAAATGTTTTGTAGATATCAGCTTTATATGTTTTTGATTTTTAAATTCTTAAATTTTGGAAATCTTCAGAAATGCTAATGTTTCAAAATGTAACTGATTACAATGAAATCGTGATACTTTCATACTGATTTGATTAATCTCTTTTTTTCATGCATATATTTAAATGGGGAAATAGTGTTGATTTATTCATACAGTATTTAACAATGTCAGCCACAATTTGCACTGCATAATGAATGTGTTAATTTATTTGTGCAGCCAAATGAAACCAAGACGCATGGTGAGTGTTACGTAAAGCTTTACCACTATTATTTTGCTACCTTCCAAGTACTGGTATTTCCTTTAGGAAATGCAAATATGGTTGTTTAGGAGTTAGAGGTGGAAATATTCAACACATTTTTCATACATATTCAACAGGTTATTTGGGGTTCATGTCATTTATGACCTCTCTTACAAATATCCCTTTTGAAGAAGGCACAACCTGCATTTCCTCAAGAGGCTGAAAATCTGTAAAGACGGAGATGCTCAGAGGGACTGTGGATGTCATCCCCATTTGGTTAGGGCTGCTCCACCTACAGCTAGTTAAGACTGTACAGCATAGTACTGGGTCTAGTAATGATTGATGATAGACTCCACCTTTGGCCTATCTGCCCTTCATCTTTCTGGGAAACGGCTCAACCATGTTCATTCCAGAATCACTAGAGTCAAGCATATTTTCTGCCCACAGGCTATCAGAGTAAAGCTCTACCCCCTGCCTCTCAATCACGAGGTCTTCCAGGCACTGAGAAGACCATTTTTACTATATTGCTGTGTAATATTATGCATCATAATAAAAATTTACACAGTTTTGATTCTTCCCCTAAATTCAAAAGCATTCTGTGTTTCATCTCTTTCATTTAAAGGGGTCCTATTATGCCCTTTTACGAAGTCTAAGGGCATAAAAAATTTATATCTATATATATAATCTGGAATGTAATCTGCTTTTTAGTGCACAAATGGAAGTATTTTTCTATTTTGATTCAATACCATGTTTTGTGGCACAGAGGTGTCATAAATGTATTTACGCAGGAATCATGATTGCAGTTATTCTACTGCTCAAAAGATGATTGTTCATTCACGTACTCAGCCTTGCTCTGATTGTCATGACAACTAGGATTCTGGTGCCTTTGAGGGAATATCATGGACTTTGAAGTAAGACTAAAAATATTATCTCGGACATCATGACTTTGGAGGAATAACGGCTTGTTAACCATTACACTAGTTTTAATTGAGCACTACATTTACTATTATGAGTTAACTTATTAGCTATAGCTAGCAGCATCACAGTAACTTTTACCATCACTACCCTATTGCTGCTAATATTTTGTATGGCTTCAGGGTGTTTTTCATTTTGTAAATATAAAAGCATGATCCTCATGAGCCTATTTTACACAATTTTACAATGTACACCAATTGTTTTTTCCTCACATTTTTTCTCCTTGCATTTTCTGATGCATTCGCAATTTAGGGTTGTTGCTTCCTGCAGGTTTAGGCATTTTCCACTTAGAGGCAGATGACGAATCCAGTGAAGCCAATAAATAAGCCAAGGAAATAATAATTATTTTCCCATAAAAAAAGTACACTTCCATAACTGTACTTAAAGTGCTCTATTTTCACGCACTAATTTTGTATTTAATATACTAAAAATTATTCTTTAGTAAGATAATCTTAAGAACATCTAAGTGTACTCAACTGTGCTTTAAGTACATTTTCTACATGTTATTTTTTTTACCTGGGCTGTCTATTTTTTGGGCATTTTAAAGCAAAAATAAAATAAAATAATCCCTCTGACATTTTCCTTTGTAACACTAATGGAACTTTAATGGAAATTTTGTTTCCTTGAAATCCTTTTAAATCATTTTCTTGAAATACTACAGTAGAATCGTTAGAATCTTTCACAAAAGATCCTTAAACAAGTGGTTGAAAATGTCTCAAGGACCATACTGTCAAACAGAACAAGATGATTCATAATTCTATTTTTTCAGTGAATGTATCAGAAAAGCTGTTGGCATCTCAAAACATAACCACTACATTAAAAGAATAAAATTACTCTCTGTGACACTATAGACTTTGCTTTACAAACAAAGCAATATGGCATTTCTGCCAAATCAGCCTCACATGGTTTGTTATATTCAATGTAAATGTTGGGGAAACATATCGCTTTTGGTAAGAATGGATCAATCATGAGAATGTAAAAATGCAATTTAAGTGTCAGAAAGGAAAAATGTACCATGAAAATTGTATTGCTCAGTCAATTTAACAGAGATTGCAGTTGAACCAACTGAGTAGCTCCTTCTAAAAATTCTTCAAGAACTAAAAATAGAAACAAACAAGAAAATAATCAACATACAATATGCATATAGCACAGTAAAATGAACGTGGATAGCTTATAGCTTAATTAGAAATGTTATTTGAGTGAAATCTATGACTTCTAAGGAAATGAATCAAAGACATTGTTGAGATGTATAAGATTATTAGGGTATTTTTTCTCAAAAGGCACGTCTGAGAAGCAGGAGACTCAAACATATTCCATGCAAATGTCTTTGTAATTGGTAAAGTGCTCCAGAGTATTACACATTGTGACCTATCCATGAATAGTAAATCCTTATCTTGGCAGGCATTTAAAAATTCCAAGAGATTCATTTGGATTGTATCCATCATTATCATTGTTCAAAATATACTCTATGGTTTGGGGACTTCACTACACTCTAAAAAATGCTGGGTTAAAAACAACCCAAGTTGGGTTGAAAATGGACAAACCCAGCGATTGGGTTGTTTTAACCCAGCGGCTGGGTTAAATGTTTGCCCAACCTGCTGGGTAGTTTTATTTAACCCAAATATTGTTTAAAAATTACTGTATTTCTTGCTTAAAATGAACCCAAAATATGTTGGAAATTAAAATTTATTAATATGTTTAATAAACAAACATTTATTAATATTTTTTTTTGAATAATATTTAAACAATAAACATTTATTAAATTGCTTATTAATAAATGCTCATCTTTTTGATTATTATTGTTGCCTCTAGTAATTATGAGTCTGATTTTTAATTTCCAACCTATTTTGGGTTCATTTTAAGCCAGACCTATAGTAATCTGTAAACAATTGTTGGGTTAAATAAAACGACCCAGCAGGTTGGGCAAACATTTAACCCAACTGCTGGGTCAAAACAACCCAATCGCTGGGTTTGTCCATTTTCAACCCAACTTGGGTTGTTTTTAACCCAGCATTTTTTAGAGTGTACCTTTCAATGTGGCAGCAAAAGCGGTAACCATGGTTATCAGGCTTCCTATCCAGCCCACAAAAGCAGGTGGACTGAAAAACGTTGCTTCTCTGCCGAGAAACAGCCCAGCTCATAGTCCTGTCGGAATCCACATGACTCTTCATTTGTCATTCATAATAAGCAAGCCATCAAATCTTGAGGCTTTTTTCCCACTAGGACTTTCTTAAGTGGATAATGAGTTTTCTGTATCTTTTTAGCTGTTACCTAATTATACAGTGTGTNACCCAACTGCTGGGTCAAAACAACCCAATCGCTGGGTTTGTCCATTTTCAACCCAACTTGGGTTGTTTTTAACCCAGCATTTTTTAGAGTGTACTGTCAAATAAAAATAAAGAAAATAACAACAAATGATCAAACTACAAGCAACAGCAAAAAATCAATACAATAGAGCAAAGGTTCAAATAAAATAAACAGTGATTTTCAGGTATCTAACAGTAGTTTTCAGGTACAGAAAATGAATAAAATAATAAAATATAAAATAACACTGCATGTCATCTTCACTGTATAAATTAAATAAAGATTAATCATTATTTAGTTACAAAAGCTATTCAGTCAAGAACAGTGAGTGATTTCTTTGTTATTTGTTGTTAAATGAACATTAAAAACACATACAGGCAGCAGGAATAGGCTTTTTTCCCTTTAAGACATAATGCACGATCCAGTACATTTAGGCCCGGTTTCACAGACAGGATTTAGCCTAAGCCAGGATTAAGCCTTAGTTAAATTAGGATATTTAAGTTGCTTTTACAAACGTACACTAGAAAAAACATTACTGGTGTGCATCTTGAGACAAAACAATGGCAGTGACATATTTTAAGATATGTCAGTGCAAGTTGCTTTCAGTTGAGTTTCAACAGCTCAAACATTCATTTTATTCTAGGACTAGCTTAAGCCTTGTCTGTGAAACCGGGGGATACTGTTACACATGCTCTTTTTTCGAGAATGCGTATTTATCGCCTGAAACATACATTATCCGAACGTTGCTATTTTCAACAAACCATATAGATGTGTCGTCATTCGAAATGAACCGCGGTGCAAGTGCGTGGCGAACCGTAAGTGGAGAACGGTACGGTTCAATTTTTTACCGAGAACCGTTGCACCCCTAATGGTTACATATAATTATCACCTGTCAGTCATTATACTTGTCTTTTATTTAAACTCCCCATTATGTTCAATCCCTTGTCAGTTCTCATATGTGTTTATTGGATATAATTCCTCCTATGTTTCCCTGTGTTCCTGAGTATTATGAAGATTAAATAAAAATCTATTCTGAGTTAATCTATTTTGTCTCGTGTACGTGTTGCAGACCAGATGTTAGTTATATTATTTACATCTGTTTATTTGAAAGTTTGATACCACACACTTTCCCTTAAAATATTTACTACTGCTCTGCCAGTATTCCAGGGTTCCCACACTTTCTGACCAATCAGTTTTCATCACCAGTGAACTTGTGCTCACAAAGTGGCACAATACTCATTGACGCCATAATGTCAATGACAAAGAAGGTCAAATATGGAGAAAGACATTCTACTTCGCCTATTATTCTTAGAGGAAGAAAATAAAAAAGGAAAAGGTATGTTCAGTGTTCTGTGATCATTTGACCCACAGATATCTGCAAAAAAGAACTACATAAGCAAGATAAAATAAGTAAAATAATAAGTAATATAATCAAAATGAATAAAAAATTATAAATGAATAAATGCTATCAGGTTGCTATTAAGAATCATATGATCCTTTGGTGATTATATTGTGTAACTTTATATTGTAAACCGAAACGAAACCAAGCGGAAACTAAACAGGAACTAAAGGAAACAAAACAGAATATCAAAATAGGAGTTCATAGTATGGTGACAGCTTGGTTATCTTGTTTCAGGCATTCAGGCAATTTAGATGTTGATACTGTACAAATACACATAAATCAAAATACTTGGAAATAATCAATAATCTTTAAACCATAACCATCAGTGGGTTAGTTAATGATATTATTTGCATTCAAATAAATGAGAGTAGATTAAAATTATTTTTTGTTATGTGCATTATGAAAGGCAATTGAATGAAATACATATACTTTAGAGAAAATGTTACTTTTGCAATTTTACATACTGTGATAATCAGTTAAAAATGCCTTGTCATTAAAAAATAAAATTAGTTTGGAGTATTAGAATTTAAAAATGGCTTATAATAACAACTCTGGAGAGTTTTTTATTTTGTTATTTTGAATTAACGGATTGCTCACAAGCAAGCAAAGATGAGAAAATAATTCATGTATTATGTGTCTTTTCTTTTATTAGAATCAAATAACATCTGACACATTGAATATTTAAATTTTCAGACCCATGTGTTATTTGCAAGGTAAAATTGCAAGGCGTTTGTTTCAATTATTCACTCTCGCCACAAAATATGAACAGCCAGAGAAATTTCAATGCAACATACACTAGCGCTTTCCTGCTCTACTAATCACATAAAAAGTAATCTTAAGTCACTCAATTTACCCCAATGACTGAGCTAAGCTCAAAATGTCTGCTCTTTATGTCAAGCGGCCATTAAAAGGGATGAATTATCCATACTGCAAATGTAGTT
This sequence comes from Anabarilius grahami, assembly GCA_003731715.1. Taxonomy (NCBI): domain Eukaryota; kingdom Metazoa; phylum Chordata; class Actinopteri; order Cypriniformes; family Xenocyprididae; genus Anabarilius; species Anabarilius grahami. Next base: position 12,263,832 of record RJVU01051648.1, read on the forward strand.
TCACTTGAAAGACATTATAATTCTGTAGAGGTGGAGATTGACATGGATTTTTAAAGATCAGATTCAGGAGCGACTCTAAACACTTAGTTTTAAACGGAGGTAATCTATGGATCAGATAAAGAACTCTGTGCACGTTTCCCCGCAGTGGGAGACGGAGTAATGTATTCTATTGAGCTGGAGGGAATCTTTTCATGTAAGAGGGCAAATCATACGGTTGTTATTCAGTGTTTGGCAATTTAATGTGGTTACTGGGGGTGGGGGATAAGAATTTGTACTAGTAAAGTTTTGCGTAAATATGGAAGCCTTCAATGTAATGGAATATCGGGTCTTTAAGTTAATTGGGAAATTGGTGAAAACTATAGTCGCTAAGCAAATCAAATCCACTGCAACTTCAGTGAGAAAGAAAACCGCAATGGCCTTTGGAACCTGGTCACAATATGCCGACATTAAATCAGCCATTTTAAATGAGAACTTTGGTGCTGCTAAACGTTCTTACGCATCAGCAACTTAATATTACTACTTTCCTGCAATTTTGATCATCTGTCTAGAAATACCAGCAGGGAAAGAACTCAAAGTTACAGTGCACAGTTCAATGAGAAGGCAGAAATACTCAATGCAGTATGACCTTTTGTCAGCACAAACGAACGTTTCGCATATTCTTTTAAAGGTTACGGTTTGTGATACTGCCCTTCAAATACAATACAGCTCTGCAAAAGAAGCCAATGAACACGTAACACAAAAATATTTTAAACAGCAAGAGTGATACATTTAGTTTGAAGTGTAAAGCCCAGTGTTATTGTTTTGCACTGTAAACCCAAATAAGTTGGGCTAACTCAAAAAGTCAGTTACATCAATTTTTTTGAGTTATGTTCCCAATTTTAAGTAAGCAGAACTAACAAGATTTGAGTCTGTAGTCTGTAGTTATACATAGTATTCCTCCTAACTTGAAGTACTGAGTTAGCTAACTCATACATTTTGATAGCAATTACCATAAAATATTTAGTTAATTAACGTTTTTTATTATGAGTTCTTGCAAATCAAATGAGATTTAAGAAAAGTAATAAAAATATACTGTAATAAACTGTAATACAATATTCCTCATAAGGTGTAAAATACTGTAATTTCTTTTTCTTTGCAATCTAACCGTTACTTTTCTTAAATGAGACCACTTCGATGACGTATGCAGCCTTCAAATGCAACTTCCGGAGGATGCAGCCTTCGAAATGAGATGCAGAATCAGTTTTGTTTCTATTAGTTCCTGTTTCCCTGCTCTGTTTAGTTTTGGTTTACTTGGTTTCTATGTTTCTATAGTTACCTATTATCCCCAGCTGTCTCATCTAGCTCTTATTGTATTTATATTCCCTGTTTGGTTATGTGACCTTTGTCGGTTATCGAACTTGATCATTAAATACTTTATTTCTGCATCAGCGTTTGGATCACATCATTCATACACGTGAATGATGAGATTGTAAAAGATGTAAGAAATAAAACTACTTGGAACTTTTACCATGTTAAATTGTTTTATGTTATTCCTATTATAATTTATCTGGTTTAATTCCATTGATGTTATATGATTGTAACAGTGAGTACACCCAATATTATCCAGTTCAAGAACAAAATTAAGCTATATTTTGAAGCAAGGACTTTCAAGCTGTCTGACTGCTAAAAATATATATGTATTCATATATAAATATACATTTTTCTTCTTTATTTGTGCATTATTATTGTTGTGACTACTATGATGTTCGATATATATGCTATGTGATCTTAAATAAAGAAATATAGCAATTACATGCTTTTTTTTGTTTATTGACACATTCAGTTCCACTAATGCTCACAAATAAATTTTTTCATAACATGAAAAACACTTTTCATGTAAACTGTTATATTGTGTAATTAAAATAAAACTACAAGAATAGACCCCACTTTACTGGTATTAAAATAGTATAGGCTCATTATGCTGAACTTCATTCTTGTACATATACAAGCATTGTATTAAGCAGTAGCTAAGTATTTAATGAACGTCTGTTTATATGGCAAAAGCTGACAAATGCCTCTAACCAACTTCATCTGCAATAAAGACAGCAAACAGCATGAGCATCACTACAGGAATTTCAACTCCTCTCCTAACTTCAAGGGGGAAATCTTGCCAATCGGTAAGTTCATTTGAGATGTTAAACACCTTGCCTTGAAAGTAAACAAGAGTAGGCGGCTGCAGTCATCTTTTAGCACAAGGGTGCCCAATCCTGTTCCTGGAGATCTACCTTCCAAGTTCAACTCCAACCCTGATCAAACACAACTGAACCAGCTAATTGAGATCTTCAGGAACATTCGATAATTACAGACGGGTGTGTTGGATTATGGTTGGATCTGAACTCTGCAGGAAGGTATCTCCAGAAACAGGATTGGGCACCAATGCTCTGGCAGTATTTGTGGCAGATGTACAAGAGACTGGGTGAACCATGCTGGCGGCAGTGATGGAGTACTCGAGTCCTGGACTCGGACTCGAGTCCGACTCGAGTCACTATTCTTTGGACTCGAGTCCGACTTGAGACTCCATTCTCTGGACTCGTGACTCGACTTGGACTCGCGGACTGATGACTCGTACTTGGACTCGGACTCGAGGATATATAAAATCGGACTTGAGCATTCATCACGTTGTTTTTGACTAAATATGTTATAAAAAATTATATAAGTTTATATATAATATTATATAAGGTTTCGTGCCCAAGACCGGCCGGGATAAATTTTTTTCCCTCACAGACACTGCTACCGCTCGCTCTCTTGACAACACACTCACTGACGTCACTCACTTTACGCTCGTGCATGATTCGCGGGCAAAGATGTGCCCCGGAACGTGAAATTCGCCTACACGAATTTTGCATCTAATGATGAAAAGAGCAGCGCTAAATGTTGTGTGTGTAATCGCACAAACGAGGAAAAGACTGGGACAATTTCAAACTTTAACAGACACCTGTCACGGATGCACCCAGAAAAGTAAGTTAAATGCTTTCCATTGGCTAACGTTAGCTTTTAAAAAAACTATTATTGACTAATGCATATATGATAATAAACAGAAGAAGCTAGGGTTGGGCGATGTTTGACAATTTGGCATCAGACGTCGACGATGTCTAATGTCTGGTTCAGATTACACCATTTTTTTGTCTGTTGATAATTTACTAGTCACTGTGTCAGATCAGATTACATGATTTTTTTTTGTCTGTTGCGATAGTCACTGTGTCAGATTACACAATTTTTTTGGTCTGTTGCAATGGTCACTGTGTCAGATGGATGACGCAATTTTGACTCCTAAAATCCTGTGGTGTCGTGGACAAGAAACATGTCAGACTAACGTTACACGTTGCTTTCTGACCAGAAAATGCAACATGAAAATGCAGCATGATTAAACATGCAATTTGTAAATTTTCTACGCTAGTTCTCAATCACAAGTTCACAACAATGGAAGTAAACACATGCTTTTGATGGCGTCGTAAAGTTGCAAAGTGTATATGTCAAATCAGTAAATAAACTCCCTTTGCAATCGTGACAGTGGTGTCATTTTTGTTTAAAGTAGAACCTCTTTAATACATTTTATCAGTTCTTTGAAGGTCCCAGAGTGGAGACATGTAGGCACTGGGAGCTCGAGACTCGACTCAGACTCGAATACGTGACTCGAGACTCGACTCGGACTCGAACACTGGGGACTCGAGACTTGACTCGAACTCGAACTCTAGTAATGGTGACTCGACTTCGACTCGACTCGGACTCTTCTTTGGTGACTCGGACTTGGACTCGAACACTGGGACTCGAACACTGGGACTCGAGACTCGACAGTTGGTGACTCGACTACAACACTGGCTGGCGGAAGTAAACACACCGTTTCGAATCAGAATGGAAGTTATGTGACATCATGTGAAAAGGGTCTATCGGTTTTTGATTTGATGGTTGTCGTAGGAGAAGCCACACTGCAAGACTGCATCTCAAAACCTCTGACACTGCCAGATAAAATTTGATCGCAATGGTCATTAATCGGCTGTCGGCAAACATGTCAAACTAGCGATCAAAGTCTTCAGAGGAATCTTTTAGGATTCTCAAATTTGTCTCAGACAGCCAAAACACAGCCAAAATCGGCTTTAGCCACCAATTCGACAAAACGTAAAATAGTTACGAACTGTCATGAAAGAGTGTTGGCAAAACCATGATTTGCTACTGGCTGTTATGGTCTCACTTCAGCAGTGGGAAGAATCTGTTGTGTGACCTGTAAATACAATGAAGGCCATGTAACTAAAGCAACTCCAGAAATCACAACGAAAACTAAAATACATGTTAGTCACGAACTTGTAGCTTTATCTAAATTAATAATAGAACAGATCATGATAAGAGTCCATAGAGATCTCATTGATGTTTTTAGACATGGGAAACAGCTAATCATATAACGGGAATTTATGCTTTCCAATTTAGCTCAGCTTTCTGAATAACCTTCCTCAACCTAAAAAAAATAACACTATAATAGTCTACTGGTTAAGAAAATGTAAGAGAACTTGAAAAATTTGAAACCTGAATCATTTGCAACCCTGAACATACATGAATGGTGCAAATTTATCTGAACTACAAAGATGGAATATTCCTGACTGGTGCATTGAAATTTTCTGGCTGCAGGACATATGACATCTTTCACAACATTGAAATTACCTTTGCTCCCTTTTAAGCCACATTTACTCTACACTTCACTCACAAGCATATATGTTTGTAAGCATCTTCAAGCCTCGTGGGTATAATTATCTGCTGGAGTTCTGAACATGTTTCCATTTAGTGAAAATACTTACAGGAAATCACAACTGCCACAAGAGATGGGTAAAACGGATAACTCTCTACAGCTCAAATACAGCTTGTTCACGAAGCAGTATGCTCAATAAAAGCAGACACAGCCCAGTGGAATATCGAACACCTGGAATGAGGTTTTAACTGCAGTGTGGATGTAAATATGACGGTGTGGTGCAGCACTGCCCCCTGCCGTTTCCGTGATCAAAACAGATCCCGCAAACAACATCCAATTAAACTGGAGATGAAGTTAGAATAAAGAAAGGTCTTTGGAGACGAACGTAATGAGCACAAGGACGGGAAACAGTTCTTTTTTTAGTTGGTCTGGAGATTACAAAGATCAGGAAAATAAAGTGTATACAGAAACATTACAAATTCTTCACACAAACAGGTTCACAAATGGCGTTTTATTCAGTACAAAACTACATCCGTGGAAATAATGGATTTTTAAGATAGCTTCTTGTTTGTTTAGAAGCCTGCACAGTCCAACAAAATACATTTTAGGATGATAAATTGTGACGTTTTGTTCAGAACATCCTTGCCAATTTCCATTATCATAATTACCACGACGTAAGTGTGTTTTTAGTGTGCTGTAGTTTAGTTCCTAAAACACTACTTAAAAATGTGATTTTAAACTCCAGATTAGGGGTGTCTCATATAATCATTATGTGAAAAATGATACTGTGAGTACTGTAAATAAATGTTTCTTGCAAAAATACAGTATTACAATGAGAATCAATGAGAAGTACAAAAACTCAAAATTAAAATAGCCAGGCGCAGTAACACAGTAACCACAATTTTAGGGGTAAAACATGCTTATTTGTCATGAAAATAAGGTCACAATGCATCTACAAATAGAACTATGTGGCTTTCTTTTGATTTTGGGGTGAAATACTGTATGACCAGGATATGTTTTTGTGAGATTTTTTTTGTCTAACTGAAATAAAACGTCCTTGAAGTAGCCACTGGAAGCCCACAACAATTCATTATGGAAGCTGTGTGATTGCGATCAAGTGTTGGTTCCTCTTGAATGAGTCTCAGAATGCATTGTTACCTGGTGAGGGTGAGAAGCTAAATTTACACTCAACCAGAATGATTTTAGGAAAACAGTTTTGCCGCAGGTGGCTAAGACAATACCTCCACTGTGTCGCCTGGGAATGTGCAGGTAATGAAATGGTCTGCTTATTTAACATGCAGATTTATGCATGCTGTAATTAATTTGCCATTACTCCTTGATTGATGTCCCTGTGTGTTTTGAAGCAGACATCAGGCTATAATTACTCCCCATGTTGCGCTCCCTCCATTGTTTCGTTACAATAAACAGATGCTAATTTTACCATGGCAAACAAGTAATTGTCCTGCTCAATAATTGGGTAAAACAGTGACCGTCTGCCATTTGCTGGGAGAGCATTCAAACACGCACGGTATTTGTCTCTTTTGTTTAATTTCACTAAAAACTTCCATTCAAAGGTAAAACATGTAGTCCCAAAAGAAGGTGGTACTATGCATTACAATGATTGTGGAAGTGCTTTCAGTCTCTTTATTTAGACGATAAAACCACTATACTTTTCTCATCCGTTTCTTTGGCCGCTGGGTGAAAGGTGACGTGCCCATGAGAGAGTCTGGTGAATGGGACATGTAACTTCCTTCTGAACCGCCAGGAGATGGAGGGATGCCAGCTTCACTCATGGTGGACATGGGGCCCTCTTCAAAGACGTCGCTGCCCAGAACCCCATGACCTGATACCTGGCCCTCCTCACTGTCCTGAGGTTCCATCTTCACCTGGGCTAGGTGCCACAAGGGAGAGCTGTTGCCTGCTGCTCCTGTTGAAGACAAAAACAAACAAACACTGGATTAATCTGGATTATTAACAAACTTTCCGAATCCTTGCTGTTTCCATAAAAGAGGCCACATTACGCTCTTTTACAAAGCCTTGGGGTACGTTCGAAATCGCATGCTGTCCGAATAGGTACTACATTTGATTATGACAGTGGACTGCTGCATGCTAGTGGCAAAAACATTATTTATTATTCAGGAACTACATTTGGAAAGGAAAATATATTTTCATATGCAAATTTGATTAAATTCTAAATTTGAGATAAATGGCTTAACGCTTGACAGCCCTAAAATAATTCTCTGTAGATGTGCTGAACGCGGAAACACCTGATCCATAATAAGTAGAATTCCGAAGTAGTTGTGCGGACATTTTTGCCTTAACTCATCCTCTTTAAAGTACCACCACTACAGCCGCTTGTGTAACAAATTCAGTGCCTTCAACAATAAATTTCAAAGACAATCATGGTTAGACGTCAAATTGCCTGCAGTGAGCAATTCTCCTGTTATTATGCAGAATCCACATGTTGATTTGTGAGGTGTTGTTGACAGATTAAAGGACAACACTTCTCTAAAGTCTGTTGCTGATTCTTTATGCTGTGCTGCTCACTCCCGAGTGTCTGTCAGAACAAACAGATGACTGCTTTATAAAATAGTTGGTGTAGAAAAAAAGGATAACACACAGCTAGACATCAATTAGATGTTTTGAATGCAATAATTCTAGTCTATCAATTAAAACTAGGAATTTTGTGATTATACGAGGGCTTTGAAAATGTTATAGCAATTTAGACCATGGATTTTCAAACCTTCACGGGGCCACAAGGGAGTGCTTGGGGTTAGTTACATTATACAAATAAAAAAATAAAATAAAAAATAAAAACACTGAAAATGTTTCTATTCAGGTTTATATATATCTATCATTACTCATTACAGATAATATTGTCCAGATAATCATTTTGACTTTAGTACAATATAAATATAAACAATAAAAAATATACACACATATAAATGAAAACATATAGCTGCCTTTTTATTTTAGGAAAGGTGTTCCTTGCACAAAGATAACATTTTTTTGGAATGCTTAACATGAGAAAAAAGGAAAAATAAAAATCCTGATTTAGTCCATACTGTATATCCCAAAGACAGCTGACCAGGGTGTGGTGAACATAATGCAGCCTAGTTACACACAGCTTCCTTAAGGTTAAGGTATACTTTATTGTCCCTGAGGGAAATTGGTCTTGGGCTCAAAAATACAGCCACTACATCACATAAAACATAGAGTAAAAATATCAAAATAACACAACAACAACAAGACATACATTAAAAACCACAACCAATCGACTAAACATTCAGATAACCCACTGACTAGTCGAATACGAAAGGACGTTTTATTTCTGTGCTTTACACCAAGTTTATCTCAAGTATGTTTTTAAGTATGTTCACTACTCAAAATCATAACAGAAGTCATTTACATAAGGTCTTGAATGCATAAAGGTGGTTAAACTGACCCGGTATGCTATGATATGATTTGTTAAATATTTTATCAATGTAAACATTTACTTATTTTATATTCCATGAATTCTTTAAAGGATTAGTTCACTTCAGAATTCAAATTTGATCATTTACTCACCCCCGTGTCATCCAAGATGTTCATGTCTTTCTTTCTTCAGTCAAAAAGAAATTAAGATTTTTTAAGGAGAACATTCCAGGATTTTTCTCCATATAGTGGACTTCAACAGGGTTCAGCCGGTTGAAGGTCCAAATTGCAGTAAATGCAGCTTCAAAGGGCTCTACACGATCCCAGCTGAGGAATAAGGGTCTTATCTAGCGAAACGATTGGTCATTTTCTAAAAAAAATTAAAATGTATATACTTTTTAACCACAAATGCTCGCCTTACTCTAGCTCTGTGATGTGCCACGCATTACATTGGAAAGATCATGCGTGAAGTAGGCGGACGTACCGACCCAGTGTTTCAAAAGATTTAAAAATCCAGGATACGCACACGATCATTATACGAGGACCATTATAAACAATAAATCACAAATACATATATATGTGTCATTCAACATACAACAACTTTTGAACAGTCCTCCTCCACACTTGTAAACACTGGGTCGGTACTTTCGCCTACGTCACGCGAGACCTTTCCAACGTGACTACGTAATGCGTGGCACATCACAGAGCTAGTGCAATACAAGCATATGTGGTTAAAAAGTCGTTTCGCTAGATAAGATCCTTATTCCTCAGCTGGGATCATGCAGACCCCTTTGAAGCTGCATTGAAACTGCAATTTGGACTTTCAACCTGTTGTACCCCAGTGAAGTCTACTATATGGAGAAAAATCCTGGAATGTTTTCCTCAAAAACCTTTCTTTTCGACTAAAGAAAGAAAGACATGAACATCTTGAAAGACATTGGGGTGAGTAAATTATGAGGAAATTTAAATTCTGAAGTGAATTTAAAAAAAAATGTGTTTCATTTAGACCTCAAAGAATAAGCTGTTTATGAAGATGTCAAAGCGAAAGGTCCACTGCGATGCAACGTGCTACAATGGATGTGTCAATACAACACCATCATGCATCCATTCAGAAAGACAAATGTGCCAATTTATAATGTTTACTTTGACGTTTCCAGTGAAGACAGCCTCAAACAGCTGTGGCGTGTCATGTTAAAAAATGCACCCGGTGCAGATACATTGGGGTTTATTATAAGCAAGACGCTCACATTTGCTCTAGACAGAGTGTTCGTCTACTCGCAGCAACTCAGTTAAAGTATAGCTAATATGTTGGACCTTTTATTGAAACTAGCCTACTGTTACCTGGTGAAACATGCTTTCACAAGCACCCATATGAGCTGTATTTTGTTTTAAAGGGGGATGAAAATATGCTTTATGTTTAGATGCCACTAGTGTCGCAAAAACTACATACTTCACATTTAAGGGACTCTAAAGTAAAGGATGAATAAATAGCATAATTTTCTTTTGAACATTTAAACTTGTATTTCTTGTGCACTAATAAGGACCCTTCAGAGGTGAATGAGGTACCTGATGTGTGAGGGGAATGTCCTTCCTCCAGTCCTCCAGCCAGTCTTTCACTGGATGTTCCCAGCACACCGATGGGCAGGGCCTGATCACCTGAGGCCAGATCCGCTTCCATCTCCTCGTTCAAAGGAAACACAATATCACTCACTGGCTCCTCTTTAACCTTCAAGGGTTTGGAATCCTCCAGAGCCTTTTCTGGATTCACGAGTCTCTCGTACTCTTCTGAGAGCTCCTTACTGACCTACAGTCAAAGACGACACTGGTCAGTCAGACTCAGAGCAATGTCAATAAAAGCTATATGTACAGTCATGTAGCTGAAGCTGACAAAACATTGGAGATATCTCACCTGCAGCATGTAGCTGTGGTAATCTTTGATGCGGACCTGCCAGAAGCGCTGAAGCGCTAGGACGCTGCCAATGCCCACCTCATGAAATACCTGTTCCACCACATCAGGGAAGGGTGTAGTGCCCTTACAGGCCTCCCTATCAACAGCCACACGCAGTAACTTGGTGAGCCGCAGGTAGTGTTCGTGAACCATATCGGTCAAAGTCTCCAACACGCTCTCATTTGCTGACTCAAATCCAGCATGAGCGAGCACTGTGGCGACCGACTGGTACAGAAGCTGACGGCAGGACAGCCAGCTCAACTCAGTGACTGGCTCACCTTTACCTCTAAAAGGAGGGAAATGTGAAGAAATTTGGAAAACAGGTGAAAGGTAGAGAGAAAAAAAAAAAAAGATTTTTAGAATCACAGGACAATAAAGTGTGGACTTTTTCTACACAATCTCAAAGGAGGAGATATTTCAAATGTGCAGGTTTAAATTTGTGGCTAACCAGTATGTTTTGTTTTGTTTTTTAATAACTAATGATATCTATTTAATAGTTTCATCGGAATCAGAATCAGAAAGAGCTTTATTGGCAAGTATGTTTGCACACACAAGGAATTTGTATTGGTGCCTGGCTGTTCTGGTGCTCGGTGCTCTGTAGCGCCGGCCAGATGGCAAAAGTTCAAAGAGAAGGTGGCTTGGATGTGACCCAGAGTGATTTTCTGAGCCCTTTTTCTCACTCTGGATGTATACAATTCTTGGAGGTTGAGCAGGGGAGCACTAATAATCCTCTCAGCAGTCTGAAGGGTCCTCTGTAGTCTTCTGATGTCTGATTTTGTAGCTGAGCCAAACCAGACAGTTACTGAAGTGTAGAGGACTGACTCAATGACAGCTGAATAGAACTGCATCAGCAGCGCCTGTGGCAAGTTAAACTTCCTCAGCTGGTGGGAGCCTATGTGACTGTCCATTTCAGGTTCTGAGAGATGGTAGAGCCCAGGAATCTAAATGAATCCACTGCTGCCACAGTGCTGTTTCATGATGGTAAGTTGGGGGAGTGCTGGAGGGTTTCTCCTTAAGTTCACTATCATCTCCACTGTTTAGAGCGTGTTCAGCTCCGGGTTGTTATCACTGCACCAGACTGCTGATGACGGTAATGCTGTTTGCAAACTTCAGGGATTTGACAGAGGGGTCTTTGGCGGTGCAGTCATTCGTATACAGTATATTTCATATGCGTTTGATACTATTTCATAATTTGTACTCATGTTGGTTTCATCATTAGGTATTCATCATTTGTATTCATGTTGGTTTTGTATGCGTTTAAAACTATTATACTATTTAAAAAAAAAAGTTTATATTTTTAGTTTAAAAATGTCATGTTGTGTAACCATTAAGTACAACATAAAACATTACACCTTGAATACATGTGAATGTACACATCTGAATTAATTTATTATTTGCATGTGTTTTAAAGCCTTGCCAGTTAAACTTTTATTTCGCACAATGTTCTGATATAAGATTTTCTGAGAGTGCGTGAGTACTGAACAAAGTTCTGTTCCACGTCTTCTTGCGCTTAAATAGTCAAATATACTCAAGTTTAACATAAACAGTCATTTATATTTTAAGTGAATTTAATGAGTTTGGATGCGTGTCAGAGATAGAGCCATGCATGAGGTCTTAAAGTGACAGCAACCTAATAAACCTGCTGCTGTCTATCTCTCTGATGTTAATTAAACAACAAAAGACAAAGAGAAAGTCACTCACTGCTCTTGACCAAATAACTTTCGTAGCTTTAAGAATCAGTGTATATTTAATTCAAACAGTGAAGTCAGTGTATATTTAATTCAAACAGTGAAGTCTATGTAGTGTTTTATTTTTGCATTTGTTTATTCAATGTCTTTCTTGAATGCTACTGTTCCAGCAAATACTCCTACTGTAGCAGAAAATATTAATACACCGTTTATTTAATTTGTTTCTTATATTGCATTTGTCCTATCATTTGTAATAGTATGTATGAAATGTATGAAATCATTTCCTGTTTTAAGTTTTGCTACATATTTTGTTTTCTAAGAAAAAAAATCTTTTAATGAATTTCATTCTTTCAATGAGGCTTTTCTTCTTCATTATAATAGAAGGATCACCCTGACATTTTAACTTTATGCACCCATCAAATATCTTTCAAAATTCATTTTAATGCAGAAATTAAAAACGTGTTCATCCTAGAAGAGGTTTTTTTCAAGTCATTTTATGTAGGGTGAATTCAGGGTGATTGGGACACTTTTTGTCCCAATCAACCTGAATTCACCCTATGAATTTGCATTTTAATGGATCTTTAACATATTTTTAGGCAAACAATGACCAATATAGTACAGTGCACAGCATAAATGAGTACACCCCCTCTGAACAAATACAAAAGATGTCATTTCTTCATGATAACTAATACAATTCATGGAAAGATGCCAAAACTAAAATGTATTAAACATATACATAATAAAAACTGAGAAATATATGTCATTAATAGCCATAAATTAAGTAAATTAGCCAATTTTGTTTAAATTAAGGATTGCAGAAATTAGTACACCCTAGATTTAATTCAAAAAATGTATAATATCCTAGTACTTAGTATGCCCTCCATAATTTTGAATATACTGCTCTGACCCTTCTTGGCACGGAGTGTACAAGTTCATGACAAATTGTCACATCTGTCCTGTTTAACTCTTGGATGATGAGCTCTTTAAATGCCCTGATCTTTAATGGGGAGTGCTGCTCAACTCATCTCTGCAGAATCCCCCACAGGAGCTCAAGAGTGTTAAAATTGAGTGCAATACTTGTCCACAGAAGGTTTTTCACCTTGGGAGAATGCATATCCTCTTTGTCATGTTGAAAAAATGCCCAACAATGCAGGGAATGAGGAAAGGGTAACATCTTCTGTTTCAATTTTGTGTATTAAATTACACAGTGGTGTAGGAATTCATGACAGCATTGATAAAGCACAACTCCCTCACACCTTCCGCACTCATACATCCCTATATAAGAACTTTACTACCACTGAACTTTACTGTGAGAACCAGGCACTTCTCACTGTACTCCTCCTCTAGCAACACCATAACATTTTGGATGCTGTTAGATCCAAAATGATTGAACAGAGTATTGATTCCCAGAATCTATATTTTGTAAATACGGGCTTTGGAAATGGCTAACTGACTTTATTGTGCTTTGGCTACAGTAGGTAGTTCCAGTGAGAACAACAACCATGCATGTCAATTCTGCAGGCTACATTTTACTCTGTGAGATAAACAGTCACTCTTTTCATAGCTTTTGCTGGCTCTGAGACACTCGCTTGGTATTTCTCCTGCTCTTTGTCTAGCGAAAAAATCCCTCATCACTAAATGAAGGCTTAAAATGAAGGCCTGATTATTTCAGTGGCCTTGTCACAAGTCCATTGTTTTTTAATTTCTGTGTTACTTTTGCAATATTTTCACACTTAAAACAGTGATTTGGTAATCCTCTTGTACCACTGTCCTCTTTTGTGCTAAGAAATAAGTCTCCTGACAGTTCTCTCCCAAGTGGATCCATTGTTGTCAGCATTAAGTCTGAGAATGATTCAGTGGGCTATATAACACTTTTAATTGTCAAGAATTTACTTCTCTTTAAATGTTTTCGTTCAACATACTTACCTGTTGATCAAACACTGCCTTAAACTTACACCAGAAATGTTTTATTTCGTTTTATTTAGTAACTTTTAGGAGGTTGTACTCATTTTTGCTACTCAACATTTTGTTACCTTGATAAGAAAATCTTATTTTCCTGAATAATTTTGAGATTCTTCTTTGGTAATTGATTAAGCAGACTTGCTGGAACATTACATCTCTAAACAACCCTAACATGTCTTCTAAGTAATTGAGTAATTGCTAACTTTCAGAAGTTTCAGAGGGGGTGTACTCATTTATGCTGTGCACTGTACATGATGATACTACGTACTTGTAGAAGTCGCTCTCTGGGTCACTGTGGCGTAGCTGGAATGGCTGTCGAGGAGCTTTACTATCCAGTGGAAGCAGATCATCAGGTACAGTGGGTGTGACAGGGCGAGGAGGTAAAGCATCCACATCCTCAGGTTTGAAGACACCCTGGGGATCTAATAATGTGGGCAGAGGCTGTTGGCCCTGCTGGGCAGCAGCAATGAGACTCCGGAGACGACGAGCATGCTGGCTCAGCTGCACTGTGTGGATTGTGAGGCTGCAGGGCTCTGAGGGGATGTCCAGCATGGTGGTGGGACGTGGACGCTGTGCAGAAGGTTGGTGCAGGGGAGGGTCCTGCATCTCCACCTGACGGAACTCGCGCTGCAGAAGGTCAAAAGAACTGCGGCCCGAGGGAGCCGAAGCCACTGGGAGCTCACCCCAATAACGCATCATCTTCACACAGTGCTGTCACTCAGTGCTTCGTTCGACAGTGGTACAGTTCTTGAGGACAATCTGAAAACCATAGAAAAAACTGTTCAAGTTGACATTACTATATATAAAAAAGTATCACAAACATTTCCTATCATCTGATGCACATGTAGAGGTTATGTATGATCACCTTCAACATAAAAAAAAAAACATCTGTTTTCAAAATTTTCAATTTATATAATTAAATATACCATAATGTGCACACATTAAAATGATTTAATTAAGGTATTGATATAAAAAAAAGAATATGTACATCACTGTAGTGTTTGTTGCGCTGCCTTTATTAAAAGCAAATTGTAAAAATAAAAAAATTGTGTATTACAACAATGACAATCTAACGTTAGACTATCACAAATTCAAACGTAAAACAACAAAAGATATAATGGTCCTAAAAATATGATTAATTTCTTTTATCATTTTTACTTTTTATTTTGGTATGAAAGACCTGGACGTGTTCTTCATAAGATTCCCTTTCAGTACTGAAGATTACAGTAATTTCTAGGTAGAAACCGAATTATATACTATAATATGCATACCAAACGTTCGTTTTCTTTTTACAAACTTTCTTGCTTTCATGTATTTATTAACTTAAATTTGAACTTTTTTAAATTGACACTACACAACATTAGACGCCCTGCAGACTCCATGTTTAATGTAACGTTAACAATTATAAAACCTAATCATCAGAAAACGAACTGCTTGCTTTACCTTTTATGAGCAGATGATCATAACGACGAAGAATAGCAAAACAATGTAATATGTATCATTTATTATCAGTTACTTTCAAACAAAAACGACATATAAACGATGAGCGGTTGTCAGGTACATCACTAAAATATTTCCGTGGAAAATGTAAATAGTTCCTAGACAGTAAAGATAACAGATAATTATTTCAGATGATAAATTGGCTATATATATGACAAATAATTATTATACATCCACATTTAAATGTCCTGATACATTTCTTGTTATGAACAAAATTAGATCACAAATTAATATCACAAATTCAAGACTACAGGAACGGAATAATTTAAGTGTTACACCAAACACACCATGTCGGCTGCTGAACACACGATGGAGTCTGAATGCAGTGGGCAAATAGAAAATAATCACACTGAAATGGAAACAGAGAAGAGCTCGGACCCTACCTGTGATGCTAAACAGGACATCACCAGCACTAATGAAAACACAGATGATCCTTTTAAGAAACCGGTTATTTTCGTGGCTCCGTCTCTCACGGTGAAGAAACCAGGAGGATCAAAGTCAACCAAGAAACCCACAGAAGAATTAAGCAGCAGCAGCAGGTCAGAGAATAACGACGCAGATCTTGATACTAAACACCAACAACCATCTGCAAAGCCCACAGACACTCAGACAGACCCATCGGATCATCCATCATCCGAGAGATCAGAGGCACAGAAGGTCCAGCCCAAACCAAAAGACATCAGACCCCAAATCCCTGCCAAACTACCCCCGGCGGGCAAATTTCCTCCGCTTCCGTACACTGAGCCCCCGTGGGGGTGTGTTCCTGACATCAGCTACTCATTTGAGCTGCTGAAAAATGGAGCGATACTAGATACGGTCCCGCTGACCCAGAGTAGTTACTTCGTGGTGGGTCGGCTGCCGGTGTGTGATGTGTCTCTGGAGCACCCGTCCATCTCCCGCTATCACGCCGTGGTGCAGTACCGGGGCATAGCTGGGCAGGACGGAGTCGTGGGAGAGGAGAGGGGTTTCTATGCCTATGATTTGGGCAGCACTCATGGGACTTTTGTGAATAAGAACAAAATACCCCCTAAAACATACATAAGGCTCCGAGTGGGACATGTTATAAAGTTTGGGGGAAGCACGAGACTCTTTATTTTGCAGGTATGTGTTTAATAAAAATAGCACACATACCACACTGTGTGACTACCTTATAGAAATCACTGTCATTCCGTGTCAAACCAACCAAATTTCAGAAACTCAGAGAGGTATGCACTATGCAGTTGTTTTGATAGAAGGAAACAAGATGCATTTCTTGTTTAAGTATTATTTGTTCTTCAGACATTCTTCTTTAAAGGATTTTAAGATATCGTATTCAGAGTTATAGGATCACAAACCTTGGAAAACGACTATTGATGTTGGTAGAGAAAAAAACAAGATACATTTCTAGTTTCAACATTATTTGCTCTTCAAATATTCCTCTTTAAAAGAAAAAATAAATAACAGCTGTATTCAAAGTGAGTCATAATTAGTTTTTGACCACTGAAAATGTGTACAATTTAACAATGTACTTATGGAGCCGCACTGAAATCCCCATATTTTTGGGATTGAACCAATTAGGTCCTTAAAATGACGATACCGAAAGGATATTAAGATGTTTCTTGAGTTACAGGCATGCAAAAAAAAAACAAGATGTGCTTTTTCCCATTTTTGAACTGTCACCGTTGGCATATAATACAACAAAGATTGCTAAAGTCAACAGATTTTACTAATAGACCTACTAAACTCTGTGTAAAAAAAGTAAAATGATGCTGCCATTTTTCTAAAGTCGTTTTTACCCCCCTGTAATCTGGTATCAAAATCAAGATTTTTTTGACATTGAATGACCCTATATTTGTTCTGAAGAACTAGTAACATTTAAAAATAAAGAAAAATAATATTACTAATACTACAAATTACAATGTTCATTGTTACATTATTAATTCAGTACGCATTCATTGTCATTAACACACAAATACAAAAAAATACTGGTTACCTCCTGCCAAAATTTGTTACTGTTACTAAAAGTCCAGCAGTTGATGAAGTTCTGAAAATAATTGTTTTTATTTGAATGTAACTAACTAATGATTAGTTGGCCCAATAATTATTATATTATTTTATGTTATTTTTATTAAGTAAATAACATGTAACTAACATTTTTGGCTTTTTTTTTTATGATGTATATTAAATCTCGTAAACAGATTTATCTCATGCTCATCAGTATTATTTCTTGAGCGAGAACGTTGATTATACCGGATTACGTCTTTTCCCAGGGTCCAGAGTTTGATGAAGAAGCAGAATCTGAACTGACGGTGACAGAGCTCAGAGAGCGTGCTAGAAAACAGAGAGAAGCCCTGGAGAAGAGGATGATGGGTGATGGTTCAGATGAGGAGGAAGAGAAAGAGGAGAGTGAATCCAGTACTACAAGAAAAAGCTCCTCAGAAGATATTGGCTGTTCTTGGGGAATGGGTAACAAAGACAAGAGATGATCCTAATTATACCTTCCTGCCTGTTTTTAGTGAATTTACACATTGTCTTTGTTATTTGTTTAGCTGACGAGGCAGCGCCAGAAGAGGATGAGAATGAGGAGAATCCATTTGCCACAGAATTCCAGGAGGATCAGGAAGCAGCATACTTAAAAGATCCTAAAAAAGCTTTACAGGGCTTCTATGATAGAGAAGGTAAAATATTAACTCAGGACAACTAAACTTTTTATGCATTTTGACTGTTCATTTACACGACAACCACATTTTGGGAGTTTCAGTGTGCACGTTTTTGAAAACGATACCGATATTGTCTCCATGTAAACAACATAAACGCATATTTGTGAAAACAGTGATGTTATGTGAATGCGTATTACCCGTTTACAAAGTGACGTTGCCATCTACTGGCTTGGCAGCATAATACAACCTTTTTAATCCTTTTTGCGGATCCATGTGAAAGGGGATTGTTTTCACAACATTGTTGTCTGAATGAAAAACATTTCAAAAACGTAAAGGAAAACTTTTCCGATTTTAGTACATTGTTCTTGTGTAAATGTACCCTTAGATATAGAATCATGAAATTTCTGTGAAGTCATTTACATGAATTTAACTGTTTATTTTCATTTAAGGTGAAGAACTAGAGTTTGAATATGAAGAAAAAGGCCATGGCACTTGGCTCTGCAGAATTAAGTAATCACTACATCTCTATTTGCAGCCAATCCACATTTGTACCTATTTTTTTGGTTTTATAGCAATTTAACACCAGCTCAGTGTTCAGTGGCTATACAATCTCCACTTAATAATAAACAATACAGGTGATTCTGGTAACATTTATATGGAAGTTGAAAATATCATGTTTGATTTCTGTGTCTTTTAGGTTGCCAGTGGATGATGCTCTGGGCAGGCAGCTGGTGGCTGAGGTGACCCACACTGGGAAAAAGAAAGACGCAGCTGTCCAGTGCTGCTTAGAGGCGTGCCGCATGCTGGAGGCCCGTGGTCTTCTGAGACAGGAGGCAGGTAGGCAGACAACAAGCAGTCACACCAAAAGCAGACTTAAAGGGTTAGTTCACCCAAAAATGAAAATTCTGTCATTTATTACTCACCTTCATATCGTTCCAAACCCATAAGACCTTCGTTCATCTTCTGAACACAAATGAAGATATTTTTAATGAAATCTGAGTGCGTTTGGTCCCTCCATTGACAGCCTACGCAACTACCATTTTCAAGCCCCAGAAAGGTAGTAAAGACATCATTAAAGTAATCCATGTAACTCCAGTGGTTTAACCTCAATTTTATGAATCGACGCAAATGCTTTGTTTGCACAAAAAAACACAATTTACGATTTTATTTACAAGATATTAATCTCCAACACGCATTTACACAACATCGTCTACTCTCGCATCAAAACCACAACGCGTCTTGGAGGTAAACATTTTGTAAATTTTTTATTTTTTTTGCGTATAGACCATTTTTATATTTTGTCGTATAGTATAAAAGCATAGACCATAATAAACTACTAAAAAAAAAAAACATACATAATCATGAGCACAAAACAAAGTTAACTTGTAATTTCAACGTTTTTTGTGTTACCTTGCCATCTCTAAATAATTTTTCAAATTATAACATTGTTTATTATGAAATGCTCTTAATATGCTGATTAATAATGCTAAATGTATGGATAAAAAATCAAAACGTCTAAAGGTGCCATGCGTTAAATTGTCACAAACCTGGTTTAGTCAAATGGTCGGGGTCATCTGTATAACAGATAAAAATAATTGTTTTCTGCATTCTCGTTTTCTGAAGTGTTTCAGTGCAAGTATCTATTTTGCTGTTTACTGTGTTTCTGCTACTGTTGTTAAAATAACCAGATCATCTGCAGCTCTTAATGTGGCACTTTACGTCTTTAGCAGGAGAGAGAAGTAACGCGCACAGAGCAGAAAGGGCTAGAATGAGGCGCGTTTGGCTTTAGATACAAATATTAGAGGATGTAGCGCCAAAAGATCATTACCGTAAACAACCTTGAGGACTTGTGGTGTGAACCACTCCATTGTTTTGACGTGCTGCTCACTTTAAGACATAATACTGGAATTTCTAATTTGTAACTCTTGGTTCCATCCAGACACAATTGTGCCATTTTACCGTTTCTATTGCAGATTGGAAGTAAAGTACCTCTCAGCCTGTGTCCTCTAGAGTTTCATGACTGAACTAGATATTTGTCATTGAGAACCTGTTATAATGCTGACAGGTCATTAAAAAAGTGTGTACATTTTATTTTTTATTTTATTTTTTTACCTCATGTTAACCCACTCACAAGCATTATATTTTTGTCTCTTTACAGTGTCCCGTAAACGCAAGAAGAAGAACTGGGAAGATGAAGATTTTTATGACAGTGATGATGACACATTCCTTGACCGGACAGGTGTGGTGGAGAAGAAGCGGACAGAGCGCATGAAGAAGGCCGGAAAGATTCAGGAGCGACCTGATACATATGAATCGCTGGTAAAGAACCTGCATCATATTTCCTTTGTGATTACCCATGCTCTGTGTGTGCTGTACCTGGCACTGATGTAATATGTTTTCTTTCTTAGCTAACCAAACTGGCCAAGGTTGAAAAAGAGCTGGCTGACACTGAGAAAAGGCTCAATTCTTCTGGGAAAGGTGAGGTGGTGAAAGTCTGTGTCCTTATTTGTAGTTTTCTCCGTATTTCATCATATATAAGGTTACACTTCCTGTTTGTTGTGCTCCTTCAGGGGGCTCCAGTTCTTCCACAGAGGATCCTCTGGATGCTTTCATGAGCGCAGTACGGAGCGAGGTGGCTCTGGATGGGGTGGAGAGAAAGAAGCTACATTTACATGTAGCTGAGTTGAAGAAGGAAGGTCAGAGACTACGCAAGCTAGCGGATCTGGCTAAACCTACCCAGCTGCCCTCATTACAGCCCGGCGGGTGAGTTCAGTGTTCCCTCCAGATCCGCTGGGCATTTGAATATAACATGCATTTCATTTTGGACAATTGATTTACTAAAGGTTTAAAAACAACTGCTCTGTCTCGTTCTCTTTTTGCCACCAGACTTTTCTCTGTTCAGCATTTGTTTATAACAGGTGATTTCCCGGAGGTTGGAGATTTAGCTGCTCCATGACAACCTTTCTTGCTCGTTGACAACTAACCTATGCCAATCCCACACCAGACACTAGCTGAAGCAACTTTTCTCTATTTATGGACATGACGAGACACACAAATGAGATTTTCATTTGATAAAACTATTGTCAAATACACAGAGAAACTCAAAGGTCTTCACTACAACCCAACAAAATAAATGTTTGGTGGTTTAACTTGATGAAAATTATGAAAGAAATATATTGGTATTGTACAGCAGAATGTACTTCTCAAAGTAATAATAACAATAATAATACAGTTAATCAAAACATTTTTAAGGAATATTACAGAAAATGTTGTCCATGTTTTGATTTAAACCGTTAAACCTCTGTTGTTCAGCACTTTGCCAAAAATAAAAATATTTAATTTTATTACATTTTAAAAGATTAATTATATTAAAGGCTATTCATTTATGCAATTACTACTGTTTGTTAATTACTAATTACTAATTTATTGTTAATAAATTTGTATTAAATCATAAAACAAAAGAATTCAGAAAAAAAAAAACATTTTCGAAGGGCAATATTATTGTAAAAATTTTATTTGATTTAGTCATCCTTTTATTTATTAACTTTTTAATTAATTAAACCACTAAAACGGAATCCAGAAAAATTAAAACAACATTTTTAATAGCATAACAAAAAAAAACAATAAAACTGATTTCATAGGGTCCTAATTGTGTGAATTGTTTTTTTGTTTTTTTTAATTACAGGTCTAGTCAGTCCACAGACAATGAGAAACCTAAGAAGTTATCTCTACCTATGTTTGGTGCCATGAAAGGAGGGAATAAATTCAAACTGAAGACTGGAACTATAGGAGTAAGCCTTTTTAAATTGATATAGAAACTATAGATATTACCTTCAAATGAGTTAAATTAATTAAATATGACTATTTCTCTCACCTAAATGAGCAGACGTTACCCCCAAAGCGTGCCAATCTGCCTCCTGAACTCTTCAATATGAAGGAATTGCCCCCTGGTGGTGAGAAAGAGGAAGAAGAGGAGGAGGAGGAAGAAGAAGAGGAGGAGGAGGAAGAAAAAAACAAGACGATTAAGGATGGTGTCACAGATGGTGATATGGAGGTTATTCAGTCTGCAGAAACGGCCAGCTCAGAACACACCAGTGCAGACAGAGCTGAAACCCTGACACACCACCCTAATGGTTAGACCTTTACCAAAATATCTACACTGCCTTAACAGTAGGTAGTTAGGAATGTGTTTTTCTTTGCAGCATAGAGCGTAGTGTAATTCTATTTCCGACCACAAGTTGGCGCTGTTGTGCTGCTTAACTAGTGTGTTATTTGTTATCCACCTTTGAGATTTGTTCACAAAATCTAACCAGAATCTACTTCATTGGATAAAATCTAAATTAACCTGTAATCCATAGGTTCGTATCTAGTAGGTATTTACAAAAACATTTCTATTTGTGTGCCTAGAGAAAGAAGACCATGAGGACCAGCCTGCTAAGATAGCTAAATCTCGTGAAAAAGAGAAATACAAGTCATCCCATCTTCAAAAGAACAAAAGTGACCCTCCTCCAAAAGGTAGAAAATCATATATTTTGTGGCATAAAGGAGAAGTTTCTTCCATTGGGTCATTGATTGCAGTTACATTTGCTGCTTCTAACTTCACTTTTTAGTGGATAATGGCTGATAATTGTCTGATCCACTTTGTTTTTAATTATGATTCATATCCCAACAGAAGGAGTAGACAATGGTGTCTCAAATGTCCAGAATCCAAAGACAAGTACAAAGAAGAAAGTTATGGGCCCAAGCAGGGTAAGTGTTTTAGTAATTACTGTTTATGTAAATGACTGTACTGAAGACATAATAAGATATGTAACCAAATATCATTTAACTAAAGTGCTAAAAAAAATATTTATGAATTGTATCTGCAGTGGACCCAAAATACTAAACAAAGTGTGATTTATTTCAAAGAATAAATAAAACTACTGATGTACTGTTATAAATGAAGACAAAAAATATTTGGACTTTTTTTTTTTTTTGGTCAGATGAGACATCCATGGTTAATTTGACTAATTATGTGGTCACTATGCAAGCTAGAAGACCTTTTGAACTTATTTTCAATATTCATTGAAGAATCCTGAAAAAGAAATGTATCATGGTTTTAGAAATGTTTCTTGAGCAGCAAATCTGCATATCAGAATGATTTTGTGTTTAGTATGTGTGTTCTGAGATGCAAGTCATTTATGATGAAGGAAAAAAGAGCCACGGTTTCCTCCCCGATTGCAGCAACTTGCATTTTTTATTACAGATATTTTGCACCAATGTCGCTACAAATAAATTTGCTACTTTGGATTAAAACATAGCTAGTGAGGTTCTAGTAGTTGGTTTTCTTCTGCCCTGATATTTATATATTTCTACCCATATTTCTAGCCTCCTGTGACCATGTCCAAGCAGTACCCAGAGGACGACCCTGACTACTGCGTTTGGGTTCCTCCATCAGGTAAAAAGCTACCCTTCTTTATCCGTATAGGCTGTGATATTATTATAAAGTTCTACCCGTACTGTCATATGAAACCCTACATAGCTTCTTATTTCTTTGTGCATTTAGAAACATGCATCAGAAATCAAGCATTCTTGGCACTTCACCCTTTAATCTCAATTTATAGGCCCTCGCTGAACACTACTAAACATTATTTTCAGTGATTATTAGCTTTTTTGATCTTAGGACATTTCAAACACAGTTCTGACATTTCAGAGGATTAGAGAATTTGCATTATGGGAAAACACATTAATACCAGGCCAAGGAATTTACTTTAAAGTCACAAGGTTAATACAAGATAAGGTTCTCTTTATTTCTTAAAATAATGATTTCCGGTTTCTGCCAGAAGCCTTTTTTCTTGCTTTGGTGCTTAAGTTTTAAGTTGTAAATTAAAGACATTAATACTTTTATTCAGCAAGGATACATTTAAATTGTTTTGTTTTGATTCAAAAGTGACAGTAAAGACATTTATAATGCTACAAAAGCTTTTTATTTCAGATAAATGCTGTTCTTTTAAATAATAAATGTTTCTTGAACAGAAAATCATCATATTAGAATGATTTCTGAATGATCATGTGACACTGAAGACTGGAGTAATGATGCCGAAATTTCAGCTTTGCGTCACAGGAATACATTCAATTTTAAAACGTATAAAAAATAATATTTTAATAATAGTTTTAATAATATTTCACATTATGACTTTTTTACTGTGTTTTCGATCAATTTAATCCAGCCTTGGCGAGACTTCTTTTCAAAAGTTTTTGAATAGTAGTGTATTTTAGAGACACATTAGACTTAAGACATTTTTAAAATTGTTGACCATTTCCCATAATCCTTTGTGTGAATCCTTTCCTGTTGAAAGACTGAAGAATATTAGAATTTTATCTTAAAGAGTTAGTTCACCCAAAAATGAAAATTCTGTCATTAATTACTCACCCTCATGCCATTCCACACCAGTAAGACCTTGGTTCATCTTCGGAACGCAAATTAAGATATTTTTGTTGAAATCCGATGGCTCCGTGAGGCCTGCATAGCCAGCAATGACATTTCCTCTCTCAAGATCCATCCAATCAGTTCATGTGAGTACAGTTCAATATTAATATTATAAAGCGACGAGAATATTTTTGGTGCGCCAAAAAAACAAAATAACATCTTATATAATGATAGCCTATTTCAAAACACTGCTTCAGGAAGCTTCGGAGTGTTATGATTCTTCTGTGTCGAATCATGATTCGGATCGCGTGTCAAACCGCCAAACTGCTGAAATCACGTGACTTTGACGCTCCGAACCGCTGATTCTACACGCTGATTCATTATGCTCCGAAGCTTCACGAAGCAGTGTTTTGAAATCGGCCATCACTATATAAGTCGTTTTTTTTGGCACACCAAAAATATTCTCGTCGCTTTATAATATTAATATTGAACCACTGTACTCACATGAACTGATTTAAATATGTTTTTAGTACATTAATGGATCTTGAGAGAAGAAATGTCATTGCTGGCTATGGAGGCCTCACGGAGCCATCGGATTTCAACAAAAATATCTTAATTTGCGTTCCGAAGATGAACGAAGGTCTTACGGGTGTGGAACGGCATGAGGGTGAGTAATAAATGACAGAATTTTCATTTTTGGGTGAACTAACCCTTTAATAAATGTCACTAATGGAAAAAATAAAGGGTAACACTATACAAAAAGGTTTGTTTGTTATTGAGACCAATACATTTGTTACAGTATTTATTAATCTTTGATAATGTTAGTTAATAAAAATACAACTGTTCATTTTTAGTTTGTTAGTTCAGATCCATTAATTAAATATTAACAAACACATTTTGATTTTAATAATGTATTAGTAAATGTTGAAATTAACATTTAACTAAGATTAATAAATAATTTAAAGTATTTTTCACTGTTAGTTCATGTTAACTAATATAATTAACAAATTAATCTTGTTGTAAAGTGTTACCAAAAAAGTAATTAGTTTGCAATTAAATAATTTTTTTGACTTTTAAATCACATTATGGAAGTTAAATGCATTGCAAATTCTATTTCATGTCTTTAACCAAACATTTTAAGCGGGTGAAACAAAGACATG
Source organism: Anabarilius grahami (assembly GCA_003731715.1). Taxonomy (NCBI): domain Eukaryota; kingdom Metazoa; phylum Chordata; class Actinopteri; order Cypriniformes; family Xenocyprididae; genus Anabarilius; species Anabarilius grahami. The sequence continues at coordinate 12,289,269 of RJVU01051648.1, forward strand.
ATTTTATCCTGTGTGTCTGTTTTGAACAGGTCAGACTGGCGATGGTCGGACACATCTGAACGATAAGTACGGATACTAAATACAGCAAGTGAAGACCGCCTCACTAAAATGGAATCAGCCCATCCATTCATCTTAGCCTTTAAAAGTGGACCGATAGAACATTTTCTCTGTGTTCTTTTTCCCAACTTTATACTTCATCTGCAAACGAGGAACGTTTTAACTCAAGTAGCTCAGATGAACTGAGATGTTTCTAGCACTTGGTAATGGAAACCGTTTGGTCCTGTGACTGATTTTCACTTCCCTTCACACAATTTTCATTAAAATGCATTCATTTTCCACACCTGGTCTGGGACGAAGTTGCTAAGGATAGTTTTGAAGGGAAATGTTTTCATAGGCACTTACTGACTGGTTCGTCTGCACGCTAGCATAACAAACAATTTTAGTGGTCCAGAAAAATGAATTTCTCAAACTAGATTTTGAAGTTTCACTTTTCTGCTTATCCAATTGGAATATATTGGCTTTGACATTGCATTTGCTTCAAATGAATCATGCCAGTGTCATGCCAGTCCACTTATGTTTAAGCACTGCTGTTGTTGACAAATCTCTACCCACAACTTGCTGTTCTGGGATCATTTTAACAGCCTTAAGCAGGCTCATTGAGCACTCAATCCGCCGTTCTGGGTCGTTCTCTGAGCAAAGCCGGACTCCCTCCTCAGTTTGGCTGAGTGGCCACGCTCCGTATGGCGAGCGCTCCTGTTGGATGTGGTTCTGTTGACTGCTAACGATGCCTCCTCGGAGAAAGGCGGCTTTACCAGCCATCTGGACACTTGCTTGGCATTCTAGGATTGGGAGCAAGCTGTTAATGAATCAGTCTGTGTGTGAGCTCTGTGTACATTATTTGTGTGTATATTCGCTTCTCTTGATATTAATGAAGAGTGACTCAGTGTTGGTGATGTGCGAGCGTGTGTGTTGGCGTGTCCAATGAAGGATTAGGCCCCCCACGTTCACTACTACGCGCTGGTCTCTCCCTCTGTTTATCCAACCCTTTTAATGCTCTTGAATTCTCCATTGTTTGGAGAGCGTGATTAGTCGCATAGAAATTGTGTATTTTGTTACGTATATTTTGTAAAATAAATTTTTTTTTCCTGTCTCTCGCCAACAACGGGGGCTTGTGTTGAGTGTTTGGGGTCTTTTAAAGTTTTAACCCTATAAAGCCTACTGTATCATCATCTCAAGGCCTCTAAATGATCATCATTATTAAAACTTTGCTTAAAGACCTGTTGTACACATTCTACTGCATGCCGCCTTGTCATCTGATTGATAGTTTAGACCTTTTTTTTAGCAAGTAAAAGTCCATTTAGTATGATTCTAAACACACAGTACACATATAATTTTGGCTGTGTTTGCATACTTTTGCTCAGTTTGAGCCTTTGAATACATTTTGTTTTTCTTCTAGAGTGTGAGTTCCATATTCACATCATATCATACTATATGAGCCATAAAAGCCTGAAGTATCAAATATGATACTCACATTTTTTTTTTGTAGTCATAGTCGAAAGGTTCAATAAACTTTGATTTTTTTATCTTATATGCCGGGCTTTACGGGGTTAATATGTTCAAGGCATGTTCAGGCATGTCTCTGGTTACACCCACTGGCAAAATTATCAAGCACCAAACCCACTAAAATACTTTAATGTACTTAATGTACAATATTATCGCTGATCTTTTAAAGTAATGTTAAAGGTTCAATAAAAGTTGCTTGCCACAATAAAATAAAATAGGACAGCGGCTATTTGCAGTGTAATTAGCTATGGATGCTATTCACACTATATGTGAAAATAGTAGATTTATATGTAGTACAAATATTGGCAGATACTGTTTGCATCTCAGTGTATTGTAATATATTATTAAACATTATGTAATAAAAACAACAAATTCAGTGTATATATCTATTACTTTTGTTATAGACCATGCAAATATTTATTAAAATCTTAAATAGATGCTGCTTTATTGGGACATTACTTGTCTTAACCCTACAAATTACTTTAGTCCCACTACTAAATACACATTAGGACATTTATTTCCACTTTTAGTATATTTTCTTAATTTTTATTAAAAATAAATATCTCTCCGAGCTGATATGCAATGGGAAAATAATATGTTTGGAAAAAGACGGATTCAAACTCGGGTCATTCGCATTAAAAGCTAGCAAATCTCGCCTTGACTGTATTTATTTTTATAATTTTGTTTGGCTCAATCACACAATGGTGGGCGGAGTTAGTGTAAATAGCTTCTGCCATCATGGCGGGCTATTTGCACTTGGTGTAAATAGACGCTCCGATAAAATAAATAAATAGCCTTCGAACTGTTTTGTCAAAACAGATAAGAAAAATGTTTACAATAATACATTTTCACTGGAATTCTATGGGTAAAGGCATTCTGGAGTTCTAGAGGTTGTAGAGCAGATTACCCACCACATAATGCAAATAAATCACAGAATAAGAATATGTGAATAACTCAATTTTGACAAAAATGTCAAATAGAACCTTATAATTCCAAGGGGACGATATACTGATGTATAGGCAGACCATGTTATAAGCAATTTTATCACATTATATTTAAGGATGTTTAATGGTTGTGGCTACACTGTCTTTTAATGTTTATCCCTATGCATTTCCTTGCAACCTAGACCTTCAAGTCATGATAGTGTTTAATTTTGACTCCTCTTTGAAACACAAGTGCTTTAGATTACTTTGCAACTGAACAATCAACTGAACCCATTTCCAAACTCTAAACTGAGTGTGTACATACTGCTTATCCTACAGGAAACTGGATTTGATAGGCATCAGATTGAACTGTATTATTCTAGAGTATCTTCTGATCAGGCTGCACACACCCATCTTGATGTCTTCATTCCTGGCTTACTTCCTTCAGCCCCTCATCATAGCCGAGCACTGACGTCACTCTCTGGTTCCCTGTACACAAACACACAGCTTATTTCTCTGTTTGGGATCTGGCATGGTTAGGCCTTTGGAATCAGCCCACGCTGGAATGAGAATGCTCCTTTAGGGTGGATATGGAACCTGCAATGTTGGCAGGCTCGCTTATCGCCCGACACGCACAAACAAAGCAAAAAATGACGCAAACACCTTATTACATTAAGAAACAACTATCATGAGATTGGAAAGTGGCTTTTGTGAGGTATGGTAATGCAATCAGAGTAAAATGTGAGACAAACATTTAGACAGCTCTTGCTTACACACCATCCACCCCCAAATGATGGCTCGCAAGTTGATAAAAAGCTAATTAATAAAACACCATGTAACTTTTGGCCCACAAACTGCATGCGTTTTGCAGAAGAACATTGTTTTGGTTGTGCTTCAGCTCTGCATGAGGTAGCGCCAGTAGTGATGAAAAGATTTATCTTGAACTATGTCAAGTATAAACCTTGAACAAATTAATCAATTAAAAAGGAATTTATATCTGTATTCTATTACGCTCTACCCACATTGGACCAGCAGTTTGAAAAAATGGCTAGATGGATGATTCAGCGTCAGGTGCCATACTAGTTTACCCCTTGAGGGATGTGTCATGGTATCCTAGAATCTTAAAAAGCTCCTAAAGTATATCGCAACCACTGTTTCAACTCCTCTAGGTAACACTAGGGGTGCAAGGTGGTATAATAACCCCAAAAAGGGTCAACATCAGTTCCAGACATGCCTTTGCAATAAGAAAGTAAATTAACAAGACACAAACTGGGAAGAAACATTTATTCCCCTCATTTTAGGCATAAAGACAGAAAAGGACAACTTTTCACGTTGCAATCATGTACATATAGCTATATTTAAAAAATATTGTATTTGTTTCACATAGATACATGTAACACCTAGGTGAAACTTATGCAACAACTATGAATAATTGTCCTTATTGATCACCCTCCGGTTGGCCTAGCTTATCGACCCTTACATGGGGTTCCAACTGCAGTTTACATTCAGTAAGTATTAATGTATGCTGCTAAGTACATTACATCCATAGTCAAAATCCTCAGAAGAATAGTTTCTGAAATATACTGCATGGATAGGATTCCTGTTGTCCATAGATCACATGTTAAGTTCTGTAATTTTCTAGACATCAGAAGAATAACACATAGGCTATGTTCGGAATAGCATACTAGCATACTTACGTTACTATTTCTGCAGTATGTTGTTTGAATACTGTGCACAGTATGCAAATTTTCTGGAGACTATTACTCTATATCCCACAGTACATTGTGTTCAACTTTATCTTTCATTTCAAGTTTGATTAATGAACCAGAAGACAGTTTTTTTTTAAAGAAATGAATGCGAACAAACATTCTAAAATAAACAACATACCTTTTGAAACATTTATTGCAAATATAATGTATCCTGTTTTACATTCTTTTTTAAGCAGTATGCTAGTATTTCATTCTGAACACATCAACTGTGTGTAAGGGCTATGATTTAATCCCTGGTGTGTTCAAACAGTGTCAAACGTTCATAAAACTAGATATTGATGGTAAAAGTCATTATATTTTAGGTACATAGTACTGAGTATGCTACATAGTAAGGCGCACATTTAATATATGATGTTGAAAGACTCTAGTATAGTGTTTTTTGTTTTCCCCGTTCTTCATTTGAGATTTAATTACTTTGGAATACATATCAGATAATCTGTGATTACTGACACATTGTAATGGTCAGACTTGCGTAACATCTGAAGTCGAACAATGACTTGGAAGATCTGTCCTGTGCTGTCATTATGATTGTTAGTTTTCCGGTTTACCCTGGTTATAGAGCAAAAAGCTTTATTTTATTAAAAACCGGTTTTATTAATTAAGGCCCATTCTGGCATCAAACTGATTGTCTCTCATCACATTTCGCTGTCTAAACAACCAAATGCCTTAAACCTAAATAAGGTCTTACATTTTACCTTCAACCAAATGGTCTCAACATAAGACCATGTGGCCCAATCATCAGACGTTATCTACAAACCGCTGACCAATCTCTGCTCACTCCTATTAAACACATCAGAGAAACCAAACCATTTGGTTGTGGTTTTATAGATAGCGCAGTGGTCATGGCCTTGTCATTATAATAAGTTCTAAGTGGGTTTCCTGAGAGATAGAGAGGATGAGACGGCTAAAGGCGAAAGGTTGCGTCTCCTCATTCCTCTCATACATTCTGGCCCTGATCATATTTCCTGTTTTGTCCACAGGCCTTATCACAGGGCCTTTGTTCACACTAATATCCTGCAAAATAAAAGGCAATGCAAACATACATTGTCTTTATGTTGGGAATTTTTGGTCCACAAATTTGTGATGTTTTGTCTTTGCAAATTTCCAGTCCTTTCCCTCAAGTACACGGAGGTTCCTCAGCAGAAAGCAGGGGGCTGCAGGGCGGAGCGTTGCTCAGAGGGCGGAAAGCGAAGATGGATGGATCGTAGGAGTATCGGGGAGCGTGACGGCCGGCACTCAGGTTCTGTGAGGGAACCACAAACAAAACAAAAAAGATGAAGTGGGAAGAAACTGGGTTTGGTTTATTAGTGAAGTTACCTTTATACAATACAGATTGTTTCAAATCATCTTTATTATTCAGCCCTTTCAATGACTGTTTAAAGTTAATCAACTATTAAGCAAGTTCAATTCAGCTACAAGCAGCTCTACAGAAGGCAATAATCATTATTCAGCTTGAATAAAACCTGTATTTGGGATTTAAAAGCTATTTAAAATAAAGAGATTAGATTCGCCTAATCAAACACTTAGGAAAGAGTAAACAAAGAACAAATTAATATTAAATAAACTAAGGGTACGTTTACACGACAAAGTTGTACTAAAAACGGAAAGGTTTCGAGTACAGACAACATCGTCAAAACGATCCTCGTTCACAAAGATCTGCGAAAACAACTAAAACCGCTGTATTCTGCATGCCAGGCCAGTAGTTGGCGATGTCACTTTGTAAAAAACACTACGCGCCTATAGACTGAACATGCATGCGCATGACGTCACCGTTTTCACAAATTCGCGTTTCTGTATTTACACTGAGACAAAAATGGTATTGTTTTCAAAATCGTGCACTTTGAAACCCGTTTTCAAAAGTTTGTGTTTTCAGGCCCCCAATATGCTGTTGTAGTGTAAATGTGTGTCATGTAAATGGCCCATAAGACTATATTTATATATTTTCTTTCAATCTTTGTCTGTCAAAATCTATCCATCTGCTGAACTTTGTCGAAAATGTTCCTCGAGTCTAGTGTATAATCACTGGCTTACATGACCAAAACAATCTTTAAAACAAAACCTGAGTAAAACCAAATGAGCAAAAACCTGAAACACCCAATGAAAGGAGAGGTTCCTGTCCCCGGGAATGAAAGAAGTAGTTAATATGTTTCACATATGGTCATCTAAATCTAGCCCGGCTTAAACTGCACAACTCACAAAGATATATATGCATGTACCACAAGGTTAAGCTCTTTTCCTGTCAAATAGCCACTCTGTTTGAGGTTTTCAAATCCATCAAGGGGCCAGATCAACACTTCATCAAAATAAAAAGAGTAGGCCTCAGGGTTTCATTGGAGTGATACATGATTCCATTTACTTTCTACAAGCAGCTGTTTTCCATGAATCTCCCTCCAGGAAGCAATGTTCTGAGTTTAATCATTTTAAACTGGTTTCATCCATGCATTCCTAACAGCAAATGGCCAACTATCAAATACTATTCTTTATTTGATGTTTTTAAGAGCTCTATAGGCCTTTAGACTGACAAATACCTGCAACTGTAGGAAGACTAATTATTATTAACTAATTATGACAAGTAGTTCAGGCTTTTCTTCCCTGGTACATTTTACGACCACAGAATGCTTTTAAAACATTACACTACACACTATACTGCTTATACATGGGAACGAATTAACCCCTCAACCCCTAACATCTGTCTTGTCAACAAGTTTGGACCATCCAGGCGATGAGACTGTTTGTCTTCTCTGGCTTCATCCACCAATCACTTTCTTTTTTCCCCCTCCCTCCTTCTTTGGTTTAATTTGTTTCTTGTTTCTGAGCCCTCATTCTCTCTGGTCTTGTCCCAGACCTCAAACCCCCATGATGATTTTCCCTCTTCCCTAACAGGCCCCCAGATAGCCGCTTCCCACTCCATCTCTAGCTTTCACCTGGAGCGTGGCCAGCAGAGACAGGGGCTCTGAGATAAAATGAGGGGCCCAACCACTACATGTGCAGTTGGGGAAGGACAGAAGGGCAGAGTGAATGGGAGAAGCAGGGTTATTTTTGTACACTAAAACCAAGACAAAAGCAAATGATTTAAAAACTTTTTCACAAACTGAAAAATAAATGAGAAACTCAAAATAAAACAAAAAAAGTATGACTTGGGGGTTTAAAAGAAAATTAATATTCAGTAATATTATCGATTTAACCGCACAGATCGGAACAAAACTTGAACTGAATAGAGCTGGATAATGTCACCATCTTTGCAAAATAAACACTGTTATTGAACTGAACTGATTATACATTGAGCTGAATGATGACAGTATTGTCCTCTGTAGAGCTGCTTTGAAACAATCTGTATTGTATAAAGCACTATGAAAATATTAACATAATGAACAAAACAGATTTTCTGGTCTCTGTCTGTATAAGAGAATACATCCTGCCTGTAGATGGCGATATATCATGAAGCATGTAAGGTTGCCAATACCACAGCTGCTTCCGAAATCGTCTGAGAAAGTCTGTTTAAGTCAATTTTTCTCGTGCAACTTAAGCAAAGACTTACATCCAAGTGAACAACAGAGGGAAGTTAGCAAGGGAAGGGCATAAAAATGGACTTAAACGCAGCCCTGGTACTACTTTTGATAAGGAACTTACTTTGCAACTGTTCCATGCAACTGTACATGTGCGTAGTATGAATACAATCCAGACATACTACATTTGCCATGTTGGCATTGTCATGTAATCTACATCAGTTGTTTCACTTCACTGCCATTCACGACTTCTCTCCCTCATGGGAGTCTCAGGGGAGTAAAGAGTAAAGTAGTAATGTGTCCTTTGGATTCACACTCAAAAACTTCCCCAGAAGTAGTAAACCATATTTCTCACCTATTGTTTCATGAATAATAAGGATTCGGAGATAAATACTACTCTTCAGCTCAGGTTTTACCGATCTTAAGGCATCATTGCCAGAAGTCGGCTCTGTTAAAGGGATAGTTCACCCAAAAATGATCCCATGATTTACTCACCCTCAAGCCATTCTAGGTGTATATGACTATCTTCTTTCCGACAAACACAATCAGAGTTATATTTAAAAATATCCTGGCTCTTCCAAGCTTTATAATGGTAGTGAATGGCGCTTCATCCACCATAAAAGATATCCACATGGCTCCAGGGGGTTAATAAAGGCCTTCCGAAGCGCAGCGATGGATTTTTGTTAGAGAAAATATATACTTATAATACTTGTAATAATATAATACTTGGCTCAAGTCGACCTGAACAGTGTGCATACGGTCGTCTGCCGGAAGCTAGTTATTTTAGTTTATAAAGTTTTAAATATGGATATTTTTTCTTACAAAAACCAATCGCTTCGCTTCAGAAGGCTTTTATTAACCCCCTGGAGCTGTATGGATTTCTTTTATAATCGATGGATGCTCTTTTTTGGGGCTTCAAAGTCGTGAGTGCCATTCACTACCATTATAAAGCTTGGAAGAGCAAGGATATTTATAAATATGACTCCGCTTGTGTTCATCTGAAGGAAGAGACTCATATATACCAAGGATGGCTCGAATGTGAGTAAATCATGGGATAATTAACATTTTTTGGGTGAACTATCCCTTTAAGATGTAACATTGCTTAAAAGCTCAAATAAGCACTTAGATTGGACTGAAACACTTAAAATGAGAAAAGGGACTTTGCCTCCTCATTTCACAAGTCCAGCACATACCACTGGTGTAAAATGTTTTTTTTGTTTGTTTGTTTTAAATATATAATATGACAATAAAATATGAGTCAACAATCAAGGATAAAAGGCAAAGGAAGAGAGAGTGGGAAAGCAAAGAAAGAGAGAGAGAGTGGGAAGAGTGAAAGGAAGTTGAAAACAACAACAAGGTGGAGGAGTGAAACGAAGAACATCTTTCTCTGACTGTAGATCCTGCAACAGCCGGCACTCTATAAATGGAAAATGACTTCATCCTAACACTCACACACATACATACACTCTCTCTTCCTTCTCCCTCTCCCTTTTCATCCCTTGCTCCTCTCCTCACCTCTTTCCATTAATCTAACAAAATCGTCATCCAATCTCCTGCAGATGAAATGGAGGTTTCTTGATGTTCATTGGATAGATAGACTATTATGCAACAATTATTTTGCAATTATTTTTTTAATGATAACATTTTAACACTGCAAAATCTGGAGACTCAATATATTTTGGACACTGAAGGTGTTCGGAGTGTTTTTCTATAAGGGTGGTGGCCTACTAGCGCAGACCAAAGGAACTCCAAGGCACCATAGTAGTAACACTAGGGGCTTTTGCACCGGGTAGTTATAGGAACTCAGTTCTAGGAACTAGTCACAAGGGTGGTCCCCAGAGAACTAAATGTTCCCCTAGGGCCATTTTCCTGGTTGCATTCACACCGCCAGTAGGAACTCTGAAGTGACGTAAGCCGACCGACAGCGACATCATTTAAGCGCGGCATTCAACAACGTCAACAACTCTGTAGCGTAGTCGGTCCATCTATCACTGTTTTCCCTGTTCGTGGAGTAAGTATATGTAAACGTTGTGTTTTTTAAAATGGCTGGCCAATCAACGCACACTTACGTCACTCGTAGTTCCTGTTGTGCTTGGTTAAACCCAACTCTGAATTAGGAGCTAAAATAAAATAAAATCCTTCTCAGTTCCTGTGGTGCGAACAGACCAAAAAGCAGGTACTTCCTCCAATAGTTGTAGGAACTTTGAAAACGTTCTTCTGATGCAAAAGCCCCTTATGGTTCAGGTCCCTCTTTTAATGTAAATCAAAGGGATATTTTTTTTTTTTTTTTTTTTTTGCCCATTAGTGTCAGATGGTCATTGTTCTGCTTGATGATTATATTCATATACTGTGGTATTAACCCTTCAAATCATAATGTATCATATTTGTTACACAAATTTCAAAGGCCTCTTGATAATCAACATGATCAAAAGTTTGCAAAAAACAAGTTGTACACAATCTAATACATGCCTTCTATCATCTGATTGATAGTTTATACTTAATCAAGTTAAAAGCCTTTTAGTATAATTTTTTTTTTAAATCCCCCTTTTTTGATGTGAAATCATTACTGATTTTTATTAAGTAAACATAAGAATAACTTTTATATTGTTAGTAATATTTCAAGCAACTTAGGTTTACTTGATTATCCATACATTATTTTTTTTTAGAAATGTTAAAATATAAGTATCAAATATGATGCAACATGCTTTTTGAGGAATGTTTATTTGTATATCTCTCAATTATAATGCATTGCATTATATGTTTTGCCCCCCACAGTTAAAACTACAGAGCTTTTATCATAAAACTAAGCATTTAAATATCATCTTACTAAGACATACTATTGGGAGATGTAGTATCTGACTGATTTACATTACAAGCCATCAGAATTTCACGGCCACTTTTTGGCCATATAAATAAGCAACTATACCATATTGCATATTTGCTAAGATGAGCCTCTGAAAAAAAAAACATTTTATAGCATATTTTCATATGAGCCATAAAATCCTGATATATCGAATATGATCCTCAACAAAAAAAAAAAAACATATATGCAAACTTTTCTTTTCCTTTAGTTTTTTTTTTTATGTCTAAAGGTTCAATAAACCATTCCATAAACCAAGATTTTTCTGGTATTTTAGATGTATTATTATTATTATTATTATTATTATTATTGGTAAGGGGCCCCTGAGAGATAAGACAGATTGTGTTTCTAATTCATTTCTCTGACTCCAGCAGCCTGGTCTGCAGCCAGGGTTTCCCATGAGTGTTCCAGTTCCTGTGCCATGCATGAACGGAGGTGGCAAGCAGGAGTCACTGTTCTGCAGTCCAAAAGGTGCCGAGCTCATAATGACATCACACACTGGCATCATTCAGCTCGGGCCTTCTGGACCAGTGTGATAAGTGCCAAAGAAACACCCGGGGTCCACGGCCATTGCTATGAGGGTCAGCGGGTGCGCTTTGGCCAGGCTCCAGCGGACCGTCGAAATGAGGCATGCTCACAGGTCAGGGTTTTATAAAGCAATCCAACCACTCTCATTCAAAGAATTCATGCTACTGTACTGACCACATAGACCTGATCCAAGACCAGAATTACAAAAATATTTCTAAATTTACTTTTTGCAGAAAAATGCCACAATCCTTCAGCTTGCAAACAAATTGTGTAAACAATGACCACAAAGTATTTAGATAGTTAAGGTTGAATGTCATTGCATTAGAAAACTTATTTTCTAGATGTATGAGTAGAGTAGTTATTAACACATTAAATATATTAACTCTTTCCCCGCCAGTGTTTTTTTTTAAACGGCTGCTAGCCAGCGCCAACATTTTTGATCATTTTTATTAATTTTCCACTGCCCCCAGAACATTTTTTTGTATGAATATCTGATCATGCAATATATCAAGTCTATGCTTTTAACAAACAAACAAACAAACAAACATTTTGTTCTAGCTTTATGCATTCCTTTTTTAAATCAACCCTTGAATATGTGTAAGTTTCATTAAAAAAAGAAAGAACATTTTGAACAAAAAGCTGAGAAAATGGCGCTTTTGTCAGACTACATCCGGATGGGATTCAGAAATGATGATCAAAACATAGATGAAGTAGATCGAATCCATCAACATTTCCAAAGCTTCACAGTCCTGTACCTCAACATTTCAGTCGGTAACGTTAGGTAGTTTTGATTTATATGCTGTTGAATGTTTGATGATCGTGTTATTTTACATGTGTAAGCAATGCCTCTATCCCTTGTTTCTGCTTCTTCTTCGCCTGTGTTTTGATCCGGAGATTCTTTTCAGAAGATGCATAATAGCACCCCTTACCATATAACAGTGAAAACATGGATTGCTGGAAAAATTCCATCAATGACGGTAAGAGAGTTAACATATTCTCCAAGATTTGAGACCCAGATAGTGTTCAAACACTTTTTTTTAACTGCATATCTGTTTTACAATTCTTTTTGTGAAATGTTATTCTTGAAAAGTGTGATTGTACTATTTCTTTAAAACAAATGACACTTTGGTTGATATTTTGTTATCTAATGCAATGGCATTCATACATATTTAAGTGTGGTTTAAGTGTCTAAATACTTTTTTGGGGCCACTGTATGAAAAAAAAAAAAATATGTTTTTCTTTTTTATTTTGACACACTCACCCGAATCTTGATAGTCCTCGTTTTCCCTCCACAGTTCTTTTTTAGAAGCATTTTCTGAAGCAAAGAGCAGAAAGGAGAAAATATGGTTAAAAGGAATGACATAAACCTAAAGCCAAACTCCACACAACAGCGAACACTGTTGAAACAAGTTTCCATATTGTCAGTATAAACATTTACTGCTTTTTTGCCCTTGAGCTGTTTTGGAAGATCCCTGGAAGCTCTGGGCCACTGTGGCTACCAAAACTAAGGAGTCTTTATGTAACAAAGCAAAACATCCTGTGGGCTGCCCTTTCAGGACAACCATGGAACTCTGTTTGTTTTCCTTACCCAGAACTCTACTGTTAGTGCTAAACCGAGGCAGGGAGACTCAAAATCAGAGGTTAACTCTGTTTCTTTACAGGACAGAGTTTAAACTGTTCATTACATTAAAAACAATCAGTGCTCCTCAAAGATTACATTTATTTTATGATTTAAAAAACTGATAAAGGAATGAAAATTCTGCACTCATTTCAAACCATGTGATTTTTTTCTCTTCTTTTGGGGGGGAACAAAAAAGGTTTAGCAGAATGTCCAGACTGCACCAGGGACCAAGGACCAAAGCACTAAAACTGACAAACACACAGTTCATAGAATATGGCACATTAGTCATTTGGATTACTTTAAGTCTTTAAGTAGACATGCACTGGTCGACCAGCCATTGATCCAGAACCGGTTGGTTTTTGCTCCAAAAAAGTTTTTTTTGTTTTTGTTTTGGCCGATCTCTGTTCCGGACTAGCACACAAACTGCATTGCAATCATTTCTCAAAATGTAATTTGTGGAAAAATTATGAAGTCTGTAAAGACAGGCCAGAGACTGGAAACGCTGAATACGGAAGCAAATAGGAGAGGAGAACACAGACGCACTAGCAGAGCAAATATACTGACTGCTCAAAATATAGGAAGAAAAATATAAATACTGAATAAGGGGTGGGGGTTTGAATGAATGCATCTCTGAAGGGAACTTACGGTCTTCAGAAAGGTTTCGATGGCATTTTCTTTTCCTCTTACCACCGTATACAATCCTAAACCTAACCCAAGGAAGGGTTTCATAAGCGTCACCTACTGTCACAGACTGAGTTTGCATTTTCATTCAGTCTGTCTGCTGTTTTTGTTTTGTGCAGGTATGTTTTATGTAGCAATTTCACAAAGCTAAAATCAGACCATTCTGTCTTTGCTTTAAATCTTGAAATGATATAGTTTAAATCAAATACATGAGTAGCATCTTTATTTGGATTGTGATTAAAATGCAGTGGTTGCCTCTAATTTCAAATGGCTACAGATATTTTTTGTTTGTTTGTTAGTTTGAGGCCAGTTTGGCCTGTAGTAGAGCAAATAAACAAATACATTTGCTTTAAAGAAAAAAAGCAAAAATCGGCAATCGGTATCAGAATCTGCCGTGAAAACGGCAATTGGAATTGGCCATGAAAAATTATGATTGGGGCATCCTTATATTTCAGTCATTAATCAACACTTTGTATGCATCAAAAAGAGAAGCATGAACATGCTGCAAAACATCTTTCTTTTCTCAATATATAAATAAATATCATGTTATGCGTCTATGACAACACAACATAAATGACAACAGTAATAAGTTAACCCTTTAACTTAGAGAGCATTAAAAAACATTAAGGACAGGGTTTATCGTTAGAGTAAAAACAACCTCTTCAAATTTAGTATATCATCATAAATCCATGGCAAAAAACCTATAGGCAATGACAGATTAATGCACATTTCAAGCAGTCTCTTTGTTCTACAAGGGAAACTCCCAGTAAAAAAAAACAACCCAGGAATTGTCAAATTTGTCCAGATCTGCGTGACTGGAAGGCAGCCATGGTTAAAGCCCAAGTGAAGTTTGAAATGAGCTCGGCCTCATTTCAAAGTTCCCAAAAAAGGAGATAATGTTTGTCAAGCTCACTCAACCATGGAGGGCAGCATTTAGACATCTGTCAGACAGACCATTAATTTCGCTTGAACAATAGCTGGACCCCTGCGTTTGAGATATAAGTAACTGCATATGCAGGAATGGATTAGTTGGTAAGGATTATTAATGAAAAACTAACATGACTGTCGCCCAAATTTGGCTCAACATATTAACATAACAGCTGTTGTATATAAATTAAATGTGTGATACGTAGTAGGGTGAGGCTGGATATGGATTATTTCATGTTTAGTACTGAAGGCAATAGTGATGACTTAATTTGTGTACGTTTTTGGATAAAAACTGAAGTGATTTTAAAGTGCTTTTTCGAATATTACCTATATAATATAGCCATTTGTGAATGTAAAGGTCTGCAAAGTTTTAAAGTACATGAATAAAGTAGTCTCCTAAAAGAAAATCGATTCTGAACTGCCGAAACGAGTCATCAGCAATTCCAGTCACACTTCCTGCTACAAACCTATGTAACGTAACAAATTTGCATAATGCAAGCCTATGGTCCTCAGTGGCTGCCTGCGAACATTGTCTACTTTAACCCGCCTTCAAGCACTGTAGTTGTAGCTGAGGCCTGGAAGAGTTTAGTTCATGTTGCCTACATGCCGAGAAGACGCCATTTTCAGTGCTGCACATCTACTTTTCATGCACTTCAAAAGGACTTGCACTGGAATTGATATGGAAAAACTGACGGCATCGTTCCTGTTCGTATCACTGTTTATAAAGTGCTAAGCTAGAGCAGAAATTCAGATATGGTAATAGGCGTTTCTTTTCCGACACACGCTGTAAGCGGTAGACCAATCACAACAGACTAGGCCGTCTGACCAATCAGAGCAGAGTAGGCTCGCAGAAAGGAGGAGTTTAGAGAGACTGAATCTTCGAACGAACCGTTTTCAGGCTCCTAGAGATATTAGCTAATGTTCAATGTACATGAGAAAATTAAAGTGTTTTTTGACCTTGGATGCATATAAACCTGTTGTAGGAGATCTCTAAAATAAAATTAGGAACCTTTAAAATAGCATTATAGGGGCACTTTAAAAGAGTTGTGCTACCAAATAAGCTTTTAGCATATTGTTTTTCCATCAACACCTCCCATTCCACTTGACCAAGCGCACACACACAGTGCACTCCAAGAGTCATATGGTCCTCACAGCCCTCTTTTCTCTGCTGTTATCGTCTTTTTGCGCTTTCCATCTCCACATATCCTTTTTTTAATCTGGCACAATCTGGCCTGTATATTTGAACACCTGAAGACAAAACTACTAGGTTAACATTTCCCACTTTGCCGTTTCATTCACTCACAGATTTACTCAATCAGGCTTTTGTTTAGAGTGAGGGAGGGGGGCTGACATCTGTCATCCTCTCTTTCTCTCTTTCTCTCTGGAGGTGGCGGGCACAAAGCCCTGGAGCACATGGAGTTGTCTGAGTAAGTATAGTTGTGTGCATTTGTCTTGCATTGTTTTCAAATTCAGCCACTGAGTTACTTTTGGTCTGAAACATAGTACACGGAAGAGATTTTAAACCAGAAAGAGTCTATTAAAACTTCAGACTAAGGTTTTTTGGTGGCTATATAAAGTCAGTTCAGTTCTCCTCAAGTTTATACAGGTGTCCTAGCAAAGTAACCACAGTTTCCCATACTTTTTGAGAACCAGAAAGTTTCCAAATACTTTGAATTGAACAATATTCATTGTTTTAGCATTTAAAACCTTACCTTTTGTGAATGTTTTGTTTGATAAGTGAGCTCACACAATTTTTCTTTTAAATAAATTACACTTGGTCTAATACTTTGTTTCTAATGCAATGATATTCATGCATTTTTTTAAGTGTGATTTAAGTTTCAAAATACTTTTTTGGGCCACTGTATAAATATAAGTACTCTACTTAAAAGACTGCATTGATAGAGTGATACAGTGGTGCAACTGATCATGGACACAGTGGCTTAAAAAAAAAAAAAAAATTAGACCAAAACCAAAACATTAAAAAAGGATTGAACCAAAAACAAGTAAATTATACTTTTGATCTGTGTCTGTCACTCTTCACATTCACACTTTTGTACCATGATTGATAAATCAAAGTGCCCTCATGTTTTTTGTCTTTGTCCCCACATATGTTATAGTTCATCCGTTAACGCAAAGCATGTTGTAGCTCTGTTAGGTGAATTTGACACCCTTACAATCCCCATGCTTTCCTCTCTACAAATTTTTCCCACATCTATTTCTTGTGTTTTTCAGAACTTATCAATAGTGTTAATGGCCAGTACTGAAATATGGGGTTTTCATGTCATATTAGGAACTTTTAGCTATTAACTATTACAAACTGTTTGGAAAAAGCAAGTTCTTGGTGACTGATTTTGCCAAAAATGCATTCCTGTATGTATATACTAGTTGGTCCTGGAACAACAGCCCTATATCAATCAATTAGACTATAGGGTTTCTTCTACATTCTTAATTATCTACCTATCATATTTCCCTCTGATTTTAAGAGTTAAGACTACGATTGTTGGATAGGATATGTTGTTCAAGGACCAACAAAAGATGCTGATGTCCTCCCTTGCAAAACCACCCAAGTTCTTTCTGGCTAAGAGCTTGGGTGAAAATGAGTGTCTCTTACCTGCTGCATTTTCTCCAGGTCTAGGCTGGGGCGACCAGGTTCTCCTGTATAAGTGGGCCGGTGCCGCCAGTAAGGCATGGAAGGTTGTTCAAAGTGGCTGAGAATGATGGGCCTAACAGGGAGGCGGGTTGGCGTGTGGGAAGGCTTGAGAGCTCGAGGAGGGGAAGAGCTGAAGAGAACAGGGCTGGGAGAGGTGGCGCTCAAACGAGCCCCGGCCGACGGTTCATTTGGCCCACACAGGTCCTTCACCTCCTCGTCACTGGAGGCGCTGCTCATGTCTCCATGTCTGTGCCACTTCCGGCCCCCCTCGGCCCCTGTGGCTCCTGCGATGCGCTCCAACTCCTCTTCGGAGCTGTGGCGGTCCAGGGTAGGGTCCAGGAGTAAACGGAGGCGGCGTAAGTGAGCGGGAGAAAGAATGCCCTGGTTGTGTTGCTGACTTGTGGCTAGAGGGGTCAAGGCGCAATTCCGCCGGCGCTCTGTAGAGGGGCAAAATATAGCAGAAGGTTGTCATTCAGCAGAACTTTTTTTAAAAGAAACTTAAAATACATTTGATACAGGGACAATCCCATTGAGTATCATGGATTTATGTGTCTTGGGTTTAGAGAAGTTTGCGATTGCGATTTTTCTGATAAAAATGTATTCCAAATTAAAATGTGTAAAATAAAAAATTCAGAATAACTGAGCATGCTTATAAGTGCTGCACAGTTTGGCCAAAATTTTGTGATTATGTATCAATATGACTATAAAATAGTAGTAGTACTAGTAGTAGTGGTGGTAGTAAATATAAATACTAAAAAACAAAATAAGAAATATTACTATTGTAAATATTTCACTAAGTTTTTTTTAAAAGTATTAAAGAAAAATAATATCAATAAATAACATTNAGAAGTTTGCGATTGCGATTTTTCTGATAAAAATGTATTCCAAATTAAAATCTGTAAAATAAAAAATTCAGAATAACTGAGCATGCTTATAAGTGCTGCACAGTTTGGCCAAAATTTTGTGATTATGTATCAATATGATTATAAAATAGTAGTAGTACTAGTAGTAGTGGTGGTAGTAAATATAAATACTAAAAAACAAAATAAGAAATATTACTATTGTAAATATTTCACTACGTTTTTTTAAAAAGTATTAAAGAAAAATAATATCAATAAATAACATTATTCTAATAATCATTTTATTTTACATTACAACTGTAAACTTACAACACTAATATTTATGGCTGTCTTAATCTTTTTTTTTAAAACGTTGATCCATCAAACTTTTATTTTGATGGAAAAGCACAGGTAGCCCCTAAAGCTTGTCTTTTGATGATAAGCGCTTCTCATTACTAATTTAGGAAGATGCTTGACACATGGTGTTTCCCAAATGCATGTTAAAGTGATGCAAACTCAGAGCAAATGCAGAGATGGAGTTTGCATTTACTCCCGCTCTGAGAAACTGCAAACACAGGCGGATAATAAGATGTTCATGTGTAAGAAGACAGTGCCACGCTTCACACTGATACATATACAGTGGGTACGGAAAGTATTCAGACCCCCTTACATTTTTCACTCTTTGTTATTATTGCAGCCATTTGCTAAAATCATTTAAGTTCATTTTTTTTCCTCATTACTGTACACACAGCACCCCATATTGACAGAAAAACACAGATTTATTAAAAAAGAAAAATATCACATGGTCCTAAGTATTCAGACCCTTTGCTCAGTATTTAGTAGAAGCACCCTTTTGATCTAATACAGCCATGAGTCTTTTTGGGAAAGATGCAACAAGTTTTTCACACCTGGATTTGGGGATCCTCTGCCATTCCTCCTTGCAAATCCTCTCCAGTTCTGTCAGGTTGGGTGGTAAACATTGGTGGACAGCCATTTTTAGGTCTCTCCAGAGATGCTCAATTGGGTTTAAGTCAGGGCTCTGGCTGGGCCATTCAAGAACAGTCACGGAGTTGTTGTGAAGCCACTCCTTCGTTATTTTAGCTGTGTGCTTAGGGTCATTGTCTTGTTGGAAGGTAAACCTTCGGCCCAGTCTGAGGTCCTGAGCACTCTGGAGAAGGTTTTCATCCAGGATATCCCTGTACTTGGCCGCATTCATCTTTCCCTCGACCGCAACCAGTCGTCCTGTCCCTGCAGCTGGAAAACACCCCAACAGCATGATGCTGCCACCACCATGCTTCACTGTTGGGACTGTATTGGACAGGTGATGAGCAGTGCCTGGTTTTCTCCACACATACCGCTTAGAATTAAGGCCAAAAAGTTCTATCTTGGTCTCATCAGACCAGAGAATCTTATTTCTCACCATCTTGGAGTCCTTCAGGTGTTTTTTAGCAAACTCCATGCGGGCTTTCATGTGTCTTGCACTGAGGAGAGGCTTCCGTCGGGCCACTCTGCCATAAAGCCCCGACTGGTGGAGGGCTGCAGTGATGGTTGACTTTCTACAACTTTCTCCCATCTCCCGACTGCATCTCTGGAGCTCAGCCACAGTGATCTTTGGGTTCTTCTTTACCTCTCTCACCAAGGCTCTTCTCCCCCGATAGCTCAGTTTGGCCGGACGGCCAGCTCTAGGAAGGGTTCTGGTCGTCCCAAACGTCTTCCATTTAAGGATTATGGAGGCCACTGTGCTCTTAGAAACCTTAAGTGCAGCAGAAATTTTTTTGTAACCTTGGCCAGATCTGTACCTTGCCACAATTTTGTCTCTGAGCTCTTCAGGCAGCTCCTTTGACCTCATGATTCTCATTTGCTCTGACATGCACTGTGAGCTGTGAGGTCTTATATAGACAGGTGTGTGGCTTTCCTAATCAAGTCCAATCAGATATAGACAGGTGTGTGGCTTTCCTAATCAAGTCCAATCAGTATAATCAAACACAGCTGGACTCAAATGAAGGTGTAGAACCTTCATTTCTTCATCTCAAGGATGATCAGAAGAAATGGACAGCACCTGAGTTAAATATATGTGTGTCACAGCAAAGGGTCTGAATACTTAGGACCATGTGATATTTCAGTTTCTCTTTAATAAATCTGCAAAAATGTCAACAATTCTGTGTTTTTCTGTCAATATGGGGTGCTGTATGTACATTAATGAGGAAAAAAAAATGAACTTAAATGATTTTAGCAAATGGCTGCAATATAACAAAGAGTGAAAAATTTAAGGGGGTCTGAATACTTTCCGTACCCACTGTATGTTTATTTAATTAAATCACAGCCTTTGCCATTTGATAATCACACTAAGCCATATTGCAATTTTGGTTCTTATTTTGATTTATCATGCAGCCCTACCGATGAAGGTAAGATTGCTAAGTCAGCGTTCCTACTGGACTTCATGAGACGGATCACTGTTTTCATTCCTACTGGTAGTCGCCATATTGAGTCAGTGCTCAGTCATTTGCATAAAGTTCAACTCTGCCTGACTGTGTTGTATCACTAATGATCGCTGTTGCAACTTGCCATGTCTCACTGAAAATGATTTGACGGGCCTTTAGGGGAAACTACCTCACACCATATTATATCAGACCAAACCATTTCTCATTTCTCTAGCTACAGTTATGGCAGGAAGTACAGAAAGTACAAGAAAAGTGTGATTAAAGTGCCTATGTGGTGTAGATTTTAGACTCCTGATAAAGTTTATGGTTTTGAGGTTGTATACTAGAAGAACCAAGTGCAGTATGTGACTGACTATTAGGGTTTCAACTAATAACTACTTTCAATTTGTCAATTTTATCACTCATTTATCAGTTATTGGCTGATATTTTCAGGTTGAAATGTATGCTATGCATTGTGTACAAAAAGGTTAAAATTTCAAGATCAAGTCATTTGAAAGCAGCAGAACCAAATTTATGAAAGCATAGAATGTTCTCAGGAACACACATATTTCCTACTCTGAACCTAGTGATGATCTACTGTAATCATATTACTTTTCCTATTACGCCTAATGCCACGTGTGCACACTTCATTTAAGTAAACCCACTACTGTAGATATAAAAAACAGCATAGTTGCATTGCTTATAGGGTTTTAAGTTTGTTTCATTTAAAAACCACATTTTTTTTTTGTGTGAATTATTTGAATGGTAATAATGACAACACTTCAACTTGCTTTCAAAGCACTATTTAGCAAAACTGAAAAGCTTGCTTCTAACAACATAACAGCAAATATATTTTTCTATGTATTATCATTGATTTAATCAATTAGTTGTTGAAGCCCTGTATGCTATAGATATACACATGTAGCAAAAAAAAAAAAAAAACATACACGCACCTCTGTCAATCTGTGCCAACTCTTGGTTTTCACCTTCCGAGTCTTCACTCTCCCCCCCTTCCTCACTGCCATGGTAGGAAATCTGTTTCAAAAGCAAAGCAAAGGTCAAACAAACCTGAATCACCATGATACAAACAAGTATACTCAGACATGTCCCACAGCTCACACAAACAAATGGAAAGGGTTATTCATGAATCTGTGTTTTAGTTTAGAGGCATAAAACTATTGCTTATTACTTGCTATCAAAACAACACTTGGGCAACTTCTTAGGAAACCTTCTTTACCAAAGGGTGAGATAAACTTATGCTGTAAGTGCTGAATGTTTCTTGCAAACAATCCAACCTAAACAGGGATTATCTGTTTACTAAGAAACTTCTAATGAAAATCACCCATGCAGAAGTTGCCTTCATTATAGAAGAGTGTTATGGGTGGTTGCCAGACATTGCTATGTGGTTCCTAAGGTATTCAGAGTCATTTTTAGCAAGTTGTGCTGTGGTTGCTTGCAAGTTCTAAGTGGCCTAAGTGATAAAAACTCACCACCAAATCTCCATGAGAATCTGTTCGCTAGATGCAAGTCTATGGGACTTTTAGCCCATTTTTATCCCATGTTACATATGGCACAAATAATGGGTTATGTGTGACATGCCAACGTTTAATACCCAGTTGAAATCTCTAACCTCAAGTATGAGCAATATTTACAGTGATCCGCACTAACGATTCACAGATCTACACCTCAACTGAGATAAGAGAAAGGTGTTATTAGACTAGAATGTGTGATAAAACGGAAAAGATCTGCCCACTTGCCAAATGAAGTGTATTTCAATTTAACTTCAGCGTATGCATTTCTTTGTTTCCCTATTTGAGTAAAGATCCGAAAGTGTGAAAAGAAGAAACAGAGCATGAAGTTAAGAGAAGTAAAAACAAGAGGCACACCCAATACCACAACACCAATCGCTGTGAAAGTTTAGCTGAGTCTCAGAGTGCTAGTTCATTTAGACAAGATTATTTTAAGAGCAAAATTGTTAAAAGTCTATCAGAGCACAAAAGTATGGAACAGGAACAAAACCCAACAGATTGCACCAGTAAAGAGTTAAGTAACACAGTGCATGGTAATTACCTTGTCTAAGCCCAGCTAACCAGCTGCCATCTGTTCTCAAGTACACACACACACACACACACACCACTTCTCTTCTCATCTCTTTCGCCTTTCACTAAGCAAACAGTGAGAGAAACTGAATGACTCAAATGTGTCACTCTTTCTCACAGGCACTAAAATCTCACAACAGCTCAGGGCCCCCAGAAGAGCCATTTCCACTCACTGAAATCCAGTCTGTCTCGAATCTCAAAGCCACCACAAATTACCATTCCTCATCACCAAAACTCCTGCCAGACAGTGTCTCCGGTTGTAAAAAGCCATTGGCAATTTTTATTTAATATTCTAATGTATTTGGAAACTTCTGCCAATTGCACGCTGTATTCTGAGTAGTTACACAAGATTTATGGATGATAACCATACTTAAAGGTGCAGTAAGTGATTTATGAGAAAAATCAACATTAGGGGGCGTGTCCACTCATGATGGAGGAGGAGAGAGAGTGAGGAAGAGGGAGATTTGAACAGAAGAAAGACTGTAGAGAGAGATGGCTGAGAGACATTACAAAAGAAAAAAGAAGGGTTATGATCAGGCAAGAGCTTTAAGACCCATGTTAAGATTAGAAAAGCTTTACAGCTCTGGAGATACCTAATCGGGAAGGCCTGAAAATGGACGCAGAGGTTGCTTTGTTTCTGCTCCATACGTGAGTAACATTGGTTTTGCTGTGTTTCACCAAGATATGCTGTTGTTGTAATGTTAGCTGTTTTTTTACAAACCACTATTTTTCTTCGCTTCAGCTATGATAAAGTGACATCCAATCTTACATCGCGTGTCCGTGCATTCTGGGGGCGGAGCAATGAAGGGAGGGGTGTGTTTGTTTGGGTTGATTTCAAAACAGTGTTTCCGAGAAATCGCACCTTTAAAGGGGTAATTATTTAATGGTAAGATGGGCTTTTAATAAAACTTGGCTGTCTATGCAGTAGAAATGTGAAAAAAATGAAATAAGAGAAACGATGCAAATGCTGTTGCATTCCATTTTGCCAAAAACACCCATAATGCACTTTTGATTTTGGCACTACCCCCTTGTCGATCCGACTGTAGTTCAATTTGTAGTTTTAACAAAAATACCTGGAGCAGTCAAAAGTCTATCGGGTGATGCAAAATGATGCATTTGGTGTCATCCGAAGACTTTTGCTGACAAATAAATAGGAATATATGGAGCAGGTAACACGGGAAAAAGAGTGCATACTGTTAATTTACATACACTACTGACAATGTAACAAAAAGCTGGTTGAAAAAATGGCGGACCAATCCTTTACAAACTGGAGTGAATCCCCCTTATCGTTCCATGTGTGTATGGAATACCCAAGTCAAATCGCATTATCATGAGGAAAAAATAAATAAAATTCAGTTTGGCTCTGTTGTAACTAGAATTTTGATTGCAGAAATATCACACCTGAGATTTCTGTGTGCAAAACAGAATTCTGTGTGCAGAACATATTACACACTGACAAGTGAAGGTACAACAGTATTTATCCACGGGTGGCAGTGTGAAGTCTATCATCCTTGAGGTGAACTAGGTGTGTTAGTATCAAAGATGTGCAAAACGAAATATTATCAAAATAGTTTTTTCAGGGGGTTAGTTCAGGAAACCCTGTATAATCAGAGGCAGGTTTACAGTAATGACCGTTTCTTTGTGATGTATGCTTGCTAAAGCGCAGCCTTTTAATAAGTAACTAACAGATATTCAAAAAATAAAAAGGCTAAAACTGAATTGTCAGTTATTTTGAAATTTATCATTGAAGGTAGTGGATTTGTTCATTGTTTGTTAGTGAAACCCAAAGAAACTTACTCCCATACTTTTCAGATGAAACCACAGTAACTGAAAATGTTTATTTCCTCAAGATACTGTGTCTAAAGGTAAGAATCTACATTTCATCTCAATTTTCATGAAAAAAAGTGACTGACCACCACTCTCACATCAAGTCTGTGAGAAGCTGTCTCCTGCATTAACTCAATGTACACTAAAATTTCCAATTCGACTACAATAAAAACTACTAGCTTAGAATATCAAACTGTCCTAACTAGAAAACAAGTGTCCAGCAAAAATTTGAATCCCCTTTAACTTTTTAATCAACTTGGCTGGTCCAAAAATGTACACATGGTTAAGACTACAACTTTAAGAGCCTATAATAAAAGAGCTGGAAACAATGTGCTATTCCCTAAAATAATTTTAAACTAATACTGAGGTATTTTTAGCTATTTTTATGGCTCTACGATGAAAGCAGAAAACTGCCCAAATCCTGAAGCCATGAATGAAAAACAATTAAGTGAAGGATCGTAATATATCTCCCTGTAGATTCTTACTCCTACTCCTACTGCAAGGCTGTATTGTGACAACAAAAGAGTAATCGCTGGAACGAAAATGCCAACCAGAAATTCAAACATTACGTATAGCATTAGCAAACCTGTTTTTTTATTTGTATGTAATTATGTACGAATGTATACATTTATATCATGTATAATGTAATGTACAATCGACCTGTAAATATTGAAAAATAAACCTTAACATTGTGTTCTTGTTTCACTCTGACAGGGTTTACTTTGTGATAGTGATCGACTGATAGTACAGTAAAAAGTATTTATTAATGATTTGGTTATGTAAAGCTGTTTTACCATTCCAATAAAGCAAAAATGACTAGGAACTAGGAACTCTTTGTCATAGCTTTCTCAAGTAGGCAGAGGGTGAAAATGCCAGTGCTACAAGCCCTGAACAACATGCTGGCAAGTGACCTTGACAACGGTGACAGCCAATCAATAGACCCTCAGTGTCCTTATACATACATCCAGCCTCGTTTCAACTCACTTCAGTGTTGAAAGAGAAGACATCACTGATACTGATATACTGAAGTCGACTTCTGCATGGTTCTTTGCCTGCACTTAAAAGCTCTGATAAGATATCATGGGTGCAGACACAAAAAGCTGCCGAAAAAGGAAACAGCAGTTTCAGTAATACACAACAGGAAAAACAGGCTCTGTGTACACTGATGGGCCGAAACACAATGACCAGTCCCAGGTGAAGTGAATATCATTGAACATCTCCTAACAAGGCCACATTTTAAGCTCTAGTTAGATTAGATGGTTATTAAACAATCAATTCTCATAATCAACGTGTTAGATGCAGGAGAAATGGGCAGGAATCTCAGTGACACTGACAAGGGCTAAATTGCTGTGGCAAGGCGACTGGATCAGATTATCTCTCAAACGGCAAGGCTTGTGGGTTGCTCATGGTCAGCAGTGGTGAGAATTTACCAACAGTGTCTGAGGAGGGACAAAAAACAGGGTGTAGGGAGCCAAGACTCACTGATGCATGAGGGCAACAAAGGCCGTCTAGTCTGAGCCAACAGAAGGTGTACTGTGGTCAAACAATATTTTAATGATGGTTATGGGAGGAATGTGTCACAACACAAAGTGCATCGCACTCTGCTGCTTATAGGGCTGCGTAGCCGCAGACCAATCAGAATGCGTATGATGACCCCTATTCGCCGTCGAAAGCACCTACAATGGGCAACTTTTCAAGCGCCATTGCCGACGTCAGCCAATCAGATCGTCTTGTGCAAATACCCTAGCGCAGATGCTAGCCAATTGCATTCAGGCAACACAAAATAGAGGAACATCAAAATGGAGGAAAAGCTTATCATTGCAGTGGGCAATCATCCGGTTCTTTACAATCAGTCTTTATATACGTACCGGGAATCATACCGGATGGACCAAGCCTGGAAGGAGGTGGCAGAGGCGGTTGGTTAATCTGGTGTTTATTGTGCTTGTATTGTGTCCATGTACTCTGTTTATCATTGAATGGCAGCTAGCATAGCATAGCATAGCATATAAATAAGATGGAAGTAATGTGATTGGCTATGATGGTCACATCAACACCAAGCATCAGACACGTCCTCCATCAAGCATCGATGCCCCGTGTGAATGCCCCGTTAGTCCAGTTCTCTTTTACATCACATGAACGGCCGTATACGTGTGCCGTTTACATGAAGAAGTAATGGCACCAGGGACGATGACAAGCCGGTGGAGGGTGTGTGATGTTCTGGGCAAGGTTCTGCAGGGAAACCCTGGGTCCGGCCATTCATGATGATGTAAATTTGACACATGCCACCTACCTAAACATTGATGCAGACCAGGTACACCCCTTCATGACATTGGTGTTCCCTGTTGGAAGTGGCCTCTTTTAGCAGGATAATGCACCCTGCCACACTGCAAATATTGTTCAGGAATGGTTTGAGGAACATGATGAAGAGTTCAAGGTGATGCCCTGGCCTCCAAATTCCCCAGATCGCAATCCAATTGAGCATCTTTGGGATGTTCTGGACCAACAAATTTCATCCACGGTGGCTCCACCTCGCAACATACAGGACTTGAAGGATCTGCTGTTAATGTCTTGGTGCCAGATACCACAGGACACCTTCAGAGGTCTTGTAGAGTCCATGCCTCTACGGGTCGGTGCTGTTTTGGCAGCACGCAGAGGATCAACAGCATATTAGGCAGGTTGTCATAATGTCTTGGTTCATTGGTGTATGTGTTGCTTCCGGTCTGTTCAGCTCTTCTGTTCATTGATACAGATTCAAGACATAGAGATAATGTCTTGCAGGGTAAAAGACGATTGTCTTATTTTGGCAAGTAATGGAACCCTACACACATGCACACATACTGCTGAGTGACTGGACTAAATACTGCAGCACAGCATGAGGCCCGTTACCCAGGAAACCACCCCCAGATGGGATGACAACATCTTCACAGGAGATTATGAGATGCATGTGTTTAAGTGAAAATATGTTGACAGAGCTATTGTCAAAATCATCAGCATCAGGGTCAAATTACCCATCAAGCTATTCACTATGGTTTTGGACAGAAATGAAAGCACAGCTTGTTTTTCCTCAAATAATTGTTTAGGCATTATATTCGCTTAGTAAAAAAAAAATGCAGTTCAAAGCAAGCCAGTGCTCACATACCACTGTCTATGAAGATAGCCAACAACATTTTTCTCATGCCATGTTTTTTTTGAATACCTTTAAATGCTATTCATAGTATGCTTTTATTTTCAGTTATAAGAGAAGTAGGTTTCAGTGAATCTCTCTCAAATTGAAGCATTACAGAACTTTAACATAATAACAAGAGAAACTGTCTCTCTTAAAAGAAAAGTGCCATGGCACAGTTATAGTAGTACATGGTAATACTTGGTACTCCGATACTGAGTGATTAACAAGTTCATGTACCATCAGAATTCGCATGGTACTCTTAGATATTCCTAACAATATGTCCAAACATATTGTTAGTGATTTTTACTATGGTATAGGTGGTGGTAGGCACGGAGGCAAGCAAGATGCACCAAAAAACCACCAAGTTAATAACTTAACTGTAAGTAATATGAGCAGCTGTGTGTATGTTAGCAACAGTATTTTAATATCTAGTAATATTTTAGAGCTGTATCTATCAATTAAGTACAATGCTAGTTTCCAAATTTATGGATTTAAAGCATGCTGAAAGTATAAATTTGAATATGAAAATACAACAATTCTCTATTCAACTATCACTATTTAACTTTGCCTAAGCATGACTGGGTTGCACAACTTAAATTTCACAGGTAGCACATTCATTCAGAAACTGATTATTCAACTGAATAACTGACATACAAATTTAGAAGGGCAGGTGAGCAACACAGGAATGTGGCTGTGCTTGAATGTTTTTCTTTGTAACTGTACATGATAAAAGCACCACAGCACAGGTTACAGTACATGTTACAAACATAATCATAAGGTTAAATCAAACGAACATAGACAGCACTGTTTGTTAACATGACTGCAAGGGAGCTGTACTCGTGTAGTTGTGAATCACACGGTTGGTGGTTTATAGCCCAGCCCATTCCCTCTGCATTTGCATGTCTTAAGCAGTGGACCTGAACTGATTTGCTTACACATGGATTACATCTTTTCTTCATCTCAGGGAATATAACATTTACACTGACATGAAGTACAATTCGGAAAGAAAAAACGTTCCAAATAAGTACTATGACAGTGAAGGTATCAGATGGTCATACCGTGATGCTTAATTCATGGTACTGAATGAATACCATATTCATGTACTATGGTATTTACATGATATACTTCAAAGAATACCATAATATTACTATGGTACAATGAATGTTTTTTCCAAGTGATAAATTATAAAAACCAATTGAAATCCATCCTGCTTTCAGAGCTCGAGCATTTAAAGCAGCATGCAACAGAACCGCAGCGCACATTTAGAATAAACCAAGCAATATTGTCCACTGGTGTGGACGCTAGAGTTATCGTTATAGTTATCAATCTTGGTGTGAACAGGCCTGTTGAATTCAATAATCCCTTTATGTAAAGAAGATTTAAAATGGTAATATTTCACAGTTTTCATAAAAAATATCTTAATTTGTGTTCCAAAGACAAATTAAAGGTCTCACGGGTTTGGAGCGACATGAGGGTGGCGTAATGACAGAATTTTCATTTTTGTGAGAACTAACCCTTTAATATAAATTCCTGTTGGTATGCCTAACAGGTAATGCCTGAGTTTATCCAGTTTATAACTGATCCCAGACATTTTCTATGACAAACTAACACAACCCGTTTGCATTAACATACGCACCAAAACAGCATTTGCGTGAGGGTTTGATGCTGACTACAATGCACTGCTCTTGCAGGTAGAGCTGTTTGCATAGCTTATGGTCTGCTCTCTCTGTGTCCTCCAGCCTTGTTTGAGCTCGTAAATTGTAGGGTTGTCAATGTGTTTGTATGTGTAACATAATCAGCTGCCCTGTAGCCTCAGGGTCTACAGTGCCATCCTGCAAAGCAGAGAGGCTGGGAGGTGCCACTGCTGTCACGGCCTGCTGGATTAGTATTGGCTGTTCTCATTTGAATGTATGGGATAGATTAGGGTCAGTGATGACGGTCATGGATTACAGGTTTTGGAGAGGGTGTGTGAATATGATATCAGCTCAGAAATCTGTTGGCACACAAATGAGTTAGTGTGATAATACTCAAAGGTCAATCACGTGACAGTTTAACGTCATTATGAGGGCACCTAGGCATATGTCCTAAAACGGATGAAAAAAAACACACATACAAGCACAATAATATGTAAGAGTGCTCTGAATTCTATCCATCATGTGTCCTGTAACACGTCAATAGGTTCTGATTTTGCAGTGGCCTGTAATGAGAGGTGATCAGACTGGTTACTGCTGACCTTTATAACAGTTGCTAAAGGTGAAATGAGTCATTTAATAAATTACTTTGGTAACACTTGGATGGTCACTTTAGATATTTTACTAACTAGAGATGCACCGAAATTTCAACTGAATTTTCAGCCAAAACAGCTTTTTTCGGTTTCAGGCCGAAATGGTTTGGAGACCTAAAAAATCTGTGACCGAAACAGACATTTAAAGGGTTAGTTCACCCAAAAATGAAAATTCTGTCTTTAATTACTCACCCTCATGTTGTTCCACACCCGTAAGACCTTCGTTCATCTTCGGAACACAAATTAAGATATTTTTGATAAAATTCGATGGCTCAGTGAGGCCTGCATTGAGAGCAAGTTAACTTAGACTTTCAAACGCCCAGAAAGCTACTAAAAACATATTTAAAACAGTTCATGCGACTACAATGGTTCAACCTTAATGTTATGAAGTGACGAGAATACTTTTTGTGTGCCAAAAAAACAAAATAACGACTTTATTCAACAATATCTAGTGATGGGTGATTTCAAAACACTGCTTCATGAAGCTTCGAAGCTTTACAAATCTTTTGTTTCGAATCAGTGTTCGGCCAAAGTCACGTGAACCATTGAAAATCACAAAAGAATGCACTGACTGTAGCATCAAAGTTGGTGCTCACCCTTCTGAAAAACATAAATTGAAAAATGGGTCACCCCACAGAGATGTAAAAGTGTTATATCAAGTGTGCCCTTTATGGAACGGGCCCAAGTCTCTTATTATGCAGCAAAAGAGTTAAAACCATAAAAATCTCCTAATGTTGATGGCTAAATCAATGGATTAAAAAAAGTCCTAACCCACTTTCCACCACAGCCCTCAGAGAGACTCCCTCTAAGAGTTTTAATGGTATCTGTGATGTCAAAGCAGTATGCTATGTAGTGGGCGGTAGGTGAGAGTTTGACTGGGCGTCAACACGTGTGTCACAGCCATGAGTTCTAGCTACGCCATCTGCTCAACAGTTTAGGATGGTGGTTGGTCCTGTAATCATGGCCAGTCTCTGTGTTTGTCTGCATGTGTAGATCATGTGTGTTCCACAGACAGCAAATGATTAAGTGTGACCACTGTAACATGCCACCCTGCTCCTTCCATACCCTTTAAAATTAAACACTTATATGCATGCAAACACACCAGTCTCATAAATCAAGATACATTTTAGATGGAAAATCCCAATTCACATACTTATATATCCCACTAAAATGTACTTCTATGGTTCCACATACTACAGTGCACTTCTTAAATGTACTTCTATGGTTCTACTATAGACTAGAACCACATACTATAGATTATATTATTCAGATTATATTTATTTAAAAATTCAAAAAGTTTCAAAAGTTTACATAACTTCATCATTAATACAACTTCATCATGACCTTAAAAAGTTGAAAGGGAACCGCTAAAAATGTCTACTCTTTAACATTCATCTCCTCAAGGGTTTGTGGGCATTATAAGAAAACATGTTGATGTATGAAAATCTACTGGAAATATTTGAGCTTACTATCTATGCACCTTTGACCCCCTTTTGTAATGTATAAAGTCTTGAAACACTAGTTATAATTAGTGCAAACAAATATTATTTAATATTAATATAAATGCCTTCATACTAGTGTTCAATGCAGGGCTTTAAATGTCATATGAAACATTTCTGCTTGTCCTCAATTGATTCACAAGCAATGAATCAATGAAAATCACTCATTTACCCACCCCCATGTCGTTTCAAACCAGTATACCTTTTTTATTTTGTGGAACGCAAAAGTAGATATTTTGAAAAATTTAGGGTAGCGCTGACTTCCAATGTACCAGTCCAAGAAAAAGAAAGAAAAAAAACTACACTGTGACATTTCTCAAACCATCTATGTGCAACAGAAAAAAAGCCGCTTTTTGAACAGCATGAGGATGAGTAAATGACAGAATGTTCATTTTTTGGGTGAACTACCACTTTAACAGATATCTTCTGATATGATTCTCAAACATAACCCTTCTGAAACAAGCAGCTTTTTATGCGTTTCATGTGCTTTCAGCTGTAACACTTCATGAGGGTTTCACAAGTCTCAGCATTTACTGACGATAATAATGGCCAGCCACAGCTGAATGCCGATCAACTTGCTATCAATGTCCAACAGAAAGTGCCTAATCACTACCAGCCACAACCCTGCATGTTTCACATTTTCACCCAGTGCAATAACAGAACTATCAGTTTTGAAAGAAGTTGTAGCAATTAGAAAAACAGAAGGAATTAATGAGACAATTATGCCAAACGCTTAACAAAAATATCTGATAATGCTTTTCTAATTACAATAACATGCGTGCTTAACAGCAGTCCTACTGTAAGTTGCCAGTTATGTCAAAGGCCTATAAAATCTACTGCAGCCCAAAAAGCCAAAGTACGTTTTCATTTCTGCCTTTAGCCAACCTCTTGGCTGACTTCTTGATATTGCCAAATACCTTTTTCTCATGCTGACTAAAACCACAAGTATACAACTTTCTGTAGACTGACTACAAGATTAAATGTCATTAACATGTAAATGACATTGGGCTAGAATTTCCAGTATTTTCTCTTCTGGCTAATAGAAACACAAACATTTGACAAACTGTTCATGGTTTGGCAATAGGATTTAGGTGAGTGTATGAATCCAGACACAAAGCCGATGACCGTTTTGGCTAGCGTGTAAATATAAAACAAAGTTTATGTAGGTTGGCTAATGTTTTGTAGATTGCAAATGAATGACTACATGAATCTGATAGAAGTGCTGTACTTTCCAACAGAGTCTTTTGTAACATGGAGCAGTCTGCTAACCATGGGAGTGTTTAGGCTAAGTCCTCTACGGTCAATTTAAGTTCACACGTAAAAAAAATAGCCACACACTAACAGCTGCGTTTTTCAATTTCTGCACCAGTGCACAAGAACAAACCCATCAAAGGGGGATCAAGTAAAAGGCTACGACACACTATTAAACTCAAACACAGGAAAGACACACAATAAACAGCGTTTCAAGACTCAAACAAACATGTTATCCCACAGGGGCCATGATGACTGCAGCTTTGTGTGTGAGTGTGTGTGTGTGTGTGTGTGTTTGTTCATGCATGAAGGAGACTTCTGAGTGACTCTAACTTCAGGATTAGCATAGGTCTGTTTATGTCCTCTTACAATGTTGGTTCATTGTTGATGTACCCTAACTTACATTTGAATACTATTTATGTATTTTTTATCTAATAAGGCCCTTCCACATGACTTGTGTCAAAATTCCCCAATGCACTAAACCCTATAGAGCAAAATATCAAAATAATAGCTGTGTGTTCAGGTCAAAAGTTGCAACACAACACTCAAAGTTTAATGTCAACGTGAAATATTAAAGGTATGCTGTGACATTTAGTTGATAATTATTATATTATATAGGACATTTACATGTCCCATGCAAATTAATGCATGGCAAAAGCATCCTTTTGTGGCTCTATCTGCAATGCTTTTAATGTGGAGGCCGAAGCTGTGCGTGATACTTGCGTGGAAAGGCGCATTTAAGCCCTGATGCTCGTCATGTGAAAGGGCCACTGCTCATAATTTTTCTTCTGGCTTGGGTCTATGGAACACTCCCACAAGGAATTTCAAATTTCTTTCAAAGCTTCTCAGTGGTCTACTAAATCTACTCAAACATGACACACACAGACACTTACACACACAGCTTCTGTCAGCAACACAGCAGTGTCAAAGACGTTTCTGGCAGAAGGCCACACT
This sequence comes from Anabarilius grahami, assembly GCA_003731715.1. Lineage (NCBI taxonomy): Eukaryota > Metazoa > Chordata > Actinopteri > Cypriniformes > Xenocyprididae > Anabarilius > Anabarilius grahami. The sequence goes on from RJVU01051648.1 coordinate 12,322,636, forward strand.
CCAACCACCGTAATTGTATTTATTAGTGTAAGCCATAGGGTCAAGCTGAGATCAGTACATGTGTCCGCTGGTACAGGAATAACAGTCTTTGGCAATGCGTAGCCACTGATGTGACTTCCATATACTTTGAACATCTCTAGAATGTCTTTGATATTAGATCGTAATTTTGTAGTTTTGTAATTATCACATCTAAAGCTAAAACTTGAGAACTTGGAAGGGACTTTGTTTCATCAATTAGGAACTTACTTGATCATGAAAGGTGGGAATTAGAATAGTCAATTAAGACTACACCCACATTAATCTGAATTAACTTGAAAATGCGTCAGTCAACACTGAGGTGCCATTTTTGTCCAATGAAAATGTTTTTTGAAGATGCACTCCCGAGTGGATAAATTGGACTGTGAGAATTGAGGTACTTGAAAATGATTAAACATGTTTGGTCATGCGATACATGATGCACCAATATATATCTATGGTTGTACTGGGAATGTTGTGACTGCCATTCACGTTCATAGGCTTATTAAAGATGCATTTTACTTTGTACAATCTTCATATAACATTCCAAAAAATATGACAGAAAAAAAAAAAATGCTGTCCTGCAGCAAAACAGGACAATTGCGTATTAGACCTTTTGAATGTGACCAGTGAGTGGTGGAATATTTTGCCAATAAAATAATAGTGCCAGAAGAATGGTGTGAGTAATTTATTATGTCTGATCTCTCTGTATTACTTCAGTGAGCTTTTATTCTGTTTTGAGCATGCACAGTGACTGAAGCGTTTTCAGTAGTTTCAATAGGGGCTTTTGCACCAGAGGAACATTTTCTATTTGCGGAAGTACCCGCTTTTTGGCGTGTTCGCACCGCAGGAACTGGGAACGATTTTAGTTATAGGAGCATCTTTTGGGGGGACTAAATTAGATCCTACTTCAGATTTGGGTCTAATCCAGCACAACGGGGCAGTCGTGGCCTATTGGATAGAGAGTAAGACTTGTAACTTGAGTCTCTGGTCCGCCAGGGATTGTCGGTGAGAGGAGTGAATGTCCAGCGCTCTCCCCACCTTCAATACCACGACTGAGGTGAGACCCTTGAGCAAGGCACCGTACCCCCAACTGCTCCCCGGGCGCCGCAGCAGTGGCTGCCCACTCCTCCGGGTGTGTGTTCACGGTGTGTGTGTTCACTGCTGTGTGTGTGCACTTGGATGGGTTAAATGCAGAGCACAAATTCCGAGTATGGGTCACCATACTTGGCCACATGTCACTTCACTTTCACTTAACAGGAACTACCAGTGACATATACGTATGTTGACTGGCCGAACACATGCCATACAAAACACTGGCACCCACCATTTTATAAAGCCGTGCAAACACACACAGTTTACATATACTTACTCCACTAGCTAACTCCACGAACATGGAAAACAGTGATAGATGGACCGAAGTCCAGGCACTTCTCAACCTTTACGCTACGGTGTTGTTGACGTTTTTGAATGCCGCGCTTAAATGATGTCACCGTCAGTCGGCTTAAGTCACTTCAGAGTTCCCACTGGCGGTGTGAATGCAACCAGGAAAATGGCCCTAGGGGAACATTTAGTTCTCTGGGGACCACCTTTGTGACTAGTTCCTTTATCTACCCGGTACCCATTAGTCCATAATGTGGAAAAGCAACTTCTGGAAAGGCTTAAAAATGCTAGCGTGGACAGAAAGCGTTTTGAAACAAAAACATTTTCAGATATATCCAGATTAATGTGGACGTAGCCTAATGAGGATTAGTCCCCCTCTATAACACTGACACCCACTTTTAAGGAGGTTTTTGACTGGGATGTGAAGGTTGACGTCAACTTCACCATGGTCATCTCATCATATCCCAATGGTAACTCTTCTTTTTCCTTGTTATTACCTTAACCTTTATTACATTAACATTAACATTAACAAGCATTAAATTAATGTGTTGCATTACCTACAACAGTAAACTATAACTACGCCTAAACAGCTATTTAGCTGCATTAACAAATAGACCAAACCCACGTGGCCTAGTTGACATCAGCCAAAAAGAAAATCATTTCAGAGGAAGAGCAAGTTATTTTTTCTTTGGAATCTTGATAATGAATCGTGAACAATAAGACCAGAATCATGTATTAAAAGGGATAGTTCACCAACCAACCAACAAACAAAAAAAATTCTAACAAACAGGTTTGGAACGACATGAGGATACATACAGTGCATACTGTGTATGTGTACTACTTAAATATATGTCTTATATACATCAACTTCTTCCTCATAACAAAGACAAGCTGGTCACACCTTTATAGCAGCCTCTCCAATTAAATTTATTACTCATCGGTTTTAAAGTAGTTTTCCATTCTGCTATTGCCAAAGACATTGAGGAGATAAGAACTCCTCACCAGGAAGGAGCTAAAACATGTGGCTCAAGAGTACAACTCTCATGACAAATAATGAAACTGAAAGAAGCAGTTGGTCAGATCAATCAACTAAAAGTCTAATAGGGAAAATGTGAAAACTGCCATGCGGTGACCCACAGAATGGACCAAGAAGTTGACTCATACAGTTCAGGCTACATCTTTGTGGAACCATGTGCTCAAACAAGAGGCATACATGCCGATGCTTTCAATAAAAGTTGGTGTGGTGCATTTATGAACAATTTATGACTTTATAACAATGCAGCATCAGCAGAGAGCCAGCATTGGGTTCAGTATGTCAAGTATTTATGGATTCCAGAAAGGTGTTGTATTACTTTAAGACTGTTCTTCAAGATGGCGTAAGCCAGATGCCATCATGATTTCTCCTGCTAAAACTTTTAACTCAGAAGTTCAACTGGTCCTTTAGTTTATCCTTCGAATAAAGGATTTTATTTCACATATCATTTTTTTGTAAACTTCCAGTTTCGAGTGTTTGTGATCACTTGAGTAAATATGCACAAGAGTCTGAATGAGTGGGTTTTAAAACTAGTCCTTGTAACAAATCCACCTTGAGCTTAAACATTATGAAGTACACTGGGACATGAATATGATAAATAGGAAGCTTCTGTATTCAAGTGGAACAAAGCAGCAGTCACAAGACAAAGTGCTTTACAGTAACACTTTGCATTACAGTGTTCATATAATACATGTTACTAGAAATTATTACCAAAAAAAAAAGAAGTGTGATTACAATCATTCGTGCTTATTTATGTACAGTAACACTGTATTGTAAAGTGTGGCCAACATAGTTCTGTGTACTTCGTGCATCTTGGTCAATAAGGGTACTTTGCATAAGTGTCCTTACAGACAACTTACATACGTTTTTAATATAGTTATTTACTGACTTACCTTCAGTTGAAACGGATGGATCTCATTTAGAGAGTGTCTTCTGAGTTTTTTAGTGAGGGTCTTCAGCATTCTGTCCTTCTTTGATTGTTCTTGGCTTTGTTTAAGATCACTTCTTCAAATTACAGATTCCTATCTATCTGATTCATAATTGGATCGATCAGCTCTTTCTAAGAACAGTCAATTTGTGTATTCAAAGATGTTCAGCTCCATGCAAACAAAGTCATGCTGAAACACAGATAAACAACGATTATGAGTTCCCAGTGCCAAAACAACAGCAGATCTCCGTGCAGCAAGGAGCCGATCTGTTTTTAAAGTTAAGTCTCATAACTTGGTCTAAACATCCATCACTATGATGAAGGTAAATTAATTAAATCGAACTATTTAAGTCCTGTGTTGCGTTGAATTGATAAGCGACAGTGACATTTGTCATCAAAACGTTTTTAAAATCCACATGGGTAAAAATCAACGTTAATCTTACTCCAAAAGGCAGATGGACGATGAAGCTGAAGTGTGTCTAATTAAGAAAAAGCCTCCATAGAATCTCAATCGCACTCATACACGCACACACTCACACATACACACATACGTATGCGCACTACACATTCTACTCTCTCTAGCTCATGCTCGTCGCGCTCTCTCATTGGTTGCTTAAACCGATGATGTCATTGCGTTCTAAAAGGAGGCGGGACAATAACATCTTAAAGGAATATGAAGAGCTTGCAGGGTATGGGTCAAGTGTGCTGCGTTTTTTGGGCACAAGTAGATCACTCCTAATCTGAAGGTTCATTTTAGATGCACTACAGTATTTTTTATTTCAACTGTACAATTTTTGCAAGAACAATTTTCTTTATGTGAGCCAGTTCTAATCTGTTGCTAGCAGCCAAAGTATCTCTAAACTTCACATGGATTTAGTGTCATTTGAAGAGACAAAGGTGTTAAGACATTATTTTCTTAACATCTTTTTTATTGCCTCTTGTGTACTTTTTTTTTCATTGGTTTCAATACTCATGTGACAGTTCCCCATGAAGAAGATGGAAATGTAGGAACAAAATATGACCACTAGAGGGCACTGTCTTTTTAAAAATGAATGTGTTGCCCGTGGCTTTTTGTCCTGTAGGACTATTGATGGATCCTAAACTTAAGGGGTTAGTTCACCAAAAAAGGCAAATTATGTCATTTATTACTCACCCTCATGTCGTTCCACACCCGTAAGTCCTTCGTTCATCTTCTGAACACAAATTAAGATATTTTTTGATGAAATCCGATGGCTCAGTGAGGCCTCTCTTGAGAGCAAAGCCGTTGAAACTGTCAAGGTCCATAAAGGTATTAAAAACACATTTGAAACAGTTCATGTGAGTTCAGTGGTTCTATCTTAATATTATAAAGCGACAAGAATACTTTTTGTGCGCCAAAAAAACAAAATAACGACTTTTCAACAATATCTATATTGCTTCGTGAAGCTTCTGAGCTTAATGAATCTTATTTCGAATTAGTGATTCGGATCTCCTATCAAACGGCTAAACTGCTGAAATCACGTGACTTTGGCGCTCCGATTCACTGATTCGATTCGTAAAGCTCCAGTGTTTTGAAATCGGCCCATATAGATATTGTTGAAAAGTCTTTATTTTGATTTTTGGCGCACAAAAAGTATTCTTGTCGCTTTATAATATTAAGATAGAACCACTGAACTCACATGAACTGATTCAAATATGTTTTTAGTACTTTTATGGACCTTGAGAGTTTCAATGGCTTTGCTCTCAATAGAGGCCTCGCTGAGCCATCGGATTTCATCAACAATATCTTAATTTGTGTTCCGAAGATGAACGAAGGTCTTACGGCTGAGGGTGAGTAATAAATGAAATTATTTTCATTTTTGGGTGAACTAACCCTTTAATACTTAACAGATTAACCTGTTTGAGGCCGAGAAATTAGCTCTATTTGACATCAGATGTGTATTGAAATGCATGTTTTGAGTTAGGATGGCCATACCGTTTTTGCATTTGACTTATTCAGACCTGGAATTTGTATGTTCCATTAAGGGAATAGATAGGGGAACGATGGGATATTTGACAAGGATCAAATCTCCTGAAAACAGGGCACTGGCATGAACTGCACTCTTTTTATTTCCATTAACATGGTGTTAAAATCCAAATGAACTAAGAAACTCTGGAAGAAGTAAAGACTCTTTTTAAAATGTAATTAAAGAAAAAAAAAATTATTATAATAATCTCAATTCCACAGTTTGTCAATAGGAGGCGCTGTATGACCGACCACTGATGAAGAGCTCCAGCAAGAATAACAGGATGTACATCTACCTATGAATGCATGTATGTATAGCTAGCTTTGTATGTAGGCCTATGTATATAGAGAGATAGTAAACATTATCTGTTGTGTGTGTGTGTGTGTGTGCATGTTTTTGTGACATATCAGGACACAAATGTGTATAATGACATGGGTATGACATAGGTATTACAAAAAGAGTTGACTTATGAGGACATTACCCCATGTCCCCACTTTTCAAAAGGCTTATAAATCAAACAGAATAAGTTTTTGTGAGAAAGTAAAAGTGTGCACAGTTTCCTGTGATGGTTAGGTTTAGAGGTAGGGGTAGTGTAGGGGGATAGAAAATACAGTTTGTACAGTATAAAAACCATTACGCCTATGGAATGTCCCCACAATTCACAAAAACAAACATGTGTGTGTGTGTGTGAGCCATGAATTGTAGATCTGTCACCTTGCCAAAGACCCTTCCCAGAGTATTTGGATCTTGTTTTCATTGTAATGTCTTTCAGATCCACATAAAAGCAATCAAATGTGTTTGTGTGTGTGTATCTCAACAGATAATTAGCTTTTTGTTAAGAAAGAATAACATTAAGTATATTATGACCTTTGTTTAAGTCAAGTTACCTTTATTTGTATAGCTCTTCATGCAATACAGTTTGTTTCAAAGCAGTTTTACAGTGATAAACGGGAAAATAATAATCAATAATGCAAACAGAATTCAATTTAGCTCTAAAAAGTGTCATTATTTTGCTGAAGTGTGTAAAGTTAATCAATTATGAAATGAGTTCAATTCAGTTATAAAGCAGCTCTGGAGAAATATTATACACTGAATATTAAGTGTTCATATATGGCACCAAAAGGGTTAGTTTGTTGAAGTTAGTTCATGTTTAAGGTATGTATCATGAACTAACAATGAATAATACCGCATGACAATGTTAAGTATAGCCGTTAATTTATGAGTTATGAACACAAATTAACAATGTACACACATATATACTGTATGTGTGTGTAGATTCAAGGAAAAATAATAAATCTCACATGTGATGAGAACATTTCACTTTTAGCCTGCTTATTAGTCATCATGCCCAATAAATGGCAACAACATCAAACAAATCTGTTGCATTCACGTCAGTGTTTTTCTTAGGCTCCCTTTGTGCCAAACAGAACTAAAAACAAACTGATGACATGCGGAGCGTTGTGACCTTCACACCCTTGTTGCAGTACACAAACGCTCTCAGCCTACTTGTCCTGAACGACACTGACTTTCCAGGTGCGCGCAGCCCACACCGCCCACCGTTCTCTGGACCAGTTCAGCCCATCTCTTCCTCCCCTGTGGTCTCCCTCCCTCTCTCACCCACTGACCCACTGGCGGAAAGCGTGGGCACTGTGCGTCCAAGAGTCCGCTTTTAGAATGCCAGATGGCTATTTTCTTCCCCAAGCACTCTAAAAAAGGACAGAGTTACATAAAACTACCACAGCTAAGAATGCTGGTCCTGGAGAGATGTTTAGAGAACACAGGAAGCATATCTGTATCAAACAAGAACTTCATAGCACCTATCTGTGCTTCTTTTCAAAATAACACAAGCAAATGTGTGAATATTACGCAGAGATGAGTCACTTTAAAACAGATATAATGCGTGAAAAAAAATCTAATAAAGAGCCACTAACTTTGAACACATTGACATTTGATCTAATGGCATGTGATTCAAAGACAAAACATTAGGTCACTTTTTTCCATTTTAACACCAAAGTCAAATGTCATTGATATTTATAGCACAAATCATGACTTGCACACGCAGATGCGATATACATAGTTGTATGACTTTTGTTATATTTTGTTATGACATTGCTGGTGACAGGAAATGACCATATCCTCTCGGGGGACATGTGGGTGTGCATATCAGCATATCTGCTTGTTCGAAGGTTCAAAAATGAAGCAATGTCAGCTTTAGTGGTTAAAAATGACGTGCAAGTTTGGTGTGTATGCATACCACAAAATAGAGTCCAGTTTTGCAAAAGAAACTGTTGGAAAAATGGAGATAAAAATGGAGATCGTCCTTCTGCTAAATTGATTCAGATCCACACTGTGGATTTCGACATGTTCCAATGATCTCAGAGACAAGGTTTACATATCTATTAAATATTATGCACTGCATTATTTAACCATTGCCAAGAATAAATTGTTTATCTAGTAGATTAATGGTGTCAACAGATCTGTTGCTCTGTATGGTGATTACTTACAAAGGAAGCTCTATGAATTCTAAGTTTGCAATGTGAACTACTTTTTTACTGTTTTTGGAAAAAAAGAAAAGAAAAGTGAGTGTTCCTTACCTGTGTAAATCCCTCCAAGATGGCAGGGTGTTGGTTGCTTACAATCTTACACAAAAATGAAATTGAAATGAACGGATGTAACAGTTATGTTCTGTTTTTGGACTCTTATGTTTCCTTTAGTTTGTTTCTATGCTTTGCTTAATTGATTATGGTCACCTGTGTCTTGTTTGGTTTTTCATTTAGCTACTTTAAGTCTTCATTTCAGTTTTTCCCTTTGTCGTGTATTGTCTTTGCATAAATGAAGTTGTTATGTTGATTCGTGCCTTCTGGATTGCCATTTTTTTTTTTTTGGAAATAAAGTAAATCTGCTGCAATTTAGATCATCTACTCCTATTTCCTTGCCTATACCGTGACTAGTGATGGTAGAAATGAAGCTTTTCGAAACTTTGAATCAATTGAACCAATTGCTTCACAAAATAACTTACTGTTTCGAAGCACACGAAACGCCACACGCTGGTCAGAACGGTGTAAATGCAATGGAAACTCAGCTCAAACATTCATAAAAACACCTTTTACAAAACAACTGAATGTGTAATCTATTACATGCAATAAAAAAGTCATCTAATTCCATTAAACATGAAGTGTATTTATAATATGTGTTATTTTATTAAATTGTAGGGCTTGGTTAATCATACCAGAGACTATTAATTACAACTCTACCTTTTTATTACACAAATGTGTCATTAAATGTCTAAAATTGATCAAACTGATCCGAGAAAAGGTAAAAATCATATAGACACTGGTTCATGGGTTCACAGAGATCGTCGCCCCCTGAACCACTGAAATTTTGAAACATTTTGAAACAGTTATGACGAAGCCTCGTTTACTGAAATCCCATACTTTGGCAGTTTGATTCTCGCTCGGAATCACTGTTACGAAACAAATTATTCACAAAGATTTCAAAGCTTCACGAAGCATGTTTTGAATGCGCCCATCACTGTGACAACAAAATGAATGGACAGAAGTGGACAGAATAAAATTCTGTCATCATTGTCCCAAATCTGTATGAATTTCTTTAAAAAAACGAATAGGATTTTCCCACTGGCTTTAAGATTATTGCTGAAAATATGCTCTTTGACCAACAAAACTTTTCTTAGATCTTAGATAGAGGTTATGTTAATCATGATAATCTTCACAAATGAACACAATGTCACTGTTAAGTTTAACTCTTTCATTCTTGATGTAAAAAACATTTACATAGTTAGAACGAGTGTTTGCAAGAGTGCAGTTATAAACACAACAGGGCTGTAAAAGCAACTAATGAGTAGATGAGTTTGACTGATGATGTTTAATGTCCCAGACAACCTCCATGGTTAAACCCCATGTGTTGGCCTATAAAAACACGATATCCCTGCAGCACTCTATTCTGGGGTTTGGGTCACTCCTTCAGTGTAAATTGGATACTTTTGCTCATTTTATTGTCCAGCTGATCGCTTTGACAAAAATAACACTGTACTTCACAACATGATGTATGATTTGACGTATCATTTACGTCTGTAGCACAAACTTGCAGGATGAGTTACATGCCTGTGTTTAATATTTAGTGGTTTGTTCCAATCCATGACATTATATGAGTAATAATCATGATAATTGGCTTAGACTCATGCAGGAACATCCCAGCAACTCACTTCTGTATTTAACTCTGAGGACAGAAAATTTGAGCATATCCTTTGTTAGCTTCTTCAGTGGTCTCAAACTCAGTTCCAGGAGGTCGACTCTCTGATTGGTCGAGCTCTCTGTATAGCATCATGGGTAATGTAGTATTTCACCACGAATTCCGCTATTAAAATCAATTATTTTAAAACTAAGTTGAAATAATACAGTCTGGCAGCTTCAAAAGAAGCAAATATTATCAATTAACAACCTCGTGGATCACAGTAAAGCTGTCTTTAAAGGTTTATAAGTTATCGTTAAAAATCAATTTCCCTGTGGAGAAAACTAATGGAGTTTTTGACTTCTGGTCCTGGAACCCGCAACTGTTGGACTCTATTGTTTTGTACAATCAGTCTTAATGATGTGTGAAATGAAATGAAGACTATTAAACTCTTCAGTGCACTACGTGTAAATGATTCAAATGCCTTCAAATCTTTCTCTGTGGGAAGTGATGCTTTCACAAGGTCAGACCCTATGAGACATGGAGAGCGGAAGCAATACAATCAGAAGTGTTCCAGTGACTAATCTACGCCTAGGTTAATAAAGGCATGGATGTGTTTGGGGTGCTACTTCCTGAGTAACCTTGGTATCAGTTGCTAGGTGATGGATGGAGTGGAGACAGAAGGTATCAAATTTGACCTCAGAACAGAATTTAGCAAATGGTTTCTATTTTCTAAAAATGTTCTATTTTTGTTCCAGATGACAATTTTGTTATACTTTAACCATTTAGTTCATACTCGACAATTTAGAAATAGACAACAGTAGCTAACTGAGTTTGACATAAGCTAAACATTTTTTTGAAAAGAATAAAGGATATGGCAGTGATTAGAATCTGAAGTGACTCAATTTGAGACACTTTATTACCAGCATTCGCTGTTTTTCCACCAAGCAGCTTTTCCAGAAGAATTTAGTTTCCGGCAGTGAGTGTACAAGTGTACTGATCTTGTTTTGCCCTCCCTGTTTCTTTCATTCATTCATCTTTTCTCTCTGCCTCCTCTTTCTCCTCATGGCAGATGTCAGCAGCCTCCTCTCCCCTCAGTGGGAACAGGAGGCAGCCCACTCCTACTCTCGCCTGCGTCACGGAAAGGAGAGAGGCTTCCGAAAGTGCAAGACAGATGGGAGAGGCATCCATTGATGAGAACTAAATCCACACAGACTGTGATTGAGGCATTTGGCACTCTTGTACTAATGCATTAGTGAGTGGTACTGTAATGTGAGAGTTGTGTGCATAAGATGCAGATGAGTAATGCAAGAGGAACATTTATTTATTTTGTTAGATCCTGTGGGTATTTCTTATCGAGTAAAATTTTAGTGTTACTTAATATGATTAATCAAGGTCTGTCCAGGATCTGAAGAACTAATTTCTGTTTATTTTCTAACCTGCAGCCTGGGAAAATACTTTCTTATCAGTGCTTATACAATCAGCTTAAGGCAGTGCTTTCTGCTATAAAAACTCGTGTTTTTTTCTCTTTCTTTCTTTGCAGTAGTATTCTGAAAATGATTTCCTGAAATGCTTTTGTTGTAATTCAGAAACCTGTTACATATGGAGGACTCAATGAGAGGGTACAACATCATCTGGTTCTCTGAATTGCCATTGCCATGGCAACCTGATGCACATCCGTATGACATCAGAGCCCACTCAGTCAAACTAGCAGGGACAGAATGTGATTTGAGAGTGCTCTGTTTGAGCACCTGCAGTCTGCAAGAGTCTTTGACCAATTATTATTATTATATTTAGTCAGAAAAAAATTTTTTTTTTAAAGTTATTGAAACTTTAGACAAAATATTTTAAATCCCCCCCAAAAAATTTTGCAAATGTGTTTTTTGTTGAGTGTCATGTTTGACATATCAGGTTTTTATGGCTCATATGATATAAGAGAGAATATGGAGCACACAGTTGAGGAGGGGAAAAAAACACCTACATTTATTTCAGAGGCCCAAACAAAATATGCATTGTTTGTAATGTTTTGATAAGGATGATGATGAGATGAGGTGGAGCAGATCTTTAGCAGCATTAACAGGTATTAAATAAAACAAAAGAATGCTATCCAACAAGAGAAAAAAACTGAACAAAACAAACTAAAAGTCTACACTCTTAGAAAAAAAGGTTCTTTGGGGTTCTATATAGAACCCTAGGGTTCTGTAACCAACTTTATAGAACCCTTTCTGCCAAAAAGGTTCTATATAAGGAGAAAGAACCCTTTTGGCACAAAGGGTTCTTTGGGCTAAATGTGCTACATTATTAGTGCTTTATTTAAATGATTACACTATTGAACATTATATTTGTGTTTTTACTTCAATTTTACTTAGGCACACCTTTCATTCTGAAGAAAACAAACTTATATACATTTTCAAGTTAATAGGTTTATTAGAAAAAATAATTGCTGCATTATCCTGTAATGAAAAAAAAATCTAAATTAAATATAGCCTACGTTGTTTCTGGATCTAGGCGCTAGGGGCAGAATTCTGCCATCTGCTGGTTAAAGAAAATCCTGTAGGAATTACTTAGATTCTGAAAGTCAGTTCTTATAACTCAACCCTCCAAACAGATGCATTAAATGATCTTCGACATAAACAGCAAATAACTTGCATGTGTATGCGCTGATCAGTTCTGTACTGTCTGCACGCGCAGTGTCGGATTTCAGCTGCGCGCGTCTTGCGCGAGTATTTAGAATGCGCGTGAACGCAGCATTTTAAACTTCAACCGTTACGGACGTCCGTTTGAGCTCAGCGCTCGAGAGGACGACGATTAAATTGGTGAGTGAGAAAATTAATATCTCTTACGTTATTTTAATTACATTTGACTAAATCCTTGATATTTTTACACACCTTGCATGTTTTTTTCAAGAATCAAAAAGAAGAAATGTGGTTTACGGTGCTGTCCGGGCCTGCGCTATTCTCCGCCAGGAGGTTTGTCATTTCTTACATGAATTCCTGAAAACTCTGTTAAAAAACGGTTGTGGACTGATCAATAATGGTGGCGAGAGTTCATGTTATATCCTAATACTCTTTTCTTTGTACTGTAGATTGCATTGGACCTAGAAAACGCATAAGAAAACGATGTTTCAGGAGCAGTCAAATCACGTGATCACAGCCAGACCACACTGTTATAAACATGAATTCAAGAGAAACCCCGAAGAACAAAGAGAGGAGCTGATGAAGATGCTTCTTCTGTGGATATAGCTGTGAGTATTTGGAGTTTGCAGTTATGGCACACTTTTTTTTCTGAATTAATTGAAGGCCTAATTTATGCTAAACACTGTATTTGGTTCTTGAAGATGCATTATGAAATGAAGATGAAGAAAAGACATTCAACTGCAAACCAGTGACACAAAAAGTACATTATTTTTACTCACAGTACCAACTTTGGGAAACTTGTAAATCTGCTAATCTGAAGTGGCTTATATTTGTTTTTCTATTTTCCATGTTTAAAGCAATAATTCATAATAATAAATTAATATTTCTGTTTGCACTCACTGCAGGGATGGACTCTGGAGTGCAGCATTACTTCAGTAAGATGAAAATAACACTCCTCTTTGATTCAAGTAAGTTTTAAGATGTGATTGTGAGAGATTCCTTCCTGTTTTCTGTTGTACTGTACTCTCCATAAGTCTAATAAATGTTTTTCTGACTTGCATCTCCATCTTAGGATGTCAAGCCCCCTGAACGCAAAGAGAGTCAGCATCAAAATGGACGTGCCCCTGATTGAAAACACAGAGATGTCAAAAGTATCTGTTGGCTGTCTACTTTTTGTTCAATATGGAGCATCCAAAAGCCAGTTTCTTTCATTCAGCGCTATTTAGCCCTTCTCAGTACTGAATTTGCCGCCATGGGTCATTTGTTTTTATTGTTTAAATGCTTATCAGCAGTTGAAGGTCTTTTCTTCATCTTCATTTCATAATGCATCTTCAAGAACCAAATACAGTGTTTAGCATAAATTAGGCCTTCAATTAATTCAGAAAAAAGTGTGCTATAACTGCAAACACCAAATAATCACAGCTATATCCACAGAAGAAACATCTTCATCAGCGTTTCTTATGCGTTTTCTAGGTCCAATACAATCTACAGTACAAAGAAAAGAGTATTAGGATATAACATGAACTCTCGCCACCATTATTGATCAGTACACAACCGTTTTTAACAGAGTTTTCAGGAATTCATGTAAGAAATGACAAACCTCCTGGCGGAGAATAGTGCAGGCCCGGACAGCACCGTAAACCACATTTCTTCTTTTTGCTTTTTGAAAAAAACATGTAAGGTGTGTAAAAATATCAAGGATTTAGTCAAATGTAATTAAAATAACGTAAGAGATATTAATTTTCTCACTTTTGTCATGGGTCATTTGTTTTTATTGTTTAAATGCTTATCTGAATGTTAAATTATCATTTAACGCTTATGAATTTAAAAACAATTCTACTAGCTAGTGTTTTAGTTCATTTTTTTTTAGAAACGTTTATTTATGTTAACTCTTCTAACTATTGCTCTATGAATTGCAGTGTGTTTTATATTGCTTGTGTCATTGTAAATGCTAATAAAAATGTATTAAATGATTACATATTATTTTGATGTGTCATGCCTATGGGTATTTAAGTTTTTCTAGTGATAAAGTAACTAAATAAGCAGGTTAATTCATAAATTTTAATTAAAATAAATTAAAAACTAAATCAATAAACTGAACCCATAAAAGGTTCTATATAGAACCTTTTTCCTGGCAATAAAGAACCCTAAAGGGTTCTTTTGATTGAACCCTTAAAAAGGGTTCTATATAGAACCTTTTAGGGGTTCCATATATGAAGCGCCTGATAGAACCTTTTTTGGTTCTATATAGAACCTTTTATTCTAAGAGTGTATGAAAACAAAACCCAAACACCAACAGAATGTGACATTTTGGTGCAGTTGCTGATATTTATATGGCCAAAAATTAAGATGAAATTCTGATAGCTTGTAATGTAAATCAATGAGATCTTAATAACAGACATAAAATGTGGGAGGCAAAACATGTAATGCAATACAATATAATGATGATTGAGAGAATGTTTAGAGAACATCAAAATGATGTATGGATAATCAATCAGTTTTTGCTTCAGTCTAGTAAGTGCAGTAACAGTATTATTCAAAGTTATTCTAACTGTACATTTTGGAACAGCCATTTGCAGTTGTGTCCGAAACAACAGTGGACATTATCAAGTGCACTCATTCAATCCCACAATACACTGCAGTAATGAGTGTACAACCGATGGTCACTCAACAGCTAGAGATACCCATAATGCACTGTGAGAATGAATTCCCACGTCTGACCAGAAGATGGTGGCCGTAGCTGAATCATCCATCCATTTTACAAACTGCTGGTCCAATGTGGGTACAGCGTAATTTCATACAGCAGGGGTTCCCAAACACATTCCTGGAGCCTCCCTAACACTGCATGTTTTCCATGTGTCCTTAATCAAACACACCTGATAAAGATCATCAGCTCATTAGTCGAGACTCCAAGACATGAAATGGGTGTGTCAGACAAAGGAGACATGCAAAATGTGCAGTGCTGGGAAGGCTCCAGGAATGTGTTTGGGAACCCCTGTCATACAGGTATAAAGTGCTTTCTATTTAATCATACAATTTTTTAATTAAAGGGATAGTTCACCCAAAAATGAAAATTTGATGTTTATCTGCTTACCCCCAGGGCATCCAAGATGTAGGTGACTTTGTTTCTTCAGTAGA
This sequence comes from Anabarilius grahami, assembly GCA_003731715.1. NCBI lineage: Eukaryota > Metazoa > Chordata > Actinopteri > Cypriniformes > Xenocyprididae > Anabarilius > Anabarilius grahami. The sequence goes on from RJVU01051648.1 coordinate 12,337,942, forward strand.
ACACAAATGATGATTTTTAACTCCAACCGTTGCAGTCTGTCAGTCGTATAATGCATGGCAATGGTAACAAAATCTATGAGAGTAAAAAAAAAACATGCACAGACAAATCCAAATTAAATCCTGCGGCTCGTGATGACACATTGATGTTCTAAGACACAAAACGATCGGTTTGCGCGAGAAACCGAACAGTATTTATATAATTTTTTACCTCTAATACACCACTATGTCCAACTGCCTTGGGCGCGCGCGGCATCCGGTGCGTGAGGTGTGTACGCACTCTGGAAATGGAAAATAATACATAGTTTCCATGACAGAGTTCAAGATAAATCTTGTCATTACTACCAGAGCTGCCAGTTTACTAAGTTTCAAATAATTATTATATAACGGCAAGCACAAACTATGCAAAAGCGGTAGCCCTTCCGGTGCACTCAGTGTCCGAATTCAATTACTCATTTTCATTCACTCCCTCAAGTGGACTATATTAGTGAACTAATGTAGGGAATAGTGAATGAGGGCATAGGGGGTTGATTTCAGACACAGCCATTGTTTCTATGGTTACTGATTATGTTCTTCACCTGTGTCTTGTTTGGTTGATTGTTTGCTCTGATATATAATACTCTATGTTTCCACATTGGATTATTGCCTTTGTGTAGCAAAGCTGCTTCATTTTAATTTGATTTACCTGTTTAAATTGTATTTATTCATTACACCTGCTGCAAAAGATCCTCTCCTTATTGCACCATGACACTTATGTTTACTTTATGAAAAACATTAAAGATTTCACAGCAAAAAGACGTGTGCACCACATTGCGGAGGGTGAACCAACTCCAGGGCAAGGTTAGATATGTCTTCCTTAAAAACACATATAAATAGAATGTCATGAAATTGTTTCAAGTTATGTGTTGCTAAGCACATACCGACCCAGCATAAAAGCTTCTGATAAATTATTTGTTATTAAAGCAGCTACATTCACAAACCAATTTGAACAGAAAAGCAAACATAGGTACTGTATGCGTGATTTGGCATGGCAGCCAATTTGAATAATAAATAACCATTGCCTTACCTAATGCAGCAAAACAAAAGTTTTATTCAAATTCTAAATGGATAATATATAGCCTAGAACTCAGCACTGGACAAAAACTCTGCCGTTTTGAGCGGTGAGTGGATTCTAACTTAAACAAGTTTGATTGGCCATTGCGTTTAAGAAATCAACAGATATGTTTGTGATTGGCTACATTGCTTAACACTGAAAAACAAGTTGCAAATAGAAACCTTTGATGCCCTCAAGAGTGCAAACATCAAATCAGTTTTGCAAATATGCTATTATTACGGAGAAAACTGTTCTTAGACCAGCAGTTATTTCTTCTAAAAGCAATCAGAAGCAGCAGTTTGAGTAACAAAATTCCACGCTAGTCTTAAATCCATTGCTAAGATAAGCTGGGGAAGGCTTTAGAATCTTTAGAAATATACTAACATGCCTTTTTACTTGTTATAAAAATTATAAACTGTCAATTTAACAACAGAAGTCATGTAGATTTTGTACAACAGCCTTTCCAGGTTTTTGATCACGTTGATCATTTGCAACCTCAGAAATTTGCATATCAAATATGATACAGGATTAAACCTTAAATATTATCACTAATTGAAACTAAATTTGAACCTTCACACTAATAGGTTCATAAAGGAGATAAGTGTTTAGAAAAGACACATCTTTCTGTCTATTTCGTAATTGTGGAATATTTGTCATTTCAAAATTATCTGTAGGCAGATCACACTTGACACCTTCTCTCTTGCACATGTGTCTATTGCAGCATGTAGTGATGACATGCTTCTTGTGTCAGTATCAGTAAGCATGGGTGGTTTCGTCAATAAAATCTGGGAAGATGTGAGCTAATTTAGCAGCCTGAATGAAATGCTTCTTCTGCCTCTGTCAGGTCTCGCCACTGAACCATCAAGTAGTGACGCAGGCAATTTCACACACATCCTGCCAGCTGGAAGCAGTGTGGACCATCCAACAATTAATTTCCTGAACCCTGTGACGGTCTTCCTCTTGGCAGTATCGTTTCCCCTCTCCCAGTCATCTCTTTTTCTAGAGAATCTGCACCCACATTGATCAATCTTGAATATGTGCTGCTGGTCAGCAATTCAAGCACGCCGTCAATACCACATACACACTGTGTTGTTGTTGGAATGACAACCGCATTTAAATGCAAGACTGAATGCCCCAAATTATCATTCTGATTGTGTACAGAAAATTTCAACTAAATTTTTATGAGTGCAATAATTCAGTACAGGAGATACTCCAAAATATTAATTTTCAAATAAAAAAAGTCATTTGGCAGACTTAAAGGGGAACCATTTTCAATCTTTGTATTACAATGTCGGTAGTAAATGAACTAGCCTATATCTGTTTCTCCGTGTTACCTGCATCGAGATAACTAAGGATCATACCTTTGCATTTTTTTGCGTGTTATTTTAGTATCATTGAGATACTATTAGTTTTTTTTATATATATATATATATATACATAGTTTTTTTTAAATATATATATATATATATA
>RJVU01051648.1:12340884-12374289 GCA_003731715.1 Anabarilius grahami
CGAAATTCGGTTTGGTTCCAGTGGTTCCATTCCGACGACGACGTGCAATCGCACATGACACCGGAAGCACTGGAGATTTAGCCGGAAACTTTAAGTGACAGGAGCTCAATGTGACATTTCGGAGCCGTTGTTTATTAACTGTTATAGAAGAATAAGAATGTTTCTCACTACTGTGAACCGTGAGTACATCTATAATCATGTAATATCTGCAAGACCTCATTGTCAGCATAATCGTGGTCAAAACTTGTAGACTGCAGAAGAGATGCGTTGAGTAGCGGCTAATACTGTAACTAGCCAGTAGTTTCATGTATAAATGTATAATATGCGCATTTATGTGTCACAGTTCAAATATATACCATAAATATTTGTTTTTAGATGTTATTTGGCGATTATCTGTTTACGAACAAACATATACACACATCATATGATGCATACTGTTAGTTGCTAATGCTAATCATTTTTTGGTTTCTTTTATTTCTTTCTCAATCTAGTTGCCAAGAGCAAATCTAAGTGAGTATTCCCTCATCTTCATTGTAATCTGTTTACAAACTGTGTGAGCACTTTGTGTTTTACTCTTATGCAGTATACACTGCTGCCATGCTATACTGTGTGTGGAAAAAAAATCTATTTTATATCCCCTTATCTCCTTTAATGTTAGATAATACAAATGTCATATATTCACCTTATTTTTAAACGGAGGTTATACTGGATGATACATTTCATTGTCAAGTACTGCTATATGTTCTATTGTTGAACGTTTAACAAACACAGTTGCTTGATTTAAAATAAGTTTTGAGATGTTGTCTTGTTGTTTTATGACACATTTAAGTCAGTGCTTTTGTACTACCTGTGGCCTTAAATCTTTTTTCAGGACATTGCTGGTTCAGATGGTAAGTGCGGCTGGCACGGGTTACTGTTTTAACACAAAGAGGGGCCGATTGAGGGACAAGTTGGTTTTGCGAAAGCATGACCCAATAGGTGAGGTGAACAATCGATTTTTATTTCGTAGATCCTGTTTTCATTTGAGAAACACAAACTAAGTGGCTCAAAATGAAATATTGTGTTTTATGTCATCAATAGTATATTGGTAGAACCTGATTTGAATTTCAAGGACCTCCCAAAATGATCATTTTGAAAAGGACCCTGTTGCAAAGTATAAAGGCAGCTCTATATATGTGAACCTGGACCACAAAACCAGTCAAAAGGGTCAATTTTTTTAAATTGAGATTTATACATAATCTGACAGCTGAATAAATAAGGTTGGATAGGACAATATTTGGCCGAGATACATCTATATTTTCTTAGTTTACTTATTTAAATGTTTCTGTTCTCATGTCATATGTATGTGTGTACCAAGAGCTTCTGTAGAAAACTACAACAAATTCCTTGTGTGTTTGTGCACACCTGGCGAATAAAGCACATTCTGATTTGAAAATCTGGAATCTGAGGGTGCAAAAAAATCCAAATATTGAGAAAATCACCTTTAAAGTTGTCCAAATGAAGTCCTTAGTGATGCATATCCACTCACAAAAATAAATTTTTTAAATATTTACAGTAGGAAATTTACAAAATATTTGTAAAACAAAACAATTGTTGGCTATTGCTACAAATACACCCGTGCGACTTATGACAGGTTTTGTGGCCCAGGGTCACGTATTCATATAAAAACACCCATTTATACTGTGTAAGAAAAATATTATGTATTTTATTTTAAATAAATTATATGAATGGCTTTTATATTGTCATTGTGCTAAAGCCAAATAATTTCTCATATATTCTGGAAAATTCAGTTTGTATTAATTTGACAGTTTACTTTTTCTACCCACTATTAACGTTAGACATATAGACCTTATGTATCTACGATAAGTGAATCCACTTTACCAGCTAATTACTCTTTGACAGCATTGCCATAGAAATATACAGAGCTACCGCAAAAACGCTCAAACATAATATTCTCTGGTGCATAAGGTCTATAAGAAATGTTTTTTTTATTGAATTGAATTCAAACGTGTTTATATACCATTTTTTATATAATAAATATCATTCCACAGCCGTTTTACTGAGGATATTGCCCTAAATATCCCCAGTGATCAAGATAAACTCACTACTGAAAGATACAACAGATACGCAAACTATTCCTATGTATGTCCCAAGAAAAGAGAGACCAACACTTCACATTAAGGATCATTAGTTGTTAACACTAGGCATCTACATTAGTTAAATTGAACAATATGTTTACAGCATTTATTAATCTTAGTTTAGTAAAAACTCTTGGAATAGTTTTAGCATGTTAAATATGACGATGTTAATGTATTTGGTCTTGGCAGATTAGATCTGCTACGTACGCTGTTGCTGCTACAGAGCAACTATGGACTTGCTACTGCTAATAGATACAGACACACTGCTACATTTACATTTATGCATTTGGCAGACGCTTTTATCCAAAGCGACTTACATTGCATTATACTATACATTTGTATCGGAGTATGTGCAATCCCTGGGATCGAACCCATGACCTTGGCATTGCTAGTGCCATGCTCTAACCACTGAGCTACAGGAAAGCTCACTGTTGTAAGCATGTAAGATATGCTGCTGTTGCATGAAAAGACATGCATAAATCCCTTATCAGATCTAGGCAGGTGGAGCTGGGGGAGGTGGAGGGTTTCAGAGGAATTCTGATATTGCGCTGCAGGACTAGAGTACATCAAACACTGTACCAGACTATTTAAATATTGAGCAAGCAATCTCATTGGCTACTGAATTGCATGCAAGTACCTGAGCATCGCGAACAGTGAGGTTGCTGTGTCTGGTACAGTGTTTTCTCTGCTGGTGCATCTGTAATCTCCTCTCCTCTTTGTGTCCGTATTCAGCGTGTCCCATCTCCGGCTTTTGTTCACATACTGTTTACAGACTTCGTAATATTTCCACACAAATGACATTTTGGGAAATTATTGCAATGCGGTCCGGAACAGAAATCAGGCAAAAAAAACCAACAACAAAAAAAACATGATTGTTTGGTGATCGTGTGTTTGGAGCAAAAAAGTTGCTGTTCCCATTTATGGCCAGTCGACTGGTGCATCTCAGCGTGAAACAAGTTGTGATTGTCTTTTCTTCCTATTTTGCGTATATCTGGGTGACAACTTCTCAAACAAGAACAAACGTAGGGCGGGACTTGACTTTGTCCATGGTGAATTGATTAGATGGTTGTGGTTTGCTATTGGTCGATCTAATGTGAATGAAAGGTTGCCCCGCCCTCATGCCAGTAAATACGTCATCAGAGAAGACATCACTGCAAGAGGGGAAGTTATTTTAAAGATTACAAGGGCACATAAAAAAATATTAATAATAAATATGTGCACAGATAATTTATAATAAATACTGCAATATTACATCATAAGGATTGCCAGCTTGATTTCATTGTGATTTTGATAAGTTTAGCATGTACTAATACATTTTTAAAAGCAAAAGTTGTATCTGTTAACATTAGTTCTCCACTGTGAACTAAAAAGAACAATGAGCAATTGTATTTTTTTGTATTAAGGTTAGTACAAGAATGAATAAAACTCTAATAAATAAATAAATTATATATATATAATTGTGATTGCATGGTTTCGGCCATTTTCAGCACTTGTTACATATTTCAGTTAATGTTTGTTTTCTCTTCATTGCTCTCCACAGTGAACAAACATGTTCTGTTCTTTGAGAAGAGGAAGATACGCTCTCTTTAAAAATGGGAGAAACTTCTGATACAGACACTGAGAAAAAGGACTTTTAAAGTGTGATTAGCCACAGTGTGGTGATCAACATCCAACATATGAAAGTGTCACTAAACAACTACGGAGGAAGATTGACATCAAATTAAAGACCTGGCATCACTGCAGCGTTGGATAGCTGGTGTAATGAGACCAGAAAGGAGTTGTACATCCTGTCAGGATAATGTGTTGTTAAGACCATTACAATAAGTGTATTATGTTGGATTTGTTCAGTTCCTTTGTTTCTTTTTTCTATCAAGACAAAATTTTGACCTACTGCAAACAATGAACCACCTACTCAATGACAGATTGCTTTAGGCTGAAGTGGATTTGTTGGGATAATTAGCCAGCAAAATTTATTTTGTAGAAAAAATGAGATCTGTGTACATAATTGTTACCACAAAAATAACAGCAATTCAAATATACAAAACCATCTTTGCTGTTTGTACTTTGTATATTGACATGGTTTATGTAATTTTCAACCAAAATCTTTATCATGCAATTTTCAACCACAGTAAGGAACACCATTACATTATAGCAATTCTGAATTTCATCATAAATACAACATTATTTAAATTCCTTAACTTTCAACCAGTATTTTTACTACTGCCCTTTGAGAATTGCTTACTCTTGCTTTGAACAAAAGTGACCAGTATATAAATCTCTTAATAGTGAGTTCTGGAAAGTGCTCTACAAATAAACGTGACTTTAATTTTCAGAGACATTTAAACATGTTATATATCATATAATGATACAATCATTAACAAATGAATGATGCTAGGAAATGACATTATCAAGAACTCTCCAGTACTTAGTATTGTTTATTATACAAACAGTAATTCTGTGGACACTGTGCACAGATTAACAGTGGTGATGAAACCTTGGCTTCACCTTCAGAATAGTTCAGTTGGCAGATCCTTCCGGAATGGAAAAGATGTTTGAGTGCCGACAGTTTGTACAGACACTGCTGCGACGAGGTTGGCTCTCCTGGCCATCTCTTCCAGCGGCATTGTGGAATAATGGGCCATGTAGAAAGCCAGAGCACCAATGAAGCTGTCGCCTGCTCCCTGTTAAAAAAAAAAAATTTCAGTTCAGTTTGTGCCATTAAAGCTCATAATGCAGATGAACAGAAGAACACTGAATTTTTACATTACCACTTAGAAAAACAAATATGACAGCAGGGGGTGCCATCATACTTTTCAATGCTAGTAAGTCCAAAGGTTGTAACTTTTTACACAAAAGAAATCTGGGGAAAAAATGGCATCATAATGTGCATATCCTAAATAATTATTAACCTCTCAATTGATCCTGATATTATTTAATGATGATGACATGACTTTAATTCCCTATTTGAGTTCTGGTGAGTCATTTGTGTTTGCCATTGTGCAAGGCATGGTGAGTAAGTCCGTAGTTGCTGACTTGGGCACAGGTCACAGGGGTCAGTGAGAAACAACACGCATGCTTTAAGCTTTTCATGACCCCTCTGTCAGTGGTGTAGTGTAGTCTCGTGCCTCAAAGTCTTGTGAAGGTCTTCTGTTTTGAGATGTGCACTTGCTGAGATATGCAGTATGACATTTTGTGTGTGCGAAGTTCTGCAACTTTGTTTTCTCTCCCACATAGTAATCTCACTATAATCAGTATTTATTTTTGGGTGAATCTTTTATAGCCTGTCAACATGTCCACGTCATCTCTAACCTCAATCTCAAAAGCACCACATTTTAACGCATTAACGCTAATGAAAAGTAACAAAACAAAAAGGATGAGCAGTCCGTTTCATACGTACTAATATGTTTGTTAACTGAAAACTCAACAGCTACACTACCAGTCAAAAGTTTGGAATAAATATATTTTAATGTTGAAAGAAATCTCTTATGCTCACCAAATCTGCATTTGTTTGATCAAAAACAGTGAAAACAGTAATATTGTGAAATATTATTACAATTTAAAATAACTATTTTCTACTTTAACTCTTTCTGTGCAAGTATTTTTTTTTTTCTTTAAAAACTTGCCTGTCAGTGCCTGAATTTTCGATAATTTTCACAAAATTTGTATGGTCCACTGAATATCTTGTTTTTTTTAATGAATATCTGAACATGCAATACAGCTCTGGAAAAAATTAAGAGACCACTTAACATTGATTTCTGAACTTGGAGTGGTCTCTTAATTTTTTCCAGAGCTGTATATCAAAATAAAGAACAGTGAATCTTCTTTTAAACAACAACAACAAAACCATTTTATTCTAGCTTCATGCATTCTTTTTTATCAACTCTTGAATGTTGGTAAATTTCTTTTAAAAAAAGCTGAGAAAATCACCTTTTTGTCAAAGACTACGTCCAGATGGGATTCAGAACGGAACGATGATAAAAACATAGATGGAGTAGATCGAGTCCATCAACACCCCCGAAGCTCCACAGTCATGTAGCTCTTCCTGAGTTGACATTTCATTCAGTAATGTTTTGATGTATATGCGGTTTAATGTTTGATGATCGAGTTATTTTACATGTGCGTAAGCAATGCTAAAAGTTATTTATTCCTGTAATTTATTTTTAGCAAGCATTAGTCCAATCTTTAGTGTCAAATGATACTTCAGAAATCACTACATGTTGATGCTAATATGCTAAGGTTAGGTAAGCATAAGAGACTTCTTTCAAAAACATTATACATATATAGGAAACACAATGTGCAAAGGAAACATTTTTATTTATTTTTAAAGGAACATTCTTTTTCAGAGTTATTGGCATCCCAAACTAAGCCCCACTTTTCCATCTCCACTTTTATCTCCACTATGAATTTGATAAGGATACTGGCATGTTTCACCATGCCTGCAGGGGGTAGACTGGGATCTACGGGGGAGGGGTAAAGGCGGGTGTTGAATTTATGATGGGAAAGCACAGAGGAATGCAATGATGTGCTCAGATTTAACCACAGATCGACCTGTCACTGGTTCTCACAAGTCTACCAGATTACTCATCTCAATGGCCTGCCTCTTAACCATCGATCTCTATTACACACCTCTGACTGTCCATTTGGTCTCCTCCATATAGCCACAAAGCCAAAGGCCACAGTTGTCTAAACTCCCCTACTGACTGATGACTAAATGAAGTGATCTATTTAGACAGGAATCCATTGCAAAATGATCACAGTCCACCTTTACCCAGTTAAGCACTACTAATGCATGTCGTCTGTTTGGGTAAACGGAAAAGCATTTGCAGTTAGACATACACTATGGTGTGGTCAAAAAATTCTCCTGAAATTTAGGTAATGTCTCCACCTAGTTCAGTCAAAGGCTGAACCTTCCATCTGCATCTATTGCTCTAATAAGTTTCTTGCAGCAAGGAATATGACAAGCAGAAATAAAGACAATTGTGATTTTATTACTGGATTTCACTAAGTGGCTGTATTGTTGGTCATTTGGTGCATTCAAGTCCTCCTGGGAAGTTATTTACGAGTTGGGAAGTTGTGTTTACAGCGTTCAAGTCACTTTCGTCGGAGCAAGATGGCGGTGTTCCCATCTTGTATAAGAATGGGCATCAGGTGTGTTAAGTTATTTATGAAGCCACTGTAAACTTTATTGTTATATAATATATAGTTATATTATAACATTATTATATTCCGTGCAGGCAAATAGCTTATTTTGCTGTAAATAGTAAAGCCTGACAATGTCACTGCTAAATACCTGCAAGTATTGTGGTATTCGCCATGTTTCTCACTGACATGCCGTAAAGTTGGGGCTTAAAGAAAATCCTGAGCTTCCCACTCGTATTTACAACTTTGGTGGCATTCATGTGCTTTCAACTTCTGACATTCTGACAGTCCTTGTAGCATTTCACATAAAAAAAAAATACAAAAACAAAAATAATTTTTTTTCAAAATTCACATTTGAGGTATAAATTAATGTTAATGAACAAAAGGTGAAAGTTTCCTGAATTAATGTTAACCACAGACTTTAAAGGTGCCATAGAATTGAAAATTGAATTTACCTTGGCATAGTTGAATAACAAGAGTTCAGTACATGGAAATGACATACAGTGAGTCTCAAACACCATTGTTTCCTCCTTCTTATGTAAATCTCATTTGTTTAAAAGACCTCCGAAGAACAGGCGAATCTCAACATAACACCGACTGTTACGTAACAGTCGGGATCATTAATATGTACGCCCCCAACTTTTGCATATGCCAGCTCATGTTCAAGGCATTAGACACATGGATCTGCACAGCTGAATCATCAGACTAGGTAAGCAAGCAAGGACAATAGCGAAAAATGGCAGATGGAGCAATAATAACTGACATGATCCATGATATCATGATATTTTTAGTGATATTTGTAAATTGTCTTTCTAAATGTTTCGTTAGCATGTTGCTAATGTACTGTTAAATGTGGTTAAAGTTACCATCGTTTATTACTGTATTCACGGAGACAAGAGCCGTCGCTATTGTAATTTTTAAACACTTGCAGTCTGTATAATACATAAACACAACTTCATTCTTTATAAATCTCTCCAACAGTGTGTAATGTTAGCTTTAGCCCGTTAGCCACGGAGCATAGCCTCAAACTCATTCAGAATCAAATGTAAACATCCAAATAAATACTATACTTACATGATCTGATGCATGCATGCAGCATGCATGACGAACATTTTGAGGGTTATATTAGCTGTGTGAACTTTGTTTATGCAATGTATTATAGAGTCGCGAGCCCGGGGCGGGGAGCGTGAGCATTTAAAGGGGAAGCAGGCTGAATTGGCGCATTTATAATGATGCCCCAAAATAGGCAGTTAAAAATCTATAAGGGAATTTTGAGCTGAAACTTCACAGACATTCAGGGGACACCTTAGACTTATATTACATCTTGTGAAAAAGCATTCTAGGGCACCTTTAAGTCTGCCATTCTAGAAAACCTATAACCCATTGCGAATTAGGTTTTACTTGGGTAGGCCTACATATTATCATCATGAATGATCAGCTCCATTGCCAAAAAAAGATGCCATTTTATTGACAAAGAATTTTGCATATTTCTCTACTTTGAAACAGCCACATTGTATCACCAACTGCTAGTGAAAGTGTAATACCTCCAGTCGCTACAAATCACAGTCAGTGTGAATGCCCCATGTTAAAAAAATGTGGTGTTTCTTGACAAACAACAACAAATCTGCTTCGACACCATGTGTTTACCATGCTGAATTGGGCAAAAACATTATAGTTTCCAATTCTACATTAAAAACAACCATCCATCACTTTTAAAGTCAGTTTTTGTCTTTACAGGCTGCATGGTAAGCCTTCAAATGACTTCTGACAGCATTTGTCTGAAGCATGATGTATCTGTAGTGACAACTGCTGCGCTTTCCGGCGGCTTCCAAACAGTCTCAGACACATTCTGTTTTCAGGTTAGATAGAGCTGTCTGTCAATCATATGACAAAACTATTAGATGTGGTCAGTCAAAGACCAAAGTTCTGGTTTTACATTACAGCTCTACAAACTGTACAAACTTTAAAGATGCAGGACAAGTAGTGTTCTCCAAAAAAAAGTACAGTTTCTCCAGGATTTCAGTACCACAGATTTTCTGTTGTAAAAGTTATTCATGTCACGAAATAAACAATAGTTTACTGAAATAGTGTTTACAACCAATTTTACTTCTGTAATCTGACATATTTCCAAGTGAAAAGATATTTAGAAAAAAAAATGCAGCCTTGATTTTATCCATTGGGAATTAAGTAGATGATGAAAAAAGGGTCCTGTCAGAATAGAACCACATGGTTAAAGGGGAGGGGTATGAAAAAGAAGAGGCAAAGACAAACATTTTTTCTTTGGAATAATGTGCAGATGAATTATGGACAATAAATCCAGGAACACGTGTTAAGGAAATGGACAGGATTAATTTTGAATGCAAGTGGAAGTGATAATAAACTAATATCTATAGTAATTTGGTGCTAGTCCATTATTATCGCCACTGGAGTAAAAGCTTGGGAAAACTGGATGGTCATCACTGTTGGAACAACATTTTATCACAAAAATATACATCTGCAAGACCACAAGCTAAAAAATATGTTAAAAGCAACAAAAGCAATGGGTGGAGAGGATGACTCACAGGTGACATGAGCAAGATGGCATTCAAACGTCAAATGCCAAAGAGGTTACTGAGTGAATGACCAGTGGGTGGGTTGCATAAAATCACAACATAAAGATAGCCTAACAAAAATTGTTATTCTGTTGCTGTTTAGAAACCATCAGAATTTCCAAAAGGTTGGTGTATCATTAAGAGTTCCTACTGATGTTCCAAAAGACGTACAGTACAAGGTTTAGCGTTTGTTGATGGTCAAATCTCTAATCTTTTAGAAACACACTTGGGGGTCCGAGTGGTCATCTTGTGTCACCAAAACACATGTTGCTAGGGGATGGTTTCCCTCAAAAGAATGGCTGCTGTCCAATGCAGCTCAGTGTGGGTTCCTCTTTGTGGGTTTCATTTACAGTGATGACATCAATGTCGGGTGGAGGCATGCATTGCTTTCCGGTAAAAACTCACCACCGTCTACAGTAAAGATCCCTGTGGTGGGTCCTCTATGTCTCTTTTCATGGAGGTGAAGTTTGGCTGATTGTGATTGTCTAAAGCAACTACAAGCCATGTTGTCTGGCTTGAAGGCAAGGTTCTGGAATTGGGTTGACAAGAGCACCGGCCACCCACAATCCATCTGAACTGAGTGTGCTGTAGGTATGGGTACTTGGTCTCTGTGAACACACACGTAGGCTACAGATAGGATCACTTTCTCATGAAAGGGTCGGTCAGTGTTGGATTTATAAAAGCCTTCATAAGATTTATGGAAGAAAGGGAATGATCTTAGAATTGGTGTGTAGACACACAGAGGGAAACTGCGTACTTGCCCTTCCAGATTTACAGTAGTGTTTAACCGTGCTTTTCATGTAGTGCCATACCACACGGCTTTTGATGTGATGCGAAGCTGTAAAACTGCCAAAAGTTCCTTTTAACATGAGACTGCTTAGTGTCCAAGAGAAAGGATTCCTTGATCAAGAGTACACAACGGTGCGGTCCATTTGAGATGTGCGTAATGTCCCCTTAAGGGTGACAGATGCTAGGTAGCTAGCGACCCACTCACTGATTTTCTTTCAGTGCCAACAGCCCAACCAATAGTCCTACCAACTCTCTACACAACCTCTGGGAACAACATAAAGATGGGAATTTCTCAGTTGCTGTTGATGGGCGGTCTTTTATGGCATTGGCATGACCAATCCACTAGCTGTTGTGAATGCGTAACTCCTCCCCACCTCCAGTTCATGCTGAAGAACTGACAAGCCATACTATCTGCAATCCAACAACTGCTTGCTAAAAACTTTTTGTGGCATTACTCGGTTAATGCAAAGGAGCACATCGCAACCACACCAATTGTTGTCCATGATATTCACGTCCACATGGTGCGTTCTTTTCTTATTTCTGCAGACTTAATGACAATTGGTTGATGAGACGCTGCAGTAAGTGACAGAATCTGTGAGACATGTTTAAACAGTTACACGTGTTATTTCTAATTGAATGTAACAGAACCAACAGTAAAGAGTGATTTCAGCAACAACAGATAAATGTGACATTCTGTTATTGAGGTGTTTCCAAGTTTATCATTGGGCAGCTGGCTTAAAATGTTACAAATAGACTATATTCTTGGAATCATACTAAAATATTCTCATTTCTATCCATAACCGATGGTTGCTAAGTAGTTCTGTGTTCTGTATGAACTGCAGTGCAAACTGAGCCACATAAACGAAAAGACTTAATTTAATTCATGCAATACCAGAGCTGAGACCATTCCATGCCTGTTCTCTGAATAACAGGGGTTGTTTAGTATGAAATACTGCAATTTGGTGACACTGCAGAAAACCCTGGATTCAATCCAAGGACCACAGATCAACGCTGGGCTTCGTGACTCACACCACTACGCTCAGAGAGAAGCCCGGTAAACACTTTAACCTCCTATTGAATGTTTTTTAATGACTAAAGATAGTCCTCACAAATAAACATAGTTTCTACATACTCTTAAAATATGACGACAGTTCTTTTTTTGGTCTAAACAGGAAGAAACACATTTTTTTAAAAGTGATATGCCATCATTCTTTGAGAATAAGCTGATGGAAACATGCCTTGCTTCTGTCTAGCCATTGAGATAAAATCTGGCACTTGGCCCCATTCCCTCCTCCTCCTGGTTTTTAACAAGTGGGGGAAAAACAGAGTTACTGGAATAGGGATCAGGGCATCCAAAAGAGTTAAACAACTCAGGATTTATGGGTCATCAAAGTGCGCGGGAACAGACCGACCGCCACGTGGAGACCACAGCCAGGCGGACTCCCGCTGAGTGGATCACTGCTAAGCACTGAGTCACCTAGAGAGAGCAGGGGAGCCAGGGGCAGCCTACTCTGATGAGACTGGACATCACATACTGTGCATTATATATCAGAGTGTGTGAGTTTATGAGAGGCATTACAAGTGTGAACAAAACAAAAGGCATATTTAAAGTCAACATGAAAAGAAAGTTGTGATGGTCTTTCCCAAGTGAAAAGACTTCTCGAACAAGAAAAAATTTAGGGTGAGATTTGATTTTTTTCATTGGGAATTGATTGGATCATTGTGATTTGCTATAGGTCGATCTCATGTGAGTGACAGGCTGTTAGTGCTTGTAAGTACTAATATTAGTGCTTTATAAGAACTAATAAACAGCCAACATACTAGTAATATGCATGCTAAAAAGCAATTACTTGTCTAAAAAGTAACCACTTGAATACACAAGTGTATACATCTTAAAGTTTTTATGAAACGGAAGTTGTGATAGTATATCCAAGTGAAACAGCTTCTGGAATGAGAAAAATGTGAGGCGGGATTTGATTTCGTCCTTCAGGAATTGATTGGATCGTAGGAAGTTGGGCATGGAGGCAGATCTGAATGCCAGTTTGCAGTAAGTTGTGGAGGATATTTAGTCCCACCCTCTGCCGAGACACATTTCATGAAGAGAACAGATCAAAGGTTAACGTTTTTGATTAAAGATTACGGGGCATATGAATTAAAAAAAATAATGATGTGAATGGATAAACCATTTTTAACAAGCACTGCAACTGCAACTGCAAAAAAAAAAAAGAATTGTCCATTTTGATTTCATGGTGACTTTAAGCAATTTTTTTTTTGTGTGGAGTCAAAGCATAGTGAATGACATTATAACCTGAACTTAAAGGATTAGTCCACTATCAAATAAAAGTTTCCTGATAATTTACTCACCCCCATTTCATCCAAGATGTTCATGTCTTTCTTCAGTCGAAAAGAAATTAAGGTTTTTGATGAAAACATTCCAGGATTATTCTCCTTATAGTGGACTTCAATGGCCTCCAAACGGTTGAAGGTCAAAATTACAGTTTCAGTGCAGCTTCAAAGGGCTTTAAACGATACCAGACGAGGAATCTAGCGAAATGATCGGTCATTTTCAGGAAAAAATACAACTGTATACGCCTTCCCTATTCAACTTACAGAACGAACGCAGCGCCATATCCTTTTTTTTCCCGTAAGTAGAATATGGAAGGTGTAGGACATACAGCATAAGCTTTTTGAAGAATACGGAAACCGGAAGCACGTGCAAGGCGATCATTTGTGTTTATAAAGCATATACAGTTGTATTTTTTTCGAAAATGACAGATCATTTTGCTAGATAAGACCCTTATTCCTTGTCTGGTATTGTTTAAAGCCCTTTGAAGCTGCACTTCAACTGTTTGGAGGCCATTGAAGTCCATTATAAGGAGAATAATCCTGGAATGTGAAAAACCTTAATTTCCTTTCGACTGAAGAAAGAAAGACCTGAACATCTTGGATGACATGGGGGTGAGGAAATTAGCAGGAAAATTTTATTTGAAAGTGGACTAATCCTTTAACCTTTATTAGTTAAATTATCTGATATTTTAATGACACATACTCATGAGTGTCCTCGCTTTGATATTATTTCCATTTTTGTTTTTGCATGTTGGTTGCACCATTTTTTTTTAAATATATAGAATTGTATAGATAGATTTATATAGATTTAAAAAAAATATATATATATATAGATTTGTCGAAGTGCCAATAATAAGATTTTGCCAAAATGCTTTTCTCAAAAAAGACAACTTTTTTTCAAGGCTTTCATTCTTTTAATAAGGCTTTTTATGATATCAGTGCAGTATAATTTTTCTTAAACGTTATGCTACCAAAAGGAATTTTAATTTAGAAATTAAAACATGGGCATTATAAAAGATATGTATTCAAGACATTGTATGTATGAACTGCATTTTTAATATATTTTTAAATAAATTAATAGAGAGGACAAAATGCTACATCATCTCCCAACACCTACTGTAGGAACCAGAATATCTTAAAATACTTTTTTTGACTCAGGTCTGTAAGCAACTACCTACAACATCTTAGTATTGCTGAGGTAACGCTTGCACTCACAAAATCTATGTATGTATATAATCTAGACAAATAAGTGTCTGATGCTTTTGGTACTACACTTGCCAAAGATCAGGCACACGTTCAAATGTAATTAAAGATGTAATAAAACGGAAGTAGCAACAGTTCTTCTATATGGCGTAAATCCAAGAAAAATAAAAAAATGTAGGGCAGAGACTTAATTCTATCCATCAGTTGTTAATTGTATTCTGGAGAGGTATACATTGCACTCAAAAATGAATGCAAGATTGTAGCCGATTGAGGGGTTTAAGCAGACTAAATGATTGAAGAAGCCGGCATACATCACCAGAGACAAGTCTGATGTTTTTCCTGGAAGTCATCTTTCCATATGACCGTGAAGTGATTTTCAGAAGAATCGTTGACTAAAAGAGATAACAATGACTAGAAAAATAAGAAAAATGGACATGGTCTATTAAGAATCCAGAGCTCATTCTGGTTGAAAATATAAGGATTATATGGGAAAAAAATACATTTATTCCTCAGAACTTCTCCAAGTAAATTGTTTTTTCTTAGAACATCAGTTACTGTATATAGAGTGATGGTGGTCTGCACTTCATGCTAACAAGTAGGTGTGGGATGAATTTGCATGTTAACCAAGTAAAATGTGGTTTAAAAAATGGAGAACTGAAATGCAAGACATTTTCTAATCCAAAGAATAATAAAAATAAACAGAGAAGCAGTGCAACCTTTTTTGGGGGCATTTCTGGCCACTGACGGGACATATATATTGCATCACACTATGATGCATCCACTTTTCTTTCTGGCTTGACGCATTCTAATATGTGACTAATAATTGATCTTGTTGTTCTTCACAAGACACACTATTGGTGTTTAAAAAAAATAAACAGGAAATATGAGTTATTATGACGCCAGAACTACCGAATCCAAGAGTGAAATGAGTAAGCCTCTTTAGAGATTACAATCAGTAGAGAAACCAGAAGAACCACATCCACAATTAACATGAGACTGATGTCAGACTTGTGAAAATGTGAGGCAAATAAGTAGCCATATTCAATTAACATATACGTAGAACGCCAGACTGAACTCATGACAACAATCAGCAAAACAAACAATCTGTTTTAGTAAGAAATGACGCAAAACATCAAGAAATTTCTTCTCATAACTCTGATCTCACTTTTTTTCTCTTCTCATGTCAACATTAAAGCCCACAGCAGAATCACACTAGCTGAAAAAATCGTTTACAACCCATTCAAAACATACTAATTCAACTATGAATCATGCTTCTGGATCATATGTTACGGGCATATTATGACTGATGACTCAGTATCATTTGCACAGATGACTGTAGTAGCATGGCAAACTTGTAGGGGTATAGAAACATCTGGTTTTCTCAAACACTGTGTAATATAGTTTTAGCTTCAGGTGGACCACCAAAGGACCATTCACAGCCTACCTGATGTAGATTACACACAAAAATGTAAAATTGATCTATGCAGTCTGATTGGTGCATGGATTTTCAATACAATTTGTGTTATCAATAAGTTTGTGGCATTTATGTTACTCAAATGCGGGTTTATATAGCACAATTTTTAATTCTTTCTTTGTTTTATGTCTTTTTACTCAAATAACTTTATGACTTCTGAAGAGATGGAAATCTAGACCATATACAAGGTCTACATACATTTTCCATTTCCATTCTCTATCGTCAATGCACCCATTCACTCTAGAATTTCCAATGAGAAGCCATTCTTTAGTCTATTACTGGTCTACAGGTGAACTGTGGTTTGTTTGTGAGTGTTATCTAAGTAAGCAGTTCTTGGCTAGAATAAGTTGCAAAGTGAACCAGATATCTACAGTCAAATGTTTCTTCTTTGTGAGACTAACTCAATGAATATAGCATGCTGTTATATAGCATGCTGTTTCCTACCCAGGAAGTACTCCTAGTGTGTGGTGAGTCACAGACTTTGAGCCGCAGATATATCTGCTGCAGATAACTAACTCAACCTGATACATTTATTCTACTTAAACTGCCTGAACACATTTGGAGCACCATTAGCTCCATAATATAAGAGGATTAGGTGTGTAATGTTCTTATTTTCTTGAACTGTTACATAAAACTTGTTATAAACCTGCCAGACAGCACTTTTGATGAAAAACAACAATTTTAGGGACTGAACAAAACTAATATACTGTCTATATATTACCCAGCCAACATTTCATGGTGGGGCCAATGTAGGCACAATATAAGCTTGAGGTATGGCCCCGAAATTGATTTATCCACGTGCTTCATGTTGGTCCTACTTGAATTAGCCCATATGAATCTCATATAGAATCTGATTGGGGCTAATTCACATGAAACCTGTGGACAAACCCATTGGGAAACATACAGTGGGTACGGAAGGTATTCAGACCCCCTTAAATTTTTCACTCTTTGTTATATTGCAGCCATTTGCTAAAATCATTTAAGTTCATTTTTTTTCCTCATTAATGTACACACAGCACCCCATATTGACAGAAAAACACAGAATTGTTGACATTTTTGCAGATTTATTAAAAAAGAAAAACTGAAATATCACATGGTCCTAAGTATTCAGACCCTTTGCTGTGACACTCATATATTTAACTCAGGTGCTGTCCATTTCTTCTGATCATCCTTGAGATGGTTCTACACCTTCATTTGAGTCCAGCTGTGTTTGATTATACTGATTGGACTTGATTAGGAAAGCCACACACCTGTCTATATAAGACCTTACAGCTCACAGTGCATGTCAGAGCAAATGAGAATCATGAGGTCAAAGGAACTGCCTGAAGAGCTCAGAGACAGAATTGTGGCAAGGCACAGATCTGGCCAAGGTTACAAAAAAATTTCTGCTGCACTTAAGGTTCCTAAGAGCACAGTGGCCTCCATAATCCTTAAATGGAAGACGTTTGGGACGACCAGAACCCTTCCTAGAGCTGGCCGTCCGGCCAAACTGAGCTATCGGGGGAGAAGAGCCTTGGTGAGAGAGGTAAAGAAGAACCCAAAGATCACTGTGGCTGAGCTCCAGAGATGCAGTCGGGAGATGGGAGAAAGTTGTAGAAAGTCAACCATCACTGCAGCCCTCCACCAGTCGGGGCTTTATGGCAGAGTGGCCCGACGGAAGCCTCTCCTCAGTGCAAGACACATGAAAGCCCGCATGGAGTTTGCTAAAAAACACCTGAAGGACTCCAAGATGGTGAGAAATAAGATTCTCTGGTCTGATGAGACCAAGATAGAACTTTTTGGCCTTAATTCTAAGCGGTATGTGTGGAGAAAACCAGGCACTGCTCATCACCTGTCCAATACAGTACCAACAGTGAAGCATGGTGGTGGCAGCATCATGCTGTTGGGGTGTTTTTCAGCTGCAGGGACAGGACGACTCGTACAGGGATATCCTGGACGAAAACCTTCTCCAGAGTGCTCAGGACCTCAGACTGGGCCGAAGGTTTACCTTCCAACAAGACAATGACCCTAAGCACACAGCTAAAATAACGAAGGAGTGGCTTCACAACAACTCCGTGACTGTTCTTGAATGGCCCAGCCAGAGCCCTGACTTAAACCCAATTGAGCATCTCTGGAGAGACCTAAAAATGGCTGTCCACCAACGTTTACCATCCAACCTGACAGAACTGGAGAGGATCTGCAAGGAGGAATGGCAGAGGATCCCCAAATCCAGGTGTGAAAAACTTGTTGCATCTTTCCCAAAAAGACTCATGGCTGTATTAGATCAAAAGGGTGCTTCTACTAAATACTGAGCAAAGGGTCTGAATACTTAGGACCATGTGATATTTCAGTTTTTCTTTTTTAATAAATCTGCAAAAATGTCAACAATTCTGTGTTTTTCTGTCAATATGGGGTGCTGTGTGTACATTAATGAGGAAAAAAAATGAACTTAAATGATTTTAGCAAATGGCTGCAATATAACAAAGAGTGAAAAATGTAAGGGGGTCTGAATACTTTCCGTACCCACTGTACCTCAAGCCTATATCATGCCTACATTGGCCCCACCAATAATTGTTGGCTGGGTACATATATACATGCAACTACGACAACTGCAGTCTTACCGTGGTATCCGCAGCAGTGACCGCAGTGGTGGGAATGTGTTTAGGGGCTGTGTTTGTGGACTGACATACCACACAGCCCTGTGGCCCCAAGGTGACAATGACTGAACCACAACCTTTGCTTAGCAGCTCCAGGCCTACTCGACTGGCATCCTCCACTGCGATAACGGACAGACCCGTCAACAGCTCTGCCTGAGAGGAACACCACAAGATAAAGAGGAAACAGTCATATTTATGCTAATAACAGTTATGCTAAGAGCTAACGCATGCAACTATGCTAATTTGTTTGTATTCTAAACCACGATTACAGTTGCCAGAAACATACTCTATGTCCGTGAACTCAAACATTTCTAGCTCTCAGCATTTATAAATCAGGTGTTTTGTATGCGCTTTGTTAAATAAAGAGGTGTTTTACTCAAGATGCCTTCAAAGGAGCGAGGAAAAATAAGCATAACCGATGTCCTTTGCATATGCAGATTGATATCTTAAAGTTTTTTATTCTCACTAACATTTAGATTTTAAACTGAATAAAACACCAACAGTAAAAAGAACTAGCTAGCTTAGCTAATTACCTTAAAAGTCCATGGATATTGTCGTCAGTTCATATTGGCGTTAACAATTTCTCCGACAAGCAGATACAATGAGACCTGTTTTCCTCTTTGTTCATGTGACGTTTGGCATAAAGCCTGTTAGACTAGGAATTAAACCACCATCATTGCCCTTTTGAGTACTGAAGTTTGCTACCACCACATTAACACAATAGTGTGTCTTAAATACACTGAACAAAATTATAAATGTGGTCAACACCAGATACTGACTGGTTTTCGGACCCCCCCAATACAGTAAAACTGCACATTTTAGAGTGGCCTTTTATTGTGGCCAGCCTAAGGCACACCTGTGCAATAATCATGCTGTCTAATCAGCATCTTGATATGCCACACCTGTGAG
The DNA here is from genome assembly GCA_003731715.1 of Anabarilius grahami. Lineage (NCBI taxonomy): Eukaryota > Metazoa > Chordata > Actinopteri > Cypriniformes > Xenocyprididae > Anabarilius > Anabarilius grahami. The sequence continues at coordinate 12,360,110 of RJVU01051648.1, forward strand.
GTGGATGGATTATCTCGGCAAAGGAGAAGTGCTCACTAACACAGATTTAGACAGATTTGTGAACAATATTTGAGAGAAATAGGCCTTTTGTGTACATAGAAAAAGTCTTAGATCTTTGAGTTCAGCACTTATAATTTTGTTCAGTGTATATACAACGGGGCCTTGTACTTAATACGTTGTTTACCTCAATGTGATAAAGTGGGCGAAATCCAGACATTCCAATAAGAATCCGCGTGATCAGAATTTTAATGTGAGGTGATGCATATTTTGTTTATTTTGAAGTTGGTCATTTGAATTTGCCGTGCTGACCAACAGCTGCTTGGTTTGAAAGTGACCTTTGTGTGAGCTGTACTTTACACATTGCTAAGCTATATGCAAAAGACAATGGGACTTTTTTTGCTCACAAAATTTTGCAAATGTAACCGCAACATTTGCTGTATGTCACCAACCTTTATGTCAGGGTATGAATAAGTGTGTAAAGCCTGAGATCAATCTGATTAAAATGTCTTCTACCTGGAAAAATGTAGTGTTGGCATTGTCAGTTCGTTTAGGTTCGCTACTGCAGGTGCAAAGAATAACCCCCACTCAGGCCCACCAAACGAGTGGAGATAGTACTGAAAGATCAGGCCAATAAGTATCCCCTTTGTATTTGTGTACTTTAAGCTTTGCCATCAATCTTTCCTAGCTGGCTGCCAAAACAGAAAAGCGCACACATTACTCATCAATGTGTGGTTATCTACTTCTGTAAACTGCTGATGATTCATCGTTCACTCTTGCAACTGAAGTCGTCGGGTGAGAGCCAAGCGTGTACACGAATGCGTGCGCTGGGATGAAGGCTGAATCTAAGGGGTTGATTTGTACTGAGGGCTCTCACTTTTAAGTCCCACCTGTACATTTTTCCCCCTCCAACCTCCCAGCCACATCAAAGCTGCCCTGGCGGAGCACTCTGGTTCAAACTCTCAGTCACGATGGAGCTTTCGCCCCAGGCCATACTGACACACCATCTGTGCATCTGTCTGCCTGGTCGTTGCTGCTTTAACTTTACTGTTTCCCATCAATCCAAGCCCTTGTCTGTCATCTTGCCCTGCCACGATGTGAAAAAGGGCGGCCTCAAACATAACAGTTACTGTAAGACACAGCAGCCAACCCCATAATTTCTTGCACTTGGCAGGTAGGTGACTTTTCGAGTGGTTGTATTTCATTTCTAGTATGCAGGTCATGACCAGGCAAGATAACTCAGCTGTTGTTTTACTCTAGTAACCTGCTTTAACAAACCTGAAAACCTACAGGCAAAATAGGCTCTACAGGTTAATGCAGTCAAAATATAAATTTGGGTTAAAATTTCATGTCAACTTGCTTTTTGGAATTTGTGTTATAATGTTCATTTAGAATGACTTGTTTTATTTTCTAAAAATTCAATATGTTAGCCATTCTAAACACCGCTTTTAACCCCGGGTAAAGGAACATTTCACCCTTGTTATTTAGAAACGGGGTTAGCACCGCTTTTCATCCGGAGTTATGAAACCCTGCTCCGGAGCAGGTTTAGCACCACTTTTGCAGTGTTAACCCCATATTGTGGTGCCAAACTTGTACATTGTGAAACGATGCAGAAAACCAATCGCGTACTCATGTTTGCCTGCTTTGGACAGTCACGGAAACACAGCGCATTGTATATAAATATAAAATTCAGCGTTTGAGAGGAAAAAAGTCAAATGCTGACAGAAAACGCAACAATTTGAGTGAAGAAGAGACCGTTTTATTCTTACCTTTATTGACCAAAATGTCCATTCAGTATAAACTCTGTTAAGTACAGTCGGCATTACGAGGATGCGGAATGCTAGTGCTATGTAAAAAGGTTGCGTGCTGCGTTTATCCAATCAATGACACTGACACCACAAATATGCAAATAAGAACATTAAACCAGGGTTTAGGAATGTACAATAAGAAACGTCAGTTTATGAATACCCAGGATTAAGTGTTAAACCCTGGTAAATTATGAGCAGTGTGAAACGTAAAGCACGATAACCCAGGATTCAGTTAACCCGGGGTTTAGAATGATCCAGGGTTAACTATATCAAGTGTGAAAAGCCTAAAGTGACACACTAAAATCATTCTGAACATCTTAGCATATCAACGTCGTGCTATCACCCATAGCAATGCTGAGCAAACTGAAAAGTCCATTTGTTTATGTGAAATTTTTCTTTATGTAAAATGACTGATATTGTCTTTCACCTCAGACTCATTGCAGCAGAAAACATCAGATGCTTTGTAGAAATCCGAATCCAAGTCTGCAATAGCAGGAGCTGGATTAAAAATGGTCTTCACTGTAAGAAACAGAGAAAATATTATTCACACATTGCGTTAAGGAAATTTATTTTCTTAGAACAAAGAGAAATGCAAAAACCACAAGCAAAAATGCAAAGACCAAGGTAAAGAATTTCTATGATGTCAAATTATTGTTATGAGTTATAATAATTGGTGTGCACTGCACACAGACACAGCTCAGTCAAAGATACTGACACACCGCAGTTCACGTCAGACAGCAGTCAGTATGAAACTCGACCTTTGAGCTACATTCATTTGATTTGATATAAACTCCTTTACTTTGCTCCATTCTCAACACAACCATAGTTTTATAACAGCGTCAATACTTGGCTAACAACCCTTTCTCTCTTTCCTTCTCTCAGTCCTAAACATAACATGTTCTGTAAAACCCAACCACATAGGAAGTGACTATAACCAATGCACTATCTCCTTACTTCCTGTCGGTGAGGGGATTTCTCACTTGTGAGCTTAGTAAACAACGCATTTTAAAAGGTGCTTTATTTAAGATGTCATAAGAAAACAATTTCTTGCAGGTTTGAACATGGTCCTTACTATAAAGAAAAAGACTATGTTCATAATGGCTGTAAGAATTGTCATGTCTGTTGCTGCTTATGAATTTATGTTACAGAGGGCCCATAATCTAATATGCACAAAGACACTTCTAACCCTTAATATTAATAATTGCAGCAGAAGTACCATAAGAAAATATTTTAGCCAATAATGGTGAGCCTTTGGGTCAAACATTTTGAGAGCCACTGCTTTAGTGGACCCAAAAAATATTTGGACACTAAAAAATTATTTTTGTAATTACCTGTAACCCACTGGTCCCAAAAGACATTTTTAGTGATTTTTATTGAAACTGCAGCGACTATCACATACAATTCATATGATTAATTTGACTTAAAATTAACAACCATGATAGTTTATTAATAGCAGAGGTGCTATACATGAACAGTGTATCATGTTCCATTGTGAGTTAACACATTTCCTGTCAAGTTCTGAAATTCACTTTCTGAATGATAAGTCATTCTTTGGCCGTATACATGAACAAATTCCTGTTTTCACACCTGAGAGTTTATGTTTAAACTGAAAGTTCATGTTTTTCTTTATTTCATATTTTGAACAATGTCCTATACCTGGTATTTTTATACAAAGAATAGTGATTCAGACTGTCAAACTCCAAAGAAGACAAAAAATGAAAGTACAGTAAAAGTAGTTCATATGACTTGTATGCTATATTCAGAAATTCTGAGAAGCATTCAGAGAAACCAACTGAAATGACAGTGTTATTTACAGTAAATAATTGTATGTGTGTGTGTGTCCTTGTTGGAGCTTTGCTGTCTTATGTACTGATATAATTTTCATTTTCTGGGTGAATTGTCTCCTTAGTGAAAGTGAGAGTGTTTTAGGAATAGGCAGTGAGCCCCTAGTTTTCTTGAATGATCTAAAGAGAAATCAACATGCACTTGTGAAGTGGACAACATAATATAGAAGAGGAGGGAAATAATGAGGGAAAATAAACGGCAAAACTAACGAGTAGCCACATGAGATGAATGAATGAGTCATGCGAAACCTCACTGCTCAGAGATGCTTTAAAAAGCTCTAAATGAAAAACAACACAGTTAAATGTGAGCTAAATTCATGCTAGAGTGAACAAACATCCCTTCAGTAGCTGATCTAAAGTATGAAATTACATGTTAGCTACATATTAGCTTTAAAGATAACTGAAATTAACTACACTTGAGGAGAGAATCAAAGCTGGATGGCCTTTATATTAATTTACTTAAAAATGTGGTTAGGAAAACGGTTCTCGTATTCTTCTCCAGTGAGCCTGTGGGGGTGGCATGTGCGTAATCCAAGCCTTGAGCTCCGGCTAAGTGCTATTTGCGCACGTCATTGTCTGATGAATTCATCCCAAGTGATAGGCGCATAATCTGGGCTAATGGCCTGTCTCTTAACACTTAATATGGCCCGCTAACGGGCTAAACAGCATGTATCTGGGAAGTTCTGAGGTGGTGAATGTGAATATCGGGGTGCGTTGGTGTGGTGGTGGTGGGGGGGGGGGTATCCATCTGTGTCATCCATCTGTGGAATAAGCTTGTTGCATCATTGTGCATCTCCATGACAAGGATAAACGGTGTCTCTGATCAGCGGGGACCTGAACATACAAGGTGCTAATGATATCTGTGACACAGCCGGTTGTGTTATTTTCACAAGTTGTGCTTTATTCTCACCAATCATTTGGTATAAGGAACTAAAAATAGAAAGTGGAAGTGAAAAGGAAATAAACTATTGTTGTTAAATGATTATGCTAGCACTCACACAAACCATTTGGTGATTAAACAAAGATAGGACCCCAACAGTGTGACACAAGTGATTTTATGAAAGATGTGGACCGTGACGAAGGGGAAGACCATAACTGGAAACTGAATTGTGATACTTTACCTGCATACATACAGTATACTTCCATAAAGTATACTTAACTTTATCCACATACATACAGTATGCTCATGTAAAGCGATTTATACTATCTAGCAAATATAAACATTACCATTGCTTGTATCGTCGCAAAATGTAAACTATATTTTCAACCAGCTCTAATCTGCTAAATGCGATTATATGGCATTAAATATTAACATATTATAAACAATAAAGGATTAGTTCACTTTCAAATAAAATTTCCCTGATAATTTACTCACCACCATGTCATCCAAGATGTTCATGTCTTTCTTTCTTCAGTTGAAAAGAAATTAAGGTTTTTGATGAAAACATTCCAGGATTATTCTCCTTGTAGTGGACTTCAATGGCCTCCAAACGGCTGAAGGTCAAAATTATAGTTTCAGTGCAGCTTCAAAGGGCTTTAAACGATACCAGACGAGGAATAAAGGTCTTATCTAGCGAAACGATCAGTCATTTTCAAAAAAAATGTAAATGTATATGCTTTATATAAACAAATGATCGCCTTCCAAGTGCTTCCGCCACTTCCAAGTGCTTCTACTTACGGAAAAAATGTAACTGGCGCTGCGTTCGTTCCGTAAGTAGAATAGGGAAGGCGTAGGACATACAGCGTAAGCTTTTTAAAGAATACGAAAGTGCGGTTTTGGCGGAAGCGCTTGCAAGGCGATCATTTGTTTATATAAAGCAAATACATCGAAAATGGCCGATTATTTCACTAGATAAGACCCTATTCCTCGTCTGGTATCATTTAAAGCCCTTTGAAGCTGCACTGAAACTATAATTTTGACCTTCAACCGTTTGGAGGCCATTGAAGTCCACTATCAGGAGAATAATCCTGGAATGTTTTCATCAAAAACCTTAATTTCTTTTCGACTGAAAAAAAAAAAAGACATGAACATCTTGGATGGGAGTGAGTAAATTATCAGGAAAATTTTATTTGAAAGTGAACTAATCCTTTAACGTCACAGTTTTCAGTAAAGATTCTTGTGCATTAAGAAATTTGACTTTACAGGAAGTGGGGTGAGACAATCCAGTACATTGAGATGAAGCAAAGATGCGTAACTGACCGTGGTTCTCTTTGGCCATTCTTAAGGCCTGCAGGGATGCATCTGGGTTGATCTCAAGCTGGCAAACGAGCACCTTGGCATTTACTATGGCAGATTGTGCCCGCTGTAGCTCCTCTTGGCCCAGAAGCATATTAGCACCAGCGACAATCACTATGGCATTTTCCCCTGTCAATACAATATATTAATCGTGACCACAAGATGCTTATAAACCTTTAAGGAGACATCACTGTTAATTAGACATTTAAGTCACGCTTAAAAATATATGAATGCCATTGCATATCAAACTAAATGTCTTTATTTTAAAGAAAGAGAAGAAACATTCTTCAAAATAAAAAGAAGTTTGGTTTTAGGTTTTTAAGTAATAAAACAATACATTTCTTATACTGTTGAAAATTAAGACAAAGCATTTGGACACTTTTTTTGTTGTCCTATGTATTATGGAACGTGATGAACTAAAATGACCTTGGGACCTTTTTTCTGTCTGAACATATTTTCAGACGGCACTTTGATATTTTGTTATCAAATGCAAAGTGTGTAAATATATTTTAGGGCCATGGATATAGAAGTATCAAAATTCTCTCTGTATTGTGCCATGAACAGACAGACACATATAAAGAGCTGTTATAAGCATTCAAAAACCACACTGCAGAGTCAGGAGATATTATCAAAGCTTTTTCCTCATTTCAGCTTCCTTGTTAGCTTGCAAGATAATTGTTCAAATTCACATCGCTGTGATATTCACACAGGAAGCTGGGACACTGAAAGTAGGTTGTTATGGTGATCATGACGCCAATCTGAGCTCTTCCTGGAGTGCTCACTGTGGTGCTAGTAGACTGCCACGAGGCTTAGCACTTATGCTGGATCACTAAACCATGACATTTACAATGCAGCAGGCCTTACATTCAGAGGCAGGCTGGCTATGTCACCTTTCTTTAAGTCCAAGTAATGGTACATTAAACTGGGTCTAAAATAACACTGTGTAGGCGAGGTGGACACAGGTAGAGAACTTCTCACTCATTTATGTCTCATTCAGAAGAGTACTTAGCTGTGTTTATGTTATTTTAGGGGCTTTTAAAAATCAGGGATGCAGCAAGGCTCTGTACTCAGACCAATTTAATTTTACCTGTGTCATTTACAATGATAGAGGCAGCTCCAGTCGCAGCATTTTCAGTCTGTTCTGCATAGGCTAAGAGAGGGAGAGAGAGAGAGAAAGAGAGAGAAGTGGATAAACTAAATTGCTTACAGTATACAAAACTGAACTGAACAAATCAGAATGTCCATATAAAATCTTTACAGTGTTTATAAATTATGACAATAGAGGCAGCACATATGCAGACTTTCAAACTATGTTGGGGAAGCAATTGTAAAATTGGAGCTTGCCAAACTACAGGTTACTGATAATATAAAATATCTAACAACTGATAAACACCTGAAATAAATAATAAAGTTGATCAATTCAGCACAAAACCTAATAAGCTAAACTACAAACAAAATGTATAACTACAAAAAGGGACAATATATTTAAAATCATGTCATTATCAGATTGCAAAATACTCAACAGGGCATTCCAGTGACACAAATACACTGCAAAAACGATCATGTTCATGCTCTGTATTTATTCTTGCTTTCAAGTAAAAATATCTAAACATCTTCAAAGCAAGATTTTGTTTTAGATGTTTGTCACTGTTCATCATTGTGCAAGCAATTAAATCAGATATGCTTGTTCAGACAGCGTAATCAATATCTGATATATCTACGTTGGCTGCTAGTAATAATGACGTAGACGCCGGAATGATAAGAGTAGCTTTCATCATGTAAATTACTGGACGTAAAACTAGAAATTTTGCTTCTGCTTACGACCATCATGGCATCTCACCATCTTATCAAGGTCCATGTGACGACAAATATTGGAGACATTACTGTATTTTATACAATCATACATATAAATGTCAGATTTATTGGATGTTCACAGAACATATATTTTTGTTGAAATATGAAAAAGTCACAAAAAATGTGTAAATTCAGACACAGTTAGAAACAATATTGCACACTTTGTACTGAATTAAGTTACACACATACTGCAACCCAAATAAGGGAGAAAAAAACTACTTCAAATACAATCTTATTCATAATTACTTGATACCAAAACATTATTTTAATTTGATTTCAAACCACCAACTAATTTGTATTGTCTGGTTTGTAANTAAAAAAAAAAAAAAAAAAATCACAATTTTCTAATTATGAAAAACTAAATAGATTTGAGTTGCATGCGCCAAAAAAATTTGATTTAAAATGTTTTTCTGTTTGGCTGCCTGTCTGTAGATAGCCATAGATGTGAAACAATGTGAAAGCATAGTTTGGCCATTACCAGTCGATATGCCATTATTTTTGAAGTTTTGAATGTAGTCGTTCCCAAAAACGTCTCTGCCGACCTGAAGAGAAAAAGCAACCAAAGATGAAAAGCGGAACTTGAGATGATATTTTCTAGCAACTCACTGACCGGCCAAAGTTCTGCATTGCTATATCAGGCCAAGCCTTCCAGATATAGCACCCCCAAACAAACGCCTCCACTCTACAAATACAACTTTAATCTCCCCCTCTCTCTTTCTCTTCCTCTCTATGAGACATTCAGTGTTGAGGTAGAGGGCAAAAGGGTTCCTTTTTTCCCAGCTGGGTCTGCTTTTATCCCACACTGGAAAAGACATGCCAAGGATGGGGTCCTAAGCCCCAGCAGTGGAGACCCTTCACTACCTGGCCTTCTGTCTTTGAAGTATGATCTCTCTTTGAATGTTTCTGAAAGCATAGGAGTCTATTTTTACACACTGCATACGCTTCGGTATTGATTGGGGTCTTTTCACTGACAAAATGAAGAGCTTCATTACTTTTGTGCGGTTAAATGCTGAAATACATGAATTGCTCTGGTATCAACCTAAACTTGATACTCTATGTGTACTTCAGGCTATATTCAGTTATTTAGGATGTTCATAAAAGCAGACCGTATTGGGTACCTTGCACACCATGGCAGTCTTGGCCCCCATTCGTGCAGCTTGGACACACTGATTGGCCCCTTTACCACCAAAACCGATAAAGAACTTGTGTCCATGTATCGTCTCTCCGGCCTTGGGAAGTCTTGGTGCCTGACTAACAGAAAGACATATGGGACAAGGCTATAAAAAAGTACTGAAAAAATGAAAGCATGCATCAAAAGTTATTTAAATACAAATCCAAATTATCTAACCAAGAATTTACTTGAGGGAAGGCAAAAAAAGTACCCACATTGTATTGTACTTAAAGGTGACCCCATAATGAAATTCGATATTTACTTACACATGTCATTCTTAACCCATATGCAGTTTTTTTTGTGAGTGTGTAACACAAAAGAACATAATTTGAAAAGTGTCTCAGTGTTTTTGTCCATATTACGGTGACCCGGAGGGGACATGTTCGGTTCACTTAGTTTTGCCACGGCCACGACATTGAAACTCGTGGGTACGTGATAATAGACCCATTTCACAGACTGTGATAACGCGTTTTAACGGTCATCAATATCGTAAATCCTGCAAAGTTTTTTATATTTTAATTTTTTTTAAAACGTATGTACATTTATAACACTGTACTATATTACCTTTGCATCAAATTATAAAAAACTAGTTAATCCTGCTGTGAGGGTCGCAGCGGCTATGGGAGTGACGGTAAAAATTATATCTTTCTCTCTTCTGACTGCCGTTATCAATCGCTCTCTATTTTTTTCCTCTTTTTGAAAGTTGTGAAAACACTATTGTGGAGTGTTTCTTTTGCTATTTGAACAAATGGAAACACAAAAAATATATTTGATGTATTCTCTCATTCACCGCTATAGAATTTTACCCAACTATGATGACTTCCGCTTCTGAGAAACCTGGAAATGTGAAAAGGGTCTATATGTCGTGGCCACGAGATATTAATTTGTGGGAATGTGATAATAAGTCGTGGCCACGAGTTAAATGCGTAAACAACCTGCGCTACCATGGCAACCTGGAATTATCAGAAATGGATAGGCCTATAATAATATTTATTTTTAATTAAAAATGTTAAAATAAGGGCGGAATTAAGAAATTATTATATCAATATAATATTTGAATGCTGTCTATATAGTCAACATCGCGCAACAATGTAATAAGCTATAAATAGCCTATTATATTGCATGCGATGTTGCCAATAGACAGCATTCGAATGAAGTTTATTATCAATTTGATAATAACAAACTTCATTTAATAATGAAAAAAGAATATGTTAGAACATTAAATAATAAAGGCCTAGCCCTAGAAGAAAACATTTTTATCCATCCCATCTCACAGCTTTTTAAACTGATCATGTCTTTATTATTATTATTATTATTATGCCTGTTAAACCTATATAAAATGATATAAAAATGATAATAATTTAATGATATATAAAATGATAAATAAAATTAAGTTTAGCCAAGGCTTTATCTGTGAATGGATAAAAAATAAAAATAATAATTGTAGCTTAAATATTCTTTTAAAGGTGCCATAGAATTGAAAATGTAATTTACCTTGGCATAGTTAAATAACAAGAGTTCAGTACATGGAAATGACATACAGTGAGTCTCAAACTCCATTGTTTCCTCCTTCTTATGAAAATCTCATTTGTTTAAAAGACCTCCGAAGAACAGGCGAATCTCAACATAACACCGACTGTTACGTAACAGTCGGGATCATTAATATGTACGCCCCCAACTTTTGCATATGCCAGCTCATGTTCAAAGGCAGCCAGTATTAACATCTGGAGCAGCACAGCAGAGTCATCAGACTTTATGCAGGTAAGCAAGCAAGGACAATAGCCAAAAATGGCATGGAGCAATAATAACTGACATGATCCATGATATCATGATATTTTTAGTGATATTTGTAAATTGTCTTTCTAAATGTTTCGTTCGCATGTTGCTAATGTACTGTTAAATGTAGTTAAAGTTACCATTGTTTCTTACTGTATTCACGGAGACAAGAGCCGTAGTTATTTTCATTATTTAAACACTTGCAGTCTGTATAATTCATAAACACAACTTAATTCTTTATAAATCTCTCCAACAGTGTGTAATGTTAGCTTTAGCCAGTCAGCCACACATAGGCTACTCATTCAGAATCAAATGTAAGCATCCAAATAAATACCATACTTACATAATCGGGTATGCTGCATGATGAACACTTTGTAAAGATCCATTTTGAGGGTTATATTAGCTGTGTGAACTTTGTTTATGCAATGTATTACAGAGTCGCGATCTTGGGGGCGGGGAGCGCGAGCAATTAAAGGGGCAGCAGCCTGAATTGGTGCATATTTAATGATGCCCCAAAATAGGCAGTTAAAAAAATGAATAAAAAAAATCTATGGGGTATTTTGAGCTGAAACTTCACAGACACATTCAGGGGACACCTTAGACTTATATTACATCTTGTGAAAAAGCGTTCTATGGCACCTTTAACATATAACCTATTAATAATAAATTATTTGAACTTCATTCAAATGCTGTCACGCAGGCATGAGGGGCTACAAATGATAACAGATGCTCATTTAGCCTATCTTCACATAGGCTACAGTCAATAGTCATAAAGTCACATTTTTATTGCATGATCGGGCATTTAAAGTATTTACAAAATATAGCTAACATATAATAGGCCTACAGAAAGGTAAAGAGATATGGGAAATTAAGGGGAAAAAAATCAAATAGGGCTACATAACAATGAATAAAAAAATTTAAACAATAATGCTAATAATATCATTTAACTAGTGGCCATGAGAAATTATGCCGTTTCCTCAAAACAAAGAAATCGTGGCCACGAGACAAATATACCGTTCCCTCACCATATGATCTCGAGGCCACAACTTTACATCATGTGGCCACGACATAAGCATGTCGTTACCTTGACAAAATTATCTCGTGGCCACGACATATTATCACGTTCCCACGAGTTAATGTTGTGAACTGAGCATGTCCTCTTCGGGTCACCGTACCATATAATGAAAATCAATGGGGTCTAATTATGACATTATATGGACAAAAACTGAAAGTCAACCCTATCGAACCAAAAGCAGAAGTACATTCAAGTAAAAAGGAATTGATGAAATTCAGAGAAATTCAAAGTTGATTTCCCCTAATTTTGATACACAAAGTTTGTAAGTCAACCTGTTCAGTTGTCTTAATTTTAAAGCAATTGTTGAATTAACGCATTGTGAGTGTTCAATTGTTGCACTTTGTTTTCAGAGGAATGACAGATGGTCCATTCACTCAGTTCTAAAAAGTCTATATTGTTTGAATGAAAGGGACTTTTACTGGAAACATGCTATGTTTGTGAGCTGTAAATGAAAATAATATGACATGACAACCTGAGCCCTTCTAAATCTAAGGCAGGTGCCCTGAACTCCCTAAAAAGCTAATTGCTGTGCTGCTTAGTGCGTGACATTTCAGAGCGGGGTCCATCAGCCTTTCACCCAAGCAGAACTAGCAGCTATTACTCATTCTATTGAACAACGGAAAAAAAACCCCAATCCCAGACATCTAGTTACGGTCTGGCCCCAATCCAAGTCTCCGGGAGCCCATGTTTATGTGATGGCAGAATGAGCCGATAAAGTTGTTTTTCACATAAGTGTTGTTTGTGTGGTGTGGTTAAAAGAGGGAATATTACAGGAAGTCAATGCAGATGAACAAAGATACTGCCGAGATTTCAGTAAAGTGAGCGGTAAGTGAAGATATTTCAGCTTGTTGTTTATGATGTTTTTGATGAACTGTGGTAAATGATGTTGATAAAGAAAAAACCTGGACAACTTAAAATAAAGAACTAATGGGGGGAAATTATATACTTAAAATGACCATAAGGCATATTTTCCCCACATTTTCAACAAAACAAACAAACAAACAAACAAAAAATCTTAACTGAATTTTGCATGAGTACTCTGTTTAACTGAGTAATCGATTAATATATTATAAATGATAAATAATGAAAGAATGTATAATAAATAAATGAATTGTTGAAGGTCAAAAACTTTGGAAATGAGGAAGACAATGAAGAAGGATAAGTAAAACACTACTATTGCAGTCTAATTTAGTAATAACTTCAAATCTGCTATACTTTTACCAAAAACAATGCTCTTCATTAAAGATGAAGACAATTGTAATTATGACCGCACAACTGCACTGAACTTTCTATTTGCACAGATTCAACTGGACAGTCAATAGGAATGTGCAAAGTCCATATCACTGGTCGGCCATTTTTGATTTCAGACACGCAAGTCCAGCTCCTATTTCTCTTTGAATGGGGAAACATTAAATTCTCCAAAGTTGTTTACCAAGTTTACGATTAAATTTCATATTTGAAATCAACAATGAAATCTGACAACTGTCTCATAAATCTTGTTTCTAAACAATCAAATTATGACAAAAAACAACAACAAAAAAGAAGGCAGGACTTATTATGCCATATTGCATGTTGCACTAAAAGTCTTAGTGTGGATGCTCTATTACAACTTGTCCACCTAACCAGCATTCTAAGGCTGTCTGATTGAGTCATCGTCTGCGTCGAAGGTTATAGACAGTCTGGCCTCACCTTAACACCTCGCTTATAGTTCCTCTATTGTTTTATGAGCAATAGTCATTTTCCCACAAACCCAGTTCTGATACAAATGCTGTGACTTTCCTGTGCCAAGAGGAAACACAACAGGTGTTTTGTGACGTAGGCTGTGGTTCAAGCAGATGTTTACTACTTTATAAAAGCAGGACCTAAAACAGCCTGCATGAGTAACAGTATGTGCTGTACATTGTGGTCCATTGGGCACTAAAGGAGCAAGTATGTGTTTATAACAAAAGAATTAATGAATTAATGAATAATAAGAATTACCATGTTTTTGGACATGGTAATTTTGTTCAAGTACTTTGGAATATTATGTAAAATACCATGTTATATGAATATAGTGATTGATTATTAAGTACTATAATAAACACACTTTAAGGCAAGACATTACAGGCAAAATCATTGTTTTTATTCAGGCACTGGTCAATTTTGAAGTTCTGGGCTATTTTGCTTTCATAACTTGTCTTCTTTCAGACTACTGGAAAGAAGACATCCAAAATGCACATTTAAGAGTTTATTTTATCTATTTGCTTCTATAGATTTTAATTACAATAGATATTTTTAAATGCTGTTTTCTCAAAATGAGCATTTTCTCATGGCCCAAGCAGAAATCTCCACTTCAGTAACACTTACATGCAGCAAACTTTCAAACTTTAAAGTTTTATTACATATATATATATATATATATTATTCCTAATATATGTAT
>RJVU01051648.1:12383896-12406997 GCA_003731715.1 Anabarilius grahami
GGGGGGAGGAGGGGTTTAGAGACAAAAAACAAAACTAAATAAACAAAAACTATTTGAAAAAAGCTTCAAAATATTAACAAAAACTATTTGAACAATATTAAAATAACACTGCTTACTTCCCAACTGGCCAAGTTCCCCAGGTAAGTTGTCGAATATGTTTGTTGTATGCTTTAGTGATTCTGAGCAGAAGGGCCCCATTCTAATATTGGTATAAAAATATAATAGAGACTTGACGAAAGAACTGCACGATTAATCGTTAAAAGATCACACGATCTTATTCCTAAATTACAGCGATTTGGCCATGTCTATTAAACCTTTGACAAGTACGATCACAGTGATTTTGATCTGCGTTGGCGCTGCCGCTGACCCAGAAAGAGCAGTTGTATAGGAATGAAAAGTTTATAGTTCAGATATAAACACTGATGTCTACGATAGCGATAATCTAAATAGAGGAAATCAACTTTTGAAAGTAACTTGATGCTTCAAATAAAGATTGTACAGGGCTCCAGACAAAAAAATTCATTAAGGAGCCAATCGTTATAGGGGGAAAAAACAGGCGCCAAATAGTTTTTAAGAGCCAAACAACAAGGAACTTAAATTTTTTTATGATCACTTACTTTTAGTCATCCTGTTGTGTTTATATATCTCCCCTTTACAGTTTGAGCATTTTCATCTTATCATCTCTGATTTTTCTGGGAAATGAAAAATCTGAGAAAAAAAACATATACATAACATATATATAATTAACATATTAACAATAATATCACAAAATAATACTTATTTCTATAACTTTGTTGTTTTTTCGATATCTTTTGAGTTATGGAACAGTTTTTGTCATCGTTTGTAACCCATTTTTTGTACAATAAATTATTACAATTTAATAAATTAAACCACGGCAACGAGCAAAAACAACTAATTCCAGCAAGAGATCGCCTCTTATTTATCACAGACCAAGGAATTTCTTATCGAATTGAGATGTTTCTTTGTTTTAGGTACGTCTGTGCATGCCGCGAGATCGAGACACGTCCCACCCGCAAATGCCTATACAATAAGTAGCCTAGCCTACTTTGAGGGAACTATTCAATATTCCACAGAATGAATAGTCTTGCTTTATATGTTATATCATTATGTCGCTGTATTAGAAACACCCTCGCAGCATTAACATTCTCAACATGAGTATGGAGAAATTGTGCATCTCTTTAGTTTACAGATTACATTGCAGGAGAATATTTGTTTTAAATGTGAATTATTTTATTTAAAAGTAGACATTTTATGCTTTCTTTAGACATATGTTTCATGTTTGTGTGATAATTATTCGCTGAGTTTCAGTTAACTTTTTAGACGTTTCAGAAAGATTCAAAGACAGATGAAAGCACATTCTGTTTTGTTTTTTTTGTTTTTTATTTTACAAATGCAGAAGGTTTTGTTTTTACTGTGAGCGTACACAAATAAAAGTAGATCATTTGTAGTTTGTGACGATGTCTTGCACTAATCTGTATCGCCAAAAATGATGGAGTAGGCCTATTTTAAGTTGTTTCAGCTGTCATGAGGAAAAACCCATCAGAACGCGCCGGCGCGTTCGTCGGCCAGAGGGTCAAAGAAAACGTAGCCTATTTAGTTTCATATTTATGTTTAAATATTAGTCTATAGCCTAATATTAGTTTTTAAATTTCATTTATGTTGATTATGAAAAGTGAACAGTATGACTAAGATAGGCTAATAAGATGCGCAATATGTCGGGAGACATGCAGTGGGTCAGACGTGATTTTCACCACTTCATTAAGTTTTGTTTTATAGTAAGCCTTTCTTTAGTAAGCCTTTTTCGTTTTGTATAAATTGTATCTTAATTTTAATCAATGTTTTATCAACCAATTGCCTGGATTTAATAAATAGGAAGAAAACCAAGAACGTTGGGTGTGAACGTCATAATTAATTGATAAGATATTGTTGGTCGAACAATATATTTTAGTTGAACATTATTTGTAGACATACTGGAACACGCAAAAAACTGCAAATTTTACAGTCATAACGTGTGAATTTGTATGGTCGCCAATCGCGACCTCAGCAAAAATATCTCTCGCAAATTAATATTTTTAGTCGCCAATGCGACCGTTTTAGGCGCAGTCTGGAGCCCTGTTGTATCAGTTAATAATAATTGTATCAAGTGAAGTCTTTATGAGTGAGTCATTGAATCATTCATTCAACCTGATTAAAAAAAACTATTTCAAATAAATTAAATATTTTTAAATGGACTGCAGCAATTAACATTTTTTTCAGGACCTCTAGTAAATTACGTGTTATTTTGTTTAGTTGTCTATTCAGAATCGTGATCTCTATTTTAAACAAAAATAAAAAATCTTGATTCTCAGTTTATCCAGAATCATGCAGCTCTATTTGCCAATATGAGCTGTTGAGCTCAGGCCTAAAAGTTCTTACCTTCTGTTTATTAGCTTTATTTTGTAATTGATTGTATTACTTGTTTCATACAAAACCCGGAGGCAAGTTGGGCTCTTCATTTACCCATAAACTAGGAAAAGTACATTCTTTAAAGGGTCGTGCAATGCAGCCCAATACACTATGAACTTTTTGCAAATGTTTGGCCAAAAAAATTTGTACTCAGATTCTTCAAGACATTGTAATGGCGGTGCACTAAGCACAATTCTTTTGATTTGAAAACAAGCTTCTGAGAAGAGCTTTTAGAGGTTTTGTCTGAAATGCTTTCAAGGACCACAGCTCAGTGATGTTTAATGAGGTTGAATAGTAATTATATCTTGGCAATGATCTTAATTGGGAGTTCCTGTTATAACTCTGAGTCATGAGACACTCAAACACTCAAGCGGTTTTTCATGGAGGCCACATATGAACAAATTTCTCGGAGCTGGAGTTGATTATGTAGTGTGGCAGTGAGCAATTGAGGTTACTCAGTGAAGCTCTCTTCCTTTTGGAGGTTTATGGCTTGTTGTAATGTGTGTCTGATCAGACAAATTATAAGAAAAACTATGAAGAAGTTTGGTTGTTGGTCATTTTGGGGGCATTGGTACATGCGTGAGGCAGTGCTTTTAGTTGTGCACTATCAGAGTGTAATGTAACATTTTTGCATTAGTGGCCTTTACTGACAGTCAGTGCTTAAGTGCAAATTAAAATGGAAAATTGCATTTCAAATCAAAACACTGTCACAGTTAACCACAATAAATCATAGTAATCAGTATTTGAATTACATCCATATATTCTTACGTTAAGTAATAACATGCTCCACCGTTCAAGAAGTAGTCCATTAAACATTTTATTAATCCCCCCCCCATTTATTTTCTATTTAGATAGAAATAGGTCTAATTGATTTTCTTGGAAAACTAATGCGTCCACATATCCATTATTCATAATATCTATTATGTTAGAAACACATTAGTCTTTTTTTTACTCTAAATAATCAAGAAAAATTGCAGAGTTAAGTGTTGTAATTGCTTCCTGGTTTTGATTTTGCAGCTGACAGTGGGTAAGACCTTTTCAAAACTCTCGCCTTTGTTTTGCCAATGATTTGCCTAAGAATTCCAGATGTATGCAAATCATCAGAGAATCTTTTATGAACTCCATATTGTATGCTTTTTGATGCATCTGTTTTCTAAATGTTGCAATCCACTCGCTGTGGTGTCGTACTTTATGTCTCAACGTCAGTGGAATTAATTTTCTCCGGTAATTGATTTAGAGCTCAGGAAAGACAGTAAAAAATAGCAAATAATTATCTTAACATTATGAATAGTGTAAGAATATCTGATATAATTCCTTACAAGTACTGTAACTTACAATTGTTTACATTACATTTAATCATTTAGCAACTTACAAAAGAGAACAATAGAAGCAGTTAAAGGGTTAGTTCACCCAAAAATGAAAATTCATGTCATTCCAAACCCGTAAGATTCTCGTTCATCTTCAGAACACAAATTAAGAAATCCGAGAGGTATCTGACTCCTCCATAGACAGCAATTCAACCACCACTTTCAAGGTCCAGAAAGGTAATAAAGAAATCGTTAAAATAGTCCACGTGACTGCACTGGTTCAACCTTAATGTTGTGAAGCGAAGATAATACTTTTTGTGCACAAAAACAAAACTAAAATCACAACTTTATTCAACAATTTCGTCTCTCCCCTGTCAGTCTCATACACAGTTTCCGTTGTATAGACAGTGCAGGCTTCCGTGTTCTACGTCAGATGGCCGGCTCAGTATTGGCCGATGCTGTTCATGTGAGCAGCACAACTCAGGCGTGTGATGCTGACGCAGGAGCCGGCCAATAATGAGTCAGTGTTCAGACCTGAACCTGGAACCTGGAAGCGCTGAACGTAAACGGTGTACTCTTAAGAAAACTCTTAAGAAAAATGGTTCAAAACAGTACCAAATTGTGGTTCTTCAGCTTGTAACAATAGCTGAACCCTTTTTGGTGCTAAATAGAACCCTTTTTATAAGGTTCCATAAAGAACCATGCTTTAAAAGTGCTATATAGGACCTTAATGGTGTTATAAATAACATTTTTAATAATAGTTTATTTTCTTCAATATTAGTATATTAGTATTTTCATATTAATAATTTTTATATATTATTAATATTGTTTTTGTTTTTTTTGTCCTCTATTTTCCTGGTTATATGATATGATTGTTGCCTCTAAAACATGCATGTTTAGTCAAATTACTTTCATTTTTTTATTGACATGGCAAATTATAGCAAAAATGCTACAAAAATGCTCTAACAACAGTTATTAGCTGAATACATTAATAAATTACAATTAACATTAAACATGATATATATGTAATGAAGACCAAGTTCCAGTGAAATGTCTTTATGTCCATCATTATGTGTATTTTGATTGGCAGTTTTTAAGATTCAAATTTAAAGATATTTTAAGGAAGAATCAAATCATTTACCTGTTAAGAGTATGTGACAATCTGTGTAATTGAATGGCTGACCTCCAGAAAATCAGTAATGAGATAACTTTGACAGTTATAGATTTGAAAAACAAAAAGGGGGGAATAAAGAACCCTAACTCTAACACAAAGAACCATTTCAGCATATAAAGTGTTCTTCAGGATGATATGGTTCTAAATAGAACTGTTACTACATGTAAAGAACCTTTAAAGAACCATCGGTAACACTTTACAATAAGGTTCATTTGTCAACATTAGTTAACTACAATAGTTAACATGAACTAATAATGAACTGCACTTATACAGCATTTATTAATCTTTGTTAATGTTAATTTCAACATTTACTAATACATTATTAAAAACTTGTTAACATTAGTTAATGCACTGTGAACTAACATGAACAAACAATGAACAACTGTATTTTCATTAACTAACGTTAACGAAGATTAGTAAATACAGTAACAAATGTATTGCTCATGGGTACTTCATGTTAGTTAATGCATTAACTAATGTTTAACTAATGAACCTTATTGTAAAGTGTTACCGAACCATCTTTTTTAGAGTGTAGGAGAATGACACAGAAGAGAAGATATTGTTGAATAAAGTCATTATTTTTGTTTTGTGTTTGCGCCCAAAAAGTATTCTCGTCGCTTCATAAAATTAAGGTTGAACCACTGCAGTCACATCGATGGTTTCAACGTTGTCTTTAGTACCTTTCTGGACTTTGAAAGTGTTGATTATATTGCTGTCTATGGAGGAGTCAGATACCTCTCGGATTTCATCAAAAATAGCTTAATTTGTGTTCCGAAGATGAACGGAGGTCTTATGGGTTTGGAACGACATGAAAGTGAGTAATTAATGACAGAATTTTCATTTCTGGGTGAACTAACCCTTTAAACCAATAAAAGAGCAACAATAATACTGTTGACAAATTCTAGTTAGTCTAGCACAGTACATCTAGCAAGGTTTATATATATATATATATATATATAAAGAGAGAGAGACAGAGAGAGAATAGATAAAATAGATATATAATAGAAAGTGTTATCATTAATGGGTCAAGTGTAGATGAAAAAGATGTGTCTTTATCCTTCTTTAGCTTCTTTGCTTTTGGTTAGATTTTGAATGGTAGACATTCTATTAAGTGAACCAGCTGGTTTAATGTATGTTAATGGGTGACTTAAATCATAACAATCAATAATAAAATAAAATAAAAACTCTGACTATTTCCAAATAAGAACCTGTTGTGGAAAGACTTATTTTGTCTAAACCACTTTGCCTGCTGGCCTGCATTGCATGGCAAAGTGCAGAGAGGTGCAGAGAGTTGCAAAGGTTGTGCAGCCTGCATTTCTTAGCTGTTGTCTGCTCTCTGTTTTTTTTCTTCTGTTGCCGTACTTCCAGGAAGAATGCTGATTGTTTACTTGTGATAGTATTGCTCTGGCAGGAGTGCTGACTGTCTGTTGTTTGCATGCAAAGAGAGCGCTCCAGTCACTAAACAACGTCCGCAGCTTTCTGCACCTCACAAGAGTTTGCCACAGCTAGTATGATGTTTCTCAAGTAGTGCCCACCTCAACTGCCCTCTGGGTGTAAATTTGGAAAGTGTTGCATATTTGCCCAACATTTCTACTGCTATCTCTTTTCAGATATTTGGCAACAGCTTTTCCAAGATGCCATTAGATGTGACAGATGTATGACAAACATCATCCAGGCTCTTTTCCCCTATGCTCCGTCTGTGGAAAATTACTGCCTTGTGTTTGTTTTGCTCTGTTTTTTTAGCCATGGAAAAGACAGAGAAGCAAAAGAAAGAAGGAAAGAAAAAGAGAAACAAAATGGCTACAGTGTATTATTTGAACTTAGTCTAAAATCTTCAGTGTTATGCCGTTATTGAAAGGAACTTAGCTACAAAAAACAATGCTCGAATCAAAATCCCTTTATTTAGTTGTTCAGTACATTGAAAGTGAATAGCAATCAATTGTTAAGCTCTTCTACAGCCATTTAATAGCTATGTGAAACAGGCTGAACTTTACATCATTAGTTAGTAGTTTTCATTAATAGTATCGTTAATAGTTTTAATGATAAATAATTAATTAACTTAATTAATTTTACCTGAAGTATTCAGTACACAAAAACTAGCATAGTTTTCGTGTATAACTGAATGAGAGTGTGTGACAGAATTTTGGAAAAAGTTATAAAATGACATTTTAACATGTTCAGTCCTTTACGATGCTCAAAGCTTTGTCACTTTGGTGGTAATTTTTGAGGTATAAGTGATGCTGGTTACACTAATTATACGGTTAATTACTGAGTTATATTACTTAACATGTACTAACTTTAGGGTTAGGGTTAGGATCAGGGTTTGGTTTAGGGTTAGTTGCATGTAATTATGCATAATTTACTGTTATTACTAAGTACATGTAATGTGTATCAAGGACACTGTAAAATAGTGTTACCATGGTGCTTAATAATTATAAAGAAATAAATAGCCTATGTACTTTGACATGTTCTGGAGAGATATTTTTTTTGTACCCATCTTTGTTCCCTGAAAGGATTATGCAAAAAAGCTTGTTCATGTGCTTTGTCTGGGATTAATGGAAAGGGACAAATTTTTCTTTGAAGTATAGAATTTGTACCTCATGTACCTTCTTTTGAGAGTGTTGTTCCTCACCTGTTCTTTTAGTTAACAATAGCTGTTTCCATCTAAAGTTGTGAATTTAACTTGTGTGCAAAATTGGAATATCGCGTAAAACATTTGTGAATAAAGCAGTGCTTCTATCCCATGTGTTTAAGAGAACAAAATCATCACATCCTAGGAAATTAGCATAAAATATCTGTGATAAAAATGTTAAGTTGCTGCAATCGGGGAAGCCACTGTGGCTCTTTTTTACTCCATCATAAATTACTTGCGTCTCAGAACATGCAGACCAAACACGAAAACTTCATGTTATCTTGCGTTCGGATGCTGGTTTTTGAAAATGGAATCGTGTGAGACTCTTCTGGGAGGTCATTATACTAAATCATTCTGATGACAGACTTTGGTTCAGTCATTTCATTATGATCACACCAGCATTTGAGATGCTGTGCGATGCGATTGGTCTGCTGGTTAGTCCAGTTATCCAATCACATCCACTGTTGAGGCAAAGTCCGCCTCAATTGAGCGCATACGTTTTTTTATGCGCATTTTTAGAATTTATGCGCACCATGGCGTTTCCATTCACCATTTTTTTTTTATGTGATATCTCAAAATGCGCATAAAAATAGGTGGATGGAAACATGGCTATTGAAAGATCCCAGTCAGTCCCAGCGGTCATACTGTTTACCTCGAACACACAGATAAAGCCCATCAGAAACACCTGTCCAAATAGGCTAATAACATTGATTGAAAATTTTGCTTGTTTAATGGCTTGCTAATGTCCATTAGTACTACACTGTCCTTTGAGAGTTTAGAGTTCAACAGTGTTACTATAAGGACCATGGACATAGAAAAGTCTTTGATACTGACATTGATTGTTCAGTCTAATAAGATCATGCATTGGTAAACAGCCATGCAACCTTTATCTTTTACATAAAGAGCGTACATGGATCTGTAAGTACAGTGTGTGAATGAATATCAAATAATGTGCAAATATGTTTGATTATGGGTGTGTCCACACTTGGCAGGTTTGGTTCGATTAAAACAAACACTTGTGCGATTGATCTGTTAGTGCGATTCATTTGAATAAGTGTGAACGCTGCCATCCGAACCCTGGTGCGCACAAAACAAGCGAGACCCCTGAACAGGTACCCACAAGGGTATACCAGAGTTCGGTCCGCTTCCAAACAAACTCTGGTGCAGTTCAACTAAAATAAGAGCACAACATGGACCAAAGATGGTTTTTACATGGTATTCTACAATACGTCTTCCTAATAGTCAAATTTGACTTGGCTTTGCTTTTATGACAGAACTGGTTGTAAATCTCTGAAGTATTTCACTTCATATGGTTTATGAAGTAATTATCTGTGTGATTAACTCTTGATTCTTACAGGGGACATCATCTTTAATGCCAGTGACCCAGAATTGCCCCCTGACTTTATCTTCGGAGAAGATGCTGACTTCCTTCCTGAACCATCTGAACTCCCGGTGTGTATTAAGATTATAATTATATGATGCCATTAATCCTGTATTCTAAATAAAGTACTTTTATATCAATATTGTGGTACAGAACCATAGTTAAGTAGACAGACTGTACAAATATTGTGGTTATGAATAGTAGTAAGAGGACCTAATTGTACAACAAGAAAAATAATTATTTTTCAAGATTAAAACAACAATATCATGGATTCAGTGTAGATGTTCAGAGAGACCACATTTAGCAAAGTCTGACAAATAAAAATAGTCTTGTTTTAGTGAAGTGTTTATGCTTGCTTTAGGGTCACTCTTACCCCTCACCAAAAAAAATTCTCAAATCTCCAGTGAACCAAAAATGTGTTTGCTGCAGGCTAAACTCGGTTGTACAGAAATACACCAAAGAAGACAGAACAATGGCTCTGTTATGATTGAATATCTTTGAAGTAGCAGTGCAGCAGAGCTTTCAGCTGTTTTAACTTCTTTTAGTGCAGTTAGTTAAATCAGATGGCTGGTATCGATGTGCGTGGTCGACTCAGCAGCCAGATTTGACCCGCGGGGCTTCCAGCGTTCTGAAGAGAGAGTGTTGGTGAATTACATAAGCGCTGCGTCTGCGCTTAACACTGTCGTTCTTCTAGTGCCACTTTTAGGATTGCACAATTATCACCAGAGACTTTACTGCTGCAAAACACACTCAAAAAGAAGCATCTAGGTAGACAGCTCGACAGGTTTTGAAACAGTCATTTATTTTTTGTTGTGTTCACTGAACATCATTTTTGGCATAAAGAGCTACTGTATTTCTCTACACAAACAGTGTGCCACATGCTTAGCTATTTTATTTTTTTTATCTATGGGGTTAGATTTGTAGCATGTTTCCAAATATATACACTGTAAAAAAAAATTTTTTAAAAAGATTATTGGAGTATGAATTACAAACCCGATTCCAAAAAAGTTGGGACACTGTACAAATTGTGAATAAAAAAGGAATGCAATAATTTACAAATCTCATAAACTTATATTTTATTCACAATAGAATATAGATAACATATCAAATGTTGAAAGTGAGACATTTTGAAATGTCATGCCAAATATTGGCTCATTTTGGATTTCATGAGAGCTACACATTCCAAAAAAGTTGGGACAGGTAGCAATAAGAGGCCGGAAAAGTTAAATGTACATATAAGGAACAGCTGGAGGACCAATTTGCAACTTATTAGGTCAATTGGCAACATGATTGGGTATAAAAAGAGCCTCTCACAGTGGCAGTGTCTCTCAGAAGTCAAGATGGGCAGAGCCAATTCCATTGGGGGAATCACCAATTCCCCCAATGCTGCGGCGAAAAATAGTGGAGCAATATCAGAAAGGAGTTTCTCAGAGAAAAATTGCAAAGAGTTTGAAGTTATCATCATCTACAGTGCATAATATCATCCAAAGATTCAGAGAATCTGGAACAATCTCTGTGCGTAAGGGTCAAGGCCGGAAAGCCATACTGGATGCCCATGATCTTCGGGCCCTTAGACGGCACTGCATCACATACAGGAATGCTACTGTAATGGAAATCACAACATGGGCTCAGGAATACTTCCAGAAAATGAACACAATCCACCGTGCCATTCGCTGTTGCCGGCTAAAACTCTATAGGTCAAAAAAGAAGCCATATCTAAACATGATCCAGAAGCGCAGGCGTTTTCTCTGGGCCAAGGCTCATTTAAAATGGACTGTGGCAAAGTGGAAAACTGTTCTGTGGTCAGACGAATCAAAATTTGAAGTTCTTTTTGGAAAACTGGGACGCCATGTCATCCGGACTAAAGAGGACAAGGACAACCCAAGTTGTTATCAGCGCTCAGTTTAGAAGCCTGCATCTCTGATGGTATGGGGTTGCATGAGTGCATGTGGCATGGGCAGCTTACACATCTGGAAAGGCACCATCAATGCTGAAAGGTATATCCAAGTTCTAGAATAACATATGCTCCCATCCAGACGTCGTCTCTTTCAGGGAAGACCTTGCATTTTCCAACATAACAATGCCAGACCACATACTGCATCAATTACAACATCATGGCTGCGTAGAAGAAGGATCCGGGTACTGAAATGGCCAGCCTGCGGTCCAGATCTTTCACCCATAGAAAACATTTGGCGCATCATAAAGAGGAAGATGCGACAAAGAAGACCTAAGACAGTTGAGCAACTAGAAGCCTGTATTAGACAAGAATGGGACAACATTCCTATTCCTAAACTTGAGCAACTTGTCTCCTCAATCCCCAGACGTTTGTAGACTGTTTCAAAAAGAAGAGGGGATGCCACACAGTGGTAAACATGGCCTTGTCCCAACTTTTTTGAGATGTGTTGATGCCATGAAATTTAAAATCAACTTATTTTTCCCTTAAAATGATACATTTTCTCAGTTTAAACATTTGATATGTAATCTATGTTGTATTCTGAATAAAATATTGGAATTTGAAACTTCCACATCATTGCATTCTGTTTTTATTCACAATTTGTACTGTGTCCCAACTTTTTTGGAATCGGGTTTGTAAATTCACAAATAAATAAAATGAGAGTTGCAAATATTGTTATCTGATTGGCTTTAGGGGATAGTGGAAATAGTTCACCTATTTGTGTGCACGTCTTGACACTAGAAATGTTTCAAAATCCACAAATGCATACAGTGAGTAATAAATGCACAGGAAGTGATTCATAAATGTGTCAGGGTCATTAAAAAATTTGTCACTTGAAATAAGTAAGTGTTAACTGAAATAAAATAAAATATAAAAAATGTTAACTGAAATAAAATATACTAATTTTTTTTTAGCTATTTGCCAAAGCAACATTTAGAATTTCATTTAGAATTTCTCATAACTTGATGTACTAAAATAACTCAAAATTGAAATAAAAACTATACAGACACATTTAAAAACAATAACTAATAAAAATGACAAAAACACAGAACAAAATTATTAGAACTTTAACTAAAATGAAAATGGACAATACAAAAATAACAAATTCAATATTTAAAAAAAAAAAAAACGTATCTTGATGACACTAAAATAACACAGTATATTTGTAAATGTATTTTTATTTCCAAATCTTACTTAATTTATTGTTTAATTACATTTTCCTAACATGTATATGTGTACTTTATTATTTTATCTGTAAATTTATGGATCTCTCTCTACACTTATTTGTGGATTGTAATCTATTTATTTGGAAATATGCAACAAATCTAACCCCATAGTTATGTGTCAAACCTCTGTTAATTTATGAAGAGTTGGTGGTCAGATACAGTCCAACAGACTGTTTCATGTGCACTTGAGAAATTTCACAGATCCACCGCATTCCAGGTCTGTTGTTCTGCCTCTCAAATCACAGTATGTGTTGTTAAACACTCTTCTTACAAGTGGGAGACTTATCAAATGTATTATTACAAACAGTCCATAGGGTGCTGGTTCAAACCCCATAAGAAACAAGTCATAATCATCAAGGAAAAAAAGGTGATGATGGCTTGTTTTTATTATATCCCTTTTATAAATGAATGCTGTTTCTCTATAGTGACATTGTGTGTAAACCACAACAGCAAGTTCCACTGACCATTGTCATATTACTGTAAATTCTATTCTATTCTAACCTACTGGCAAAACTTACTGGCATCTCAATTGGGGCCACCAGATTCGTCTTGTGCTGCGTTAAATTACTCAGTATTGACCATTATTAATCAGAATTCATCATATGGGTTGGTTCCTTAGAGATGATGTTTGCAAGTGAGACAGAGTTTGTGCAAGATGTGGTGTAGTTTTGTCTGGACTGTGTTGTTAAGACTCTTCATACTCTGATTGCTTAAAGCTGGCCTCCAGGCTATTTTTAAGAAGGAACAGAATGAAAAAATCCCCTGCTTATGTCAGAGTCTGTGAGACGGTGACTATTGCTCACCGTCTCTTAAATACAGCTAAAAACATGAGGGGGGGGGGGAGCACCTCTGTGCTGCCAGGGCTGCTCTCTTCCCATGTGTTTGCCTTGCGTCTTATATCTTCTCCGTTGTGGCTTGTGTGTGGCTGTGTGCAGCCGTTCGGTTTCTTTTCCAGGGATATTTTTCTTTCACTGGTTTGCAGCTGCTATCCCACTGTCTTGTTCTTCATCCTGTTTATTCTGCACTAAGCTGGATTTTTTATTTTTTTATTTTTTTATGTGTAACCAAACTTGAATGATCCAAAAGGCCTGGGGGATATTAGTATGCCACATCATTGGCAAACATAATGTCCAAAAACTGGTATTAATTTGATTTATATGTTCTTATTCTGGCTTGTTCATCTTACTTGCTTTCATCCTTCCCAGACGGTTCTGCTGGTTCAGTCTGTCTGTCAATGCCTCCCCTGCAAACTGATAATTTTCACATTGCCATGTGAGAGACTCAAAATCAACAAAGACCTCTTGCGTCCTGATCTTTCACACCTTAATATGCAGCTCTGTTCCAAAACCTACTGAGCTGCCATGCTGTCTGTTGCTTATATAGAGAGCTTCCTATGTGTTTTAGAACCTAACAAGTAAATGATTTGGAACTCTGTACATAGTCAGCAAATTATAAACAGACAAGAGACGCAACTCATTCTGCAAATTAAAAATTCCATTGAAGGGCAATTGGGCGCTGCATTAAAGGGTCGTTCCAAATGAAAGTGAGCACCTTAACCCTTTCACGAAGTGTGTGCCCACATAGCCGTTAGCAAAGGGTACATGTGGAGGTCACTTTTAAGGGAATAATTTTACTGTTTACATTCACATGAACCAGTTTGGAGAGTCCTTGCATTTGTGTACATTAAAATATGTTGTATGAAGACTTGTAACTGCAGGTTTGACATCATTTCGAGATACACAAAGACAAGTGACATTTGGCGCCAACCCTGTCTTGATGTGCATAAATGCAAATAAGACTAAAATCATATTTTAGGCAAATATGAGGAAAAAATGCAATGCAATACAACATAAACAACAGAGACGCCCTGATGCTTCTTTTTGCTCTTAGTATTGGCTTTGTAATATGATTTCCTTGAGTACAAGCACTTATAACATTATGACCAGGCTGAAATTGTGTTGCTACCACAAAGATGACATGTTTAAGAGACTTGCGATTAATTTTAAAAGTAGGTGACGGGAGAATATGAGTTCATATATAAATGTAAGTATATTAGAATACAAAAAAAAGTTTTGTTTAGTCGTGATATATTATACACATTTATCACACTTTGTAAATGAACAGCAATGAACAATACGGTAACATTCCATGTGAAGATAGAGACCATGATGTTGTCTTTCATTACTCCCTTCATCAAGTTTGTTTCCGACTGGCACATTATGAGGCACGATTGACATTTTGATGTTAGCATGTTGCTAACCTAAGGACAAATAAATCCACATTTGTTCTCACTGTTAATACATTTGGTGATTCTAATTTTCACAACACCAGCATTCAGATGGTGGACACATGCTTGTTTTCCAGCTACATGTAATATCGCCCAGTTTTCACACTCCTATGAGGAATTCCTGATGTCTCAGCAAAACTTTGGGTTGTTTACAGTCTGTCACAAGTATTATTAGCTGCTAACCCCCATTTTGTTTCCATGCCTCGAATGGTTGGTTTACGTGAAACGCTGACACCAGAAGATTTACTAAGGTGTGAAAAGTAGTGTTACCAGAGTCTTCTCATCCTTTCTTCTGTATTTTTAGAGTAAAGTTAATTAATGAAGTTTTCTTTTAAGTGTTCAAGTTTTAATTTTGTAAATATCTGGCTTATTACAGGCACATTAATAACTATATTCTCAGAGATTGCACTTAAAGTAATAGTTCCCCCAAAAGTGAAAATTCTGTAATCATTTATCAACATTTAACAACAAATTTGGCAGAATGAAGCTCTAAAAATGTTGAAAACACTCAATAAAAGTATCACAACTGTACTTTATATGACTTGTGTGCTTCTTATGAAGCCAAATGCAAGCTTTGTGTGAGGCACACACCAAAGTTCAATTTGTATGTGTTTGTGTACATTAAAATATGGGGTATGAAGACTGTAGGGTGTGTAACTGCAGGGGCTGTGGGGTATGTAACTGCAGATTTGACATCAGTGATTTATGAAGACCAGTGACATTTGGCACCAGACCTGTCTGGATGTGCATGAATGCAAATAAGACTTTTATCATATTTTAGGCAAATATGGAGAAAAAAAAAACATTTGTAATGCAATACACCATATAGAAACAACAATATAGATGCCATTAGGCTAATTTTTGCTCTTAGTATTTTCATCATAATATGATTTCCTCAAGTAAAAGCACTATAACATTATGACCAGGCTGTGATTGTGTTGCTACCACAGAGATCACAAGTTTGATTTGGCTAGCTGTGAAATCACTGCATGAAACACAATATGACTCAGCGAGCTCCAAGCAGCAGCTGCTGTATCAATTTCATTCAGATACTTTTCATTCAAATTGCACCTGAGCACCTGAGAGACTCAGGCCTTCCATTGATGAAGGTCAGAGAGTGCAGACAGAGCAAGCAAACAGATATCATAGACCAGTTTAGAAGAGCATGAAGGGTAACACTTAAAGCTGCAGTCCGTATTTTTTGGTGTTCTAGCGGTTAATAAACAAAACTGCATGCATCTTGCAGAAGAACATTGTAGCCAGAGCTACTTCTCTCTTTTTATGTGTATGACGAGTCACGCAGGTAATGGGCTACTCCGCAGTGGTGGTGACCCGACCGGTCTAAAATAGTCTGTATTAGTGTTGTCAAAAGTACCGACTTTGATACAGAGTACTAAAAATGTGACGCTTTGAGCGCTGTTGAGCGGATTCGTAAACACCTCTGATTGGCATTTGTGTTCACGCGCTCAACATATATGTCTGTGATTAGCTACAATGATCAACGCACGAGAGCATTTGAAAGCACTCGGAAGTATTTGAATTTGAAAGCGTTTTGAAAGCGGGAGTGTTTGAAAACAGGCGTCTATCAGCAGACCGGCCAATCACAGACATATCTGATGAGCGTGTGAACACAATGGCCAATCAGAGGTGTTTACTAATCCGCTCAACAGCTCGAGTTTTTAAAATTCCAGTACTGACTTATACCGAAGGTGTACCGTAGTGATTCAGGATAAGACAAAAACACGGTTTGGAAAATGGATTCATGATGTACTCGCTCAGGATATACATATTGTGTTTTTTGAACACAAAAAACTTACAGACAGCAGCTTTAAAAATGAGACAGGCCACTCATTGAAAATTTGAATTGGAGAAATTGTATCATTCAACAGGATGGCTGTAGGACAGGATGTCCTGGAAAGAGCTAAATGCTTTATTACATTTGCATTTAATGTATTTACATTGATGCATTTGGGAGATGCTTTTATCCAAAGCATCTTGTATCGAATTCAATGCAGTACTTTTTTTTTTTTCTTCATTGCTAGTTCCATTTTCTCAGTCCTCACTTTAGAACATTTATGCACATTAGCTTGAACCTGAAAATGAAGATTTTTTTAAGCTTGATTTGAGCTAAAGAAGAACAAGATATTCATGATATGATATTATTGAAAAGTAAGCTTGGTTTTGTTCTTAACCCTTTTAAATGGACAGGAGGATATGCATGACTGAAGTAGCTCCCCAGCATTGCGTGGGCTGACGTACATTAATTGTGTGAAGGCTGTTAGATCGTATGGATCTCCACGTCAAAAATATCAGATCTGACACTGGATCCTTTCAAAAGATATCTGTTTTGTCTGGAATCCAGTAAAACCTGTCAACAGCAAATTTTGTCTGTATCAGCCTGAGAGAAGCAGCAGACGAAGTTTCCAGTTTATAAAATCAGTGTAATGTTAACTTTAAAATATTGTAAAAATGCTTTGGAAAAAAAACTGTTAATAGGTTAACAGTAAGTTCCTGTTCTATTTACAGGGAAAAACTGAAAAAACTGACATTTCATGTTATTTTTTACAGTAAAATACTGTTAAATGTACCGTTTTTAGAAGTAAAAGGTCAAATTATAAAAATCAAAAATAATAAAATCGTTTCTTAATAGTTTTTGTTATCAGTTATGCACATTTGGGTTTCATGTTGCATCTTCTGTTGGTTAATGAATGTTTATTGCATTATTTTAGTGTCGTGTGTTACTATGATGGTGTTTTGTGTTTGCATGAATGACTGTGTACCTTCTGTATACTAGTATAATTCAGCTTGTGGAATGGCTACTTGTGATGAACTTCTTCATGATTCATCACGTGGCTTTGTTTTTTACCACCTGCATTATTATGGTGGTTGTAAATTACAGTTTTATACTGTAAAATTTACAGGTTGTTCTGTAAATATGTTTACATTTTTACTGTATTTTTTACAGAATTATTCTGGCAACCACAGCTGCCAGGATTTTTTTTTTTTTTACACTGTAATCTTAATTGAATATTTTTCTGGTCTCAGACCTTGTCTGACCAGTACAAATCCAACAAGTGTTTTTATACCAAAAGAAAAGCAATGCAAAATTACTGCTTCACAACATCGTCCTGCATGTGACGTTAAAAACCTTGAAATGGAGACATTCTCTTATCTCTTACTTGTGAAGACAAACATCCCTTTGAAATCACATAATCATAAGATAAGACAACAATAGAAAGAAAATGTAGTAATGTAAAATATGAAAACATAAAATTACAAATGATGAATAATAAAATAATGAATAAATGATTAAATAATAAATCAAATGACAACTACATAAATGACTACTAATTATAAAATTAAATCACAAACCAAGAAAATGAAACACAACACAGATGTATGGTTGCTGTCTTAAAGTAATGCACACAGAGCTTGCTACCGAGAATCCTTAGTCCTTTGTTCCTCATTAGTTGGGGAACCATAACAATGCTTCATTTTCAGACTGATCACAGCCTATGCTGTGGTGTAGTCTAATGTAACATTGAACCAAATTGATTCAACATTCTGTGAAGAGGACCAAAAACCATACTTTATTCCATTCTTACGTAATTCCTCTAACCATTCACTTGCACAATTTGGTGGAAAGTTCATCTACATTCAGGTTTAGAAAGCCAGACATCAATTAGCAAGTAAGGCCCTGATATATTTCAGGCGAAATCAAAGAATGAATTGGTTTGAGATCTTTTCGAACAAAATCAGGTCAAAACGAAGTTGGCTTGGAGTTGATTTTAAGGAGGTCGAAACAGCTTGCCAAAGTGAACCATACTAATAAGTTCACTCCGAATGGTAAATACCGTGGCAATTATATAATAGGTTGGTGTGGCTCTGGGGCTCCGCCTTCATTGATGTAGAAATCTTTTTTAGTTCATTTTTTCTGTTCAGTCTGTTAAAGTCAGACACAAGGAAAAACATCAACACACACTGGAGAGCTGCTTTTTATTATAACTTTTTTATGTTTTATGTTTTTTATGTTTCATACTGTAAAGCTGCTTGCTTTAAAGGGATACTTCACCCCAAAATGTTGTCATTTACTCACCCTAAAGTTGTTCCAAACCTGTATGAATTTCTTGAAAGATATTTGGAAGAATGCTGGTAACCAAATAGTGGACCCCATTGACTTCCATGGTATGGAAAATGTTTTTACAGGTTTGAAACAGCAGTTTCTGTTTCATACTGACTAATTTCATGTTAATTCATCACCTTGGCATCCCCTTTACAAACCTCTTTTTCTATAACTGAAACAAAAATATTATGTCTGGTGAAAAGCAGAATGAGAGTGAAAGTAAAGCACATCTACGTTTATTTAAACATGGGTAAGGGATGCCTGTCTGCTACATGCCTCCATTTAGTGTCTCTAATTAACCTTCGTCAAACACTAACACTGCCGTAGAGAGCTTTACTACTTTTAATTTTAATTAGTGGCTTTTCTGGTCGTTGAGGAAAGAGCAGCTAATTGTGGTGAGGTGGCTGAGACAGTGGTCTAAGCTCTGGGATGGAACATCTGACGTTAGCCATGGGAAAACTGGAGAGATCAAAGCACGCTCAGTTTAAGTTTCACCGGGCTTCAGAGAATGGAGGCTGCAGTCTAGACAGCAAACATCTCAGCCTGTGGTGATGTCTTGTTTAGGCTTATATTAATGATTCATGCGACGCATAATCCTGTTATATTCCACGTTTTTGTGTGACCTTGTTTCGACCGCGGTGCAACCGACACTTTATTAAAGAGCTTCAGGTTTAAAAGGCATTGTAACCTAATATCATAGTGGGTCTATTGAACTGTTTGAATGTTGTAAGGTGAAAAGAATAACACTAAATGACTGAACAAGTGAAACCATATACAGTAGAGTCAAGATACAGGCTTTTTTCCCCACTGTACAAGTACATTTAAACTGTAATCAGCAGATTAGCATTGGTTGATGTGTCATTCACTTAATTATTCTGGGATATACATCTGACCTTAAACAATTGTTTGGTTCTTTTAGAATTAGATCTATGTTCACACCACAGCTGTGCCCCAAATGTGTGTTTATTTATTTTTTAATTTTTTTTTGAGATGACAGTGTGAGTTTGAAGAGCTATCTTGAACAGATCTTAACCACTGTCATTAGCTATGTTTCCATCCAAAGTTGTGAATTTAACTTGTGTGCAAAATTGGAATATTGCATAAAACATTTGTGAATAAAGCAGCTTTTCCATTCTACATGTTACTGAGAAACAAAATCGTCATACCCTGAGAAATTGGCGCAAAATATCTGTGATAAAAATGGAAGTTGCTGCAATTGGGGAAGAAACTGTGGCTCTTTTTTCTTCCATCATAAATAACACGCAGACGAAATGCTATAAATGCTTTCATTTTATTTTCCGTAATGTTTGGGAATGCAGTCATGTGAGACACTTCTGGAAGGGAATTATAACAAATCATTCTTGACAGACTTTGGCTGAGGCATTTCAGAATGATCAAACCAACATTTTAGATGCTGTGCGATGCGATTGGTCCGCTGGTTAGTCCAGTTATCCAATCACATCCACTGTTAAGGCAAAGTCACAAGAGATGTTTGTTGCGCATTGAGGGGTTCATTCGGTAATTGTGTTTCCATCACAGTTTATGAACGTCTTTTTATCAGATAAAAGATGTGTCCACCTCAATTGAGCATATACATATTTTTTTATGCGCATCTTGGCATTTCCATTCAGCATTTTTTAATGCAATATCCCAAAATACGCATGAAAATAGGTGGTTGGAAACATAGCTATTGTAGAAAAATAAATAACATTCCTTTTTTCTTTTAGGTCAGATTTCATAATTAATTTTATTTTATTATTTATATCCATATAATTCAACATTTGTGATGTTAGACATATGTTAAAATCGTATGCTTGTTTAAATTGTATGCTTGCAATGTATGGTTTCGTTTAAATGGAAAATATATCTATGTACATTTTGTACTTTTTTGTTGTCATTCTAAACTTAAATTCCTCTAATGATGCAGTAGCTTTATGAATTTAGGTAGAGTTAGTATCACAGGGTTACAAAAAGTGGATATTGTGTCATCCCTGTATGGTTAATTTTTATGTTATGGATTATAGTGCCTGTCATTTGCCCCTACCCCTCCTACTGGATACATAATTTCCCATCAGTCCCCATGGGGCATTTCATTGGTCTCCCGGAATTGCCTAAAAGTTCTTTTAGGCCTGCTTCTGGCAATCACACCGGCAGTTCTGTTTTTACGAGTCACTTGGCATCATGGGAAGGATGAAGCATTGACAATAGAGAGGTAGGAGGGGTTGTGTTTTGGCATTGCCTGAATACACCGTTCATACCGTCCAGGAAACTGCCGGGAAGTGTGTCGGCCAGAGAGATTTTGGGAACAGCCAGCGGACACTAATGCCTGGATAAAGTGTTAAAGAGATAGTTCACCCAAAAATGAAAATATGTCATCATTTACTCATCCTCAAGTTGTTTCAAACCTGTTTGAATCTCTTTCTTCTTCTGAACACAGAAGATATTTTGAATAATGTTAGGTAACCAAACAGTTACCAAATGCTAGCCATTAACTTCCATATTATAATTTTTTTTTTCCATACTATGGAAGTCAACGGCTACAGTCAACTGTCTTGCTATCCACATTCTTACAGGTTTGGAACAACTTTAGGGTAAGAAAAATATAACAGATTTTTTATTTCTG
This sequence comes from Anabarilius grahami, assembly GCA_003731715.1. Classification (NCBI taxonomy): domain Eukaryota; kingdom Metazoa; phylum Chordata; class Actinopteri; order Cypriniformes; family Xenocyprididae; genus Anabarilius; species Anabarilius grahami. The sequence goes on from RJVU01051648.1 coordinate 12,405,070, forward strand.
GGTTAACTATCTCTTTAATGTAGCATTGACAATAGAGATCACTTTTTTGTGATCTGTCACACCTGTCACTTTTTTTTTTTCTAATTCGGTGACAGTTGTTTCTGGTAAAATTATGGAGATTGCATTATTTTATTGCTTTATCTGTATGGCCTTGTTTTGATTTGCCCAAGTTGCAGGGAACTAAGTAAGTTTATTGCTTTAACAAGGCCTGAACCCTGGAGACATCTTATTTTCAACCAAGATTAGGTTGGTAAGAGCTAATTTTCTGAAATGTCTACCAGACAAGAAAACTAAAGAAAAAGAAAAGAAAAAAACCCAGAATGAATTCCAAGTGGAAAAAAACACAAGTCGTCATGCAGCCTGTAGTTTTAAGACACTGTCATATCAACTGGCCTGACAAACACTTTCACCTACAGAATTATATTTTTATCATTTAAACTTTTTTTTTTTTTTTTTTTTTGGTACCTTCTCCAGCCTCTTAAATCTGCCCATCTGGAATTTCCTAAACATTTTGCAACAGTCTGTCCTGAGTGACCTGTGTAATTTCAGCCCTTTCAATCCTCCAGCCCTGTTTGCTTCCAGATCTCCTACACACCAGGAATTCTGCTTTGAACTGCAGTTTAAAGTGTTTAAAGTAATAATTGTAAGTATCTGCATCTAGCCTGCACCTGAACCATGAGTATATGGTCGGAAATACCCTCAGCTGCCATAAATCCAGATGTATGCGGGAGTGTGAAGGCATCTCGGCACCATTTGCTGACTTTAAGTGCTGTAATCCTCTCACAGAAAAACTGGTTAGAGCCAAAAAAAAAAAAAAGCAGGTTTACCTGCAGTAACAAAGTGCTATTTTATATTTAGTGTAGTTTAAGCTCACTTGAGATCACCACTTCATGGTGACCACTGAGGTCAAACTAAACAATAAAGTGGTATGAAACAGTAAAGCCATACAAATTATCTCCACTTTGTCATGTTAAAGCAGTTGAACTGAATATGTCGATGCCTCATTCTTGCTTCAACCCATTACTGAACTCTTGGCATGAAAAAAAAAAACATTTTAGATTTTGAAGTAAGAGACTCCAGAATATCATAGAGACTTAAATTGAATATCCAGAACAAATAGGGACTTTGTCGCTAGATTAACATCTTTTCTTTACCCCTTTAGCGACTTTTTAAAGCGACTACAGACAAATATAGTGACTTTTTGGACGGCTGGTTAACTTGAAGTCAGTCACTATATCATACAATTTCCATTATCTGACAGAAAATATGTAAATGTGAGCAGCTTTATTGGACATTCAGCTAAATATTGTATCAAAATACAGTATGTGAGCAGGCATAACATTATCTGGCAACATTTAGCTACTTTTTGAGCAGGATTTAGCTACTTTCCATTGGAAATAGTTGGCATCACTGCATAGCAATGCCCTGGCAACCACTCATAACACCCTAGCGTTATGCCATTGAGTTTTTCATGACAAGGTATCATATATACTTTAAAAAAAGTAAAAATATTGAAAGGAAAATGTTCTTTACAATATAAACTATTCTCTTTCATGGGAAAGGAAATGCTGAATGGAAGGCCCTATGGTGGATGCAGTAAAAATCATTTTAATAGAATCTGCTGTTCTATCCTGCTGAAGGAACACCTCATCTCCCGTTATACAACAATGCAATGCAGGGTGACCATATACAGACGCAGGCAAACCTGGGCACACTTTGTTAACCACCACTTCCTCTTCCTTCCTGTTCTGCTAAAGCAAATCCCAAAGTTAGTTTGATGCTTTGTTTAAAATGGTATATTTATGTATGAATGGTAAGGTCAAGCCAATGTTTTCTACTTGGGAAATTCTCTTGTTTCTTGTTATCTGTACGGTTAGATGCATATTACTGACACTTTGTTTGGGAAAAATGTTTTTTTTTTTTTTTTT
>RJVU01051648.1:12415158-12526330 GCA_003731715.1 Anabarilius grahami
ATATATATATATATATATATATATATATATGTGTGTGTGTATGTATATTTGCTTCACAAAACCTTAAAAGTTGGCTGAAAAGTGCTAGATGTTTCTGTTTCCCCGTCTACTCTTTTTTGTGATAAAATGCTGACTCCCACTCTCTTTCTTTCATTTTCTCTCCTCTGGCAGCACTTGGTGTCGTGGGATGCGGGTAAACCGGAGTGTCTCCTGCAGCTGGTGAAAGAGCTGTTGCAGCAGTACCATCAGTACCAGTGCCAACGGCTGCGCGACAGTTCCCGCCTGCTCTTCGAATATGACAGCCTGCTGGAAGACCCTAACTATGGACGCAGTATGGAGATCTACGCCGGCCGCAAGAACAGCTGGGTACCTGTCCCGCATCACCTCATACATGTCCATTAACACACTAGTCCAGTGTTTCCATTCAGTGAGATTGTTATAAACATCCATCTATCTATACATTCTCCAAACCACTTGTTATATGTAGGGTATAGGGGATGCTGGAGCCTCTCCCGGCATGTCGGGCCAAAGGCAAGGAATCAGTCACCCTGGACGGATTGCCAGTCCCTGTGATATTCATACAAACACTTTTAGTATGGACAATTTTATTGATGATATCGGTTTAAACTGGGACAACCCCCTTTCATTTTTAAAGTATTTAATTCACAAAATTATCAACAAAAGTACAACTTTGCAATTCTGTACTTTGCAACAGTACTAATTTGTTAATTAGCTAACACTTTCATACAGTATGACGAGTTCTCTTATTACAGGGATATACTTCCTGGAACAACCTGAGGTTAGGTGCCTTATTCAAGGGCTCAGTAGTGACTGGTAACCATTCTTCCTTAGGGTTTGAACCGACAAACTTATGTATGTGCTGTGCTGTTAAAATCACAGACTATGGTGTAAGCCTGAGCATCAATGTCACAGGATGCCCACACAGGGCAGTGGGTTCATGGTGAAGAGCAAAGCGAATTGCACAACCGGACAAAAACGAACAAACACTCCCTAACAAATGGACACACAGAGGGTTCCGTAATATGGTCATGTTTTTGGGAAGAGTGCTGTGTGTTGGGCTGTGGGTGTGAACGTGTTGCTTCATGGGCTTCAATCTTTAAAGGGATGTGGTGAACTGTGGTCTGTGGGATAACAGACTGTGATTAGGAAACATTTGTGTAATCCTCATCTAAAAATTATGTAATCCAAGTTATGCATATTATATGAATGTAAACAAGGAGTCATGCAGAGAATTACATTCGAAAGTGAATATGACTATGGCCTACTTACTTTAGAGAGCATTTGATGAGAATTTGAAGTGAACACTCTGAAGGGAGCAGGGCATTAGTCTCACATGTGTTGCCAAATATGTACTTCACATTCATTTTAAATTAAATCAAAATTATAACTTGACAATAGCGGCTTGACCAATGCATCAGCACAGTATTTGACAACATAGCAGGAAAATTATCGTTTATAATTTTTGCTGCTAGTCCTTGGAAGGGACAGATTACAGTAGGTTCCAGTTCACAAAACTGATGTGAATGATTCCTTCACAAATCAGACTGATTTAAAACCTGGAGGTGGAGATGCAGATTATTTTATGTTTTAAAAAGTGAGTGGGACAGGAATGTGTATGTGTGTGTGTTACTTATTGTAATTGTATTAATACAATAATAATATATGATATTAAAATTAATATGATAGTTTCTTCCTTGCATCTGCTATAATACAATATGTCGTTAGTCTCGATAGAATGTACGTTAGTTAATAAATACGTGGATCCGCTTCTGTTAATAGATTATCCTGATGGACTAGTGGCAGCATTTTCGTTTAGCGTGCAAGAGGTTCTGGGTTCTAATCCATCAATTTATTTTCTCATTAAAACCAAAGATGTTCATCAGTGATTGTATATCAAGAGCAGGGACACGTTTATGTGTATTTTGTTTTGTGATTTCAACGTAACGAATAGAGAGTCTCTGCAACAGTTAAGCGATAGACTGAAGCGCTCATCCGTGTGAATCCGCAGTGTGCACGAGCACCAAGAGAACATTGTTGCGCCTCTGATAACAGCGACAACGAGCACTCAACATGATTTCAAAAACAACACATCCCAGCGCCAGGTCGCCTATTATTAACACAAATTGATAATCAACTAGAGGTGTTTCTTTTTTATTAGATATCCGTGCCGTGAGATGTTTCAAAAAGTGGTGGGGACAATATCGACCCTTTCAAAAAGTGGTGGGGACATGTCCCACCCGCAAATTACGCCTATGGTGAATACTGATTTTTGACTCTTTGAATCTTATGACTTTAGAACAACTGGGCCCAGAAGACTAGGAAAGTGTATGTCTTCCATCCATCAATTTTTTTAAGCCGCTTGTCTTGTGTAGATTTGCACTCTTTGCCTGGAATGAATGGATGGCCTGAGCTAACAGTCACAGAAATATTGTATGTCTTGGACTTTAGAATTGTATAGATGTCTTTTATGCAGCTTTTACATCCTTTATGAAGCTTGAAAGCCTCAGTCCCCATTCATTCTAATATGATAGAAAAGAGCAATCAGTGCAATTTTTCAGAATTTCTGAACTTTTGTATTTTATGCCAGAAATATAGTCAAATGGGTTTGGGACAAAGTGAGAATGAGAAAATAATGAGAATATTATTCCTTTAACAAGTGGGTTACTCTGTGAGAAATGTTACAATGTGTGTGTGTGTTCATTATTTCATGCTCTTCATGTGTTTTTTTCTTTCTTTTCTTTTTTTCTTCTTCTAGACGGGGGAGTTTTCTGCGCGATTCCTTCTCAAACTCCCTGTAGATTTTAGCAACATTCCCATCTATCTTCTTAAGGTAAGACACATCCATCAATACTCACTCTTGCAAAGCACACAAGCCCCTGTATATTTTGATTTGTTTGGAGATGTTAATCTGTTTATCAATGCATAAAAATGTCTCCACAAAACGTTGCATGTAAGAATAGGTCGCTCTTGTGCGAGCGCTCATTTCTCCGCTCTTGTTTGTGCGTGTGTGTAGGCTGCGAGTTGACTAATCAGCAGCCTGTCACTCCCAATCAACTCTGAGCTGTGTTGTGTCTGCAGGCCCTCTCTCTCTCGCCTCCCCTTCCAGTCACCCTGTGTCTTGCCCTCCCTCCCCTTGTTTTTTTTTTCGTTCCTATTTCCCCGTCTCTGCCGAACTACCATGTGTATGTTCGTGTATGTTTGTGGGCATGTGTGCGTGAGAGGGCGTGTACGGCCTCGGGAGGCCTTTGCTCTATGGCCTTTTCCAGTTGGAGCCATGTTTGTCCTCCGCAAGAGAGCTGAAATGATGGTAAACATACGGAAAACAGCAGCCTTCATCAGCATCACCATCTCACCATTCAGTCCTTCAGCAGTACACTACACTCAGGCATAGACATGTACAGTTCACTCCCAGTGGACCATACTGCACTGGAACTCACTTTAGCTACAGGTCTGCGGCCTTCTGTAAGGTCACCAGGGTCATTATTCCCAGCTAATTTGTCGTGAAGCTTGACATATCAAGACCCTGATATATGGTATGATATTTCAAATCTCCATTATATAATTGTAGCTTTACTTCTGATTCAAATGAGTGGTGTTTGTACGCTTAAATTTGCAGTGTATTATTTCATTTTCATTTTACATTTATGCATTTGCCAGATGCTTTTATCCAAAGTGACTTGCATTGCATTCAAGGTATACAGTTTATCAGTTCATGGATTCCCTGGGAATCGAACCCATTACCTTGCCATTGCTGATGTTGTACTGCTTATTCTACAGAAATGCTCAAATATCTCCCACCAAATTCTAAAATTATTCCTCACCACTAGCTGCCCCAAATGAAACTGCAAAAATATGTCAGGCCTCTTAAACAGATTTCAGTTCCATTTGGTTTCCAGTTTTCTGTGAAACTGTTGTCTTGATATTAGCAGGTCCAAGTATGTTATGCTCATCATGTAGGGATTTTTTTTCATCAGTGCCTAGATTTAAGCTTTGTGTCTTCCACTGAGATTTCCTTTGTAGTACGACAACTTTTGTAGTCGTGATTTGCCATAGATGGCTTCATGCACTGACCCTTTTCCACTGAAACAATTCGCATCCAGATTTAGCTCTGTAAGAGGTGCTTGTGAAAGGCCAGTTTAATGTGTACATCTGTACAATGGAAAAGCTTTTTAAATTAGCACCTAAATTTGCCTGAATGCCATCGAAAAGTAGCCAGAAAAGGTCAAAGGGATGCAGTGAACAATTTGCAGAAAATCAAATCCATATGTTGTTGGTGAAGAGTGTTGCTGCCTTAGGGAAGAATTATTTTGAATTAGTTAAAGCTGCTGTCCGTAACTTTTTCTGTGTTCAAAATGTACAAAGATTTTATGAGAATGTACAACATGAATCCATTTTCCAAACCGTGTTTTTGTCTTACCCTGAACCATTATGGTACACTTATAATAAGTGTTTATATTCTGACTATTTCAGACCGGACTGGTAGGACCCGCCGCAGAGTATCACAGTAACTGCGTGACTCGCCATAAACTAAAAGTAGCTCCTGCTACAATGTTCTTCCGCAAGACACGTGCAGTTCTGTTTATTAATCGCTAGAAGGCCAAAAATCGCGGACTGCAGCTTTAATTAATTAATTTGGGATACTGGAGTTTGTTTGAGATAAGACATGGCCATGTGCATGTCAAAAGAATGCTTAGTCTGATTAAAAAAATTATAATAATTAAGGCCTTAAAGTACTTTAAGAGAAATCGAACAAACGAACAGGTGTGGCATCATTTTGACTTCAAATTGCCATTGGTCCATGAAGGTTACTTAAAGATGTGCTCTTGAGCTGCACCTTCTTTGGCTTCTTTTGGAATCTTTTCAGGTTCTTTCTTCACTCAGTCTATTAAGGTCAGACATGAGTAAACATGAATACATTGTCGAATTGCAGAGCTGTTTAAGCATATTCTCATCCCTATGATCAGATGCTTTCTTAACTGCTTTTTTCTCAACACTGTCATTATTGTTGTGTGTTTGTTGCATTTCTGAGAACATAGCTCATAGCATATATTTAAATACTCATGCTCTCAACATCATGAGCTCTTTTGGAATGTTCACAAACAATATACTATTGCTCAGCTATTTCAAACTACTATTTACCTCAAGCAAAGAATAAAGAACTAGTATATCAGGAAGAGATATTGAGGTCTTTATGATAATATTCTGGTTACTAGAAATCCAAATAACACTGCATAAATATATACTTACATTTATCAGAAATTTGGGTCATATAAACAACTTACTCAGAATATCCACTGCAATGATGCTTGCATGCTAGAGAGAACTCTGCCTTTGACTGGAACCACCAGTCTGAAATTCTCATTGATTAAAGTTATGGTTGCATGTTGAGAAAGTACTTTAGTGTGCAGGCACCCTAGTAGAAGATTGATTTATTTCTGCACATGACCAAATTAAAGTAATTTTTCCTACTACATGACCAAGGAAGTTTTAGAAGGTCAAACTCTCTGAGAAACTGGAGCCAACAAGAGATTTCACAACTTTTTTGAATAAAGGCTTAACCCAGGGGTGTTCAATCCTGCAGTTTAGCTCCAATCGTAATTAAACACACCTGAACCAGCTAATCAAGGTCTTCAGGATTACTGGAAACTTCCAAGCAAGTGTGTTAGGAAAGGGTGGAACTAGACTCTGCAGGACGTTGGCCTCCAGGATTGGACACCTCTGGTTTTAGACACTGGTATTTGGACCTTAATCTGAAAATGCTCCATGTAAATGTGGTAATTGAGTTTCGCTTGGCAGTACTATCCTAACTTGAGAACAGGATTGATTTAATAGTACATAATATCATATCACTATCTCTCACAATAAAGATGGAGACGCTTGTTAACAGTGGAGAAGTTGAATTTCCACTTGGTCAGAGATCTCTGGTGTGGGGGTTCCATCACTTTTTTCCTGTCCAATACCTTCCATTACAAGAATTCATAAGACGTTTGAAAGTCAGCAAACATCTCAGCATTTTTATCACTCCTCCAACAAGCTGCTGGTAGATGACATTTTGACTGTTCAAATCTCCATCAAATCTCTAATGACATCCTCTCCAGGTCTGCCTTTGCCCTCTGCCACAGCACAGCGAGGCCATGTAGGCACCAGGAGAAATGGTGTCACGTACCATGATAGTTGCCTGGAGTGTGACATCTTGCTGGTTTTATCTTAGTAGGCTGGACATGTTTACCTTCCCAAATCCACTTGTGTACTTCAGGGCATCGAGGGCTAATCATAAGAGCAGTCTGTAATGGTGGAGAGAAATAGAGGACAATGGCATGGTGTAGCAATCCAGGCATCAGTAGTTTCTTGCCTGGTAAAGACAGAAAGACCTGCAATTGATGTCTTGTCTTTCTTCTTTTGGATTGACTTAGGGAGCTTGAAGAGGAAGCCTTAACCTTTCCAAAAATGTTTAACGTTTAAAAGCCGATGCAAAATAGGAATGTTTTGATTTTGATGATTATCTAAATTCAAGCTCATTTTAGGCTTTAGAAAAAAACACGAGTACTGTACCCCGGACAGATCAATCCAGTAGACTTGGACTGGGCACTGTTCACTGCTCTTTTGTTGCTCTGTTTAGCATGGTACCCGTTAAGCTCTAAATGTCAGCTGTCCTAGTTTGCGCAGCCATCGGTGAAGCGAGCCGAGTCTCTGTGTTCGTGACAAGCCTGATCAGTCTCACTTGACTGGAGCCGTACGGGCCGCTAGCCGAGACCTGACTTCCTGTGCAACGGGTGAGGAGGAGGATTGCGCCGTTGGCCCTCAGGGATACCACAACCACCACCGTTGATTATTTTAGACAACTCCGGCGAGTCACGTGCCAGGTCTACAAGTTGCTTTTTGGCTGCTGATAAAGAGCCAATCTGTTGCTGTTGAACAGTCAAAATAGTGAAATAATTGATTGCTTGAATGAAATATGAAAGAGAAAGAATGGAAGTGAGAGTTAAACACGGAGGCCTGCTTCTGTCATGGTTTTAATGTTTCCAAGGAGCACTTATTAAAAAGCAAAGCTCGCAACAAACCTTGTAATTACAACTTTTTATGTTATGTTATGTTATTTTAAAATCCTGTTAAAAACAATGTCTCCAGCCCTATTCACACCATGAGTGAAATGAAAATCAAAACAGATCACTGACGACAGGCCTATTCACACCAGGAATAAAATGGAAAGCAGAGCAAATCTAAGATGACAGGTTTGTTCATGTCAAGAGTGAAATAAAAAACAGCATTCCAGTTATTCACATGCAAAATACAACCCATCTGAAACTACATCATGCGTGTATCTTGACATTTGAGCTTGGGGGCGCCAAACCGAGCCAGTCACATTTTTAAACACATTTTTGTTTCTCCATAGTAAACCTACAAATTAAAACTCTGCATTCCATATTCAAGTGATTTTACAATGGCTATGTATCAGCAGCAAGCTCGTGAGGTTGTTAATCAGATATTTTGCACGCAAAGTACTTGTAAAGACGCTACATCTATTTTTGATGTGTAAAACTTAGCACATTGAAAAGAATGCGCTATAAACATGTTTGTCAACACAATCTCAAAGTAGGTTTTATCAAGCAAATCAGTTTTCAGCAAATTTGGTTGGCAAATTTAGTGGATGCTGTAATAAAAGAAGAACAAAAAATAAAACGCTGAATATCCATTTATGCCACACAACAGGCAAGCAGTATACAAAACACTCTTATCCGGAAATAGCCACACAACTGGCAAGCATTATATCATACACTATTATCCACGAAAATAAAGATTCGCCATCCGACAACTTCTTAAGCAAATGAGATTAGATGAAGGCCTTTTTAAAGGGTTAGTTCACCCAAAAATTAAAATTATGTCATTAATGACTCACCCTCATGTCATTCCACACCCGTAAGACCTCCGTTCATCTTCAGAACACAGTTTAAGATATTTTAGATTTAGTCCGAGAGCTTTCTGTCCCTCCATTGAAAATGTATGTACGGTATACTGTCCATGTCCAGAAAGGTAATAAAAACATCATCAAAGTAGTCCATGTGACATCAGTGGGTTAGTTAGAAGTTTTTGAAGCAGCTAAAATACATTTTGGTCCAAAAATAACAAAAACTACGACTTTATTCAGCATTGTCCTCTCTTCCGGGTCTGTGTATATCCGCTTTCAATCCACAGTGACGCTGCTTCTTCTTCTTCTATGGCGGTTGGCATCCAGCTTATTGGTGCATTACCGCCCCCCTTCTGCTCCGGATAGTGACGCGATTAGGACATCCGCCACATGCACACCTACGCATCATTTTAAAAAATATAGCAATACCAAAATACAAACAATGTAGAGTAGCTTGAATACAGCGTGCGTCTCTCTCAGACTGTAAACGAAGCTCGGGCGCACTAGATAACACGTCATCAGCGTCACTGTCCGGAGCAGAAGGGGGCGGTAATGCACCAATAAGCTGGATGCCAACCGCCGTAGAAGAAGGAGAAGCAGCGTCACTGTGGATATACACAGACCCGGAAGAGAAGACAATGCTGAATAAAGTCGTAGTTTTTGTTATTTTTGGACCAAAATGTATTTTAGATGCTTCAAAAACTTCTAACTAACCCACTGATGTCACATGGACTACTTTGATGATGTTTTTATTACCTTTCTGGACATGGACAGTATACCGTACATACATTTTCAATGGAGGGACAGAAAGCTCTCGGACTAAATCTAAAATATCTTAAACTGTGTTCCGAAGATAAACAAAGGTCTTACGGGTGTGGAACGACATGAGGGTGAGTCATTAATGACATAATTTGCATTTTTGGGTGAACTAACCCTTTAAGTACATTTGATTGGATTTGTTACTATAATTCCTTTACAAAATAACAATTTAAAAGTCATCAAAATACATTGTGTATATTTACTTTTGAGATTAAAACAAATATTTATTTAAAAAAAATATTTCATAACATCTTTCAGTCACTAGAGCCAATCCCCCCAGGCCCCCTGCAAGCTACACCCATGAACTACAAATATTACTCGCTTTACCACAGTAATATGGTGATAGATTAATACTGTTGATAAACCGACTGTAATGGCAATATTATGGCGCTTTTCCACTGCATTGTACGGCTCTGTATGGCACAGTATGGCTCGCTTAAATAGTACCACCTCGGCTGAGGTTCCAAGTAAGCTGTACCGATACTAAAATATGACGTGTAAACAGTGCAGATCAGTGATTGGTCAGAGAGAATCGTCACTATCGTAATTGGATTTGAAACACAAGACATCAAACCAGCTAGATTTAAATAGTCAGTAGCAGCCACTGCAGTATCATTTTTTCGCATGACTTTTTAAAATAACTTGCTTTAAACGACAGTTGCACGCAACTTAAAAAATAAATGGCTGCATCATTGTCAGTAGACAAGGTGCAGACGTTCCTCTCTCAACTATAATGTTCAGTCTATAAGCTCACCCATTTTGAAGCAGTACTAAATTGCAGTGGAAAAGCAAACCGAAAGTAAAGCGAGCCAAGTCATATTACGCAGTGGAAAAGCACCATTAGATGTGTGCTTATTATAAATAATAGTGATAAGAGTATACAGCTCTTGTAAGAAAATATTTTAAAGGGTTAGTTCACCCAGAAATGAAAATTCTGTCATTAATTACTCACCCTCATGTCGTTCCACACCCGTAAGACCTTTGTTCATCTTCGGAACACAAATTAAGATATTTTTTATGAAATCTGATGGCTCAGTGAGGCCTGCATTGGCAGCAAGACAATTAGCACGTTCAATGCCCAGAAAGCTACTAAAGATGTATTTAAAACAGTTCATGGGACTACAGTGGTTCAACCTTAATGTTATGAAGTGACGAGAATACTTTTTGTGCACCAAAAAACAAAATAACGACTTTATTCAGCAATATCTAGTGATGGGCGATTTCAAAACGCCGGTTCATGAAGCTTCAAAGCTTTACGAATCTTTTGTTTCTAATCAGTGGTTCGGAGCGTGTATCAAACTGCCAAAGTCACGTGATTTCAGTAAACAAGGATTTGTTACTTCAAAAGTGTTTCAAAATGTCAGTGGTTCACCACTGGGGGGCGTGACTAGGGATGGGTACCGAAACCCGGTATTAAATTGGCCCCGGGGCTAAATTATGAAAGACCGGTGTATCGATAAGCTCTGACGTTAACGGTTCTGCTATCGGTACTGGAGAAATTATGAAGAAAATAAACGTACATTTATTATTGCTATATAGACATTATCTTGCAAATACTATCTCACCAGAGTCGCCAGCTGTGTCTGTTTGTCTATTATGCATTTTTGCTTTCGCAATCCAGAAGAGAGCTCGCGCTCACGCAGAGGAGCTACAGCGCGCGCAGCCGCTCACAACATTAAAGCCCTGTTTAATGTTGACGATGGAGGAGAGAAGTAAACAACTAAACGTCTGCTTACACTTTAGGCCTGTGATATTTAGCTAATTTTATTTTTCAGAAAGAAGATATCTGAGGTAAAACTATTAAAAATGAGCCACGTTTCGTCAAGCACACCTTCACTCTATTCACAGTTGTGCGCGTTCCATCCTCCCTAAACCCAAACTTAACGTCAGAATCAGCACAATCGGTGATTGTTGTAAAATGCAGTCTTTACTGTTGCTAAATTGCAATAAATGTTTGATAATTATTATCAACGTTTTAAAATGTTGAAAGCACAATAATCCAAACAAGAGACGCTGTTCCTCAGGCTGAATTGTGTGTGCGCGCTCCAAAACGGATCACAAATAGACAAACAAATTACACTTTGGGCTTCAGGTGCACGTCCAAACGATCAAATACACACAAAAATATGTTAAAATGACCGGATTGGAGCATGTTTAGCTACTTAAATGCAGTTTATATCGTAAGTGTACATGAACAGCTGGAAGAAAATCCGATGCGTGTTAATATCTATTGTCTTAAAGTGACAGCAGTCACCTTCTGACAATGTTAATCAAACAACAAAATCCAAAGAGAAAATCACTCACAGCTCTTCATCTGAATATAGTAAGCTTTAATAAGCATTAATCTATTAATTTATACTGTGAAAACCATGCAGTGTTATTTTATATTTGGTTACTTTACTTAGATTTCTTTTATAGGCTAGGCCTATATTACTTACCTGAACACATGAACAAATAAAAGCATTTTATTTCATTTGTATCTTTGTGTTATTGTATGTGTCAGTTTGTTTTACTTTGTTTCTTTGTTCATGTTCTTACTTTATCTTATATAAAACACCAAAAATGCTGGACACTATATAATATAAAGCAAAGTTAATTCAGCTCTTAATAAATATATATATATATATATNAACAAAAAGTACCGATAAGAATACCGTTAAAGTACCGGATCGATAAGCAGTATCGGTAAGAGTAGTAATACAGTTAAAACCTTAACGATACCCATCCCTAGGCGTGACTTTGGCAGTTTAATTCGCACTCCAAACCACTGATTCGAAACAAAAGCTCATGAAGCCGTTTTGAAATCCCCCATCACTAGTTGAATAAAGTCGTTATTTTGTTTTTTGTTGCACTAAAAGTATTCTCGTCGATTCATAACATTGAGGTTGAACCACTGTAGTCACATGAACTGTTTTAAATACGTCTTTAGTAGCTTTCTGGGCATCTGAAAGTGTTAATTGTCTTGTTGGCAATGCAGGCCTCACTGAGCCATCGGATTTTATGAAAAACATCTTAATTTGTGTTGAGAAGATGAACGAAGGTCTTACGGGTGTGGAACGAAATGAGGGTGAATAATTAATGACAGAATTTTCATTTCTGGGAGAAACTAACCCTTTAAAAAATTTTGGGGTGAAGTTACCCTTTAATGTAGTTAAAGGATAACTATATATTAAACACTTTTTCACACCATTTTCACAATTTCCGTTTTCCTGTTTATATCTAGTTCTGAGAACTCAAAAACATTCTTACTGGACAGTGAGTTTGTTTAAAGTGAAGGTAGAAAAAAAAGAATTTTGTCTCATCCATATTGTTTTGTCTTTGTTGTGAAAATTCATTCTCACTGAATTTAAGAATGCACTGAGTCTTGGTTTCTTTTTTTCCAGTACATCCGCAATTTACTGTACTTTCAGACGGCCACATAATGTTCATTATCCTCCCTGGCCTTCCTCATGCCACTTCAACTTAAATAGTTGGCCAATTAGTTTTACTCAAATTATTTTCAGAGTACTTTTCCTTGTTAAGTACACTCTTAAAATCAGTGGAAGCAGTTTCCAGAGTGCCTCCATGGTAAAGCTGGCCCCGAGGTCTGTGCCTTTCTCCTCTCCTCTGTTCCCCAGCCTCATTTATGCAGGAGACACCCTCATTTTAGTTCTCTTCCCTTATTCCCTTATTCCCCTATTCCCATTCTTTCTTTCAGTCCTTCAATGAGATCTTAAGATGTGTCTGACAAGCATTTAGCATATAAATTGAATTGTGATTCCCCTTTAAAAAGGAAAAGATGAACAATAATGTAAGAAATGTAACCTCATCATCATTAAACTCTTATGCAACAATTAATTTCAAGGCTGTCTGTGCCAATTAAAATCTTGATTATTATTTCAATTAAAGCAAATAAAAAAATAACAGGGGAAATGTTTATTTTTTCCCCCCTTGATTTGCTTTTCTCTTATGCATGGCACATGAACGGCATACAAGATCAAGATCCTTAGGGGAGAAATTAATAAACACTGTCATGGACTTTTGTTCAACAGCCCAGGGCATGGTTTGATTTTAAACTGGGATAAGCATTGACCATGTCCAAGAGAAATGGAGAGTGGGTGTGAAACAGAAAGAAAGAAGGAGAGAGACATTAGAAACATGATTGAAGGGATGAGGTTTAATGAATCGGTTTAATGTCAGTGCCATCGAAACCCCCTGCTGCATTAAGCACACATTGAATTAGACCATGAATTTTCTTGACACAGTCACTGATTGACGTCACATATTCTGTCATAGGTACAAATTCCCAAGATTGTCCTCTGTATGTTTAATATGTGCTCCTCATGAACCACACAGAGTGTAATTTAAAACATAAACCTGTATGTGAAATTGTTTTAGTATTGATATGCGCTGTCACATATTTTGACCATAGACATGGTTATTGCTTATTTTTTCATCTTTCCCTACCAATGACCCATTTTTTCCAACAAATAATTGCTGCCTAAATAAAAAAAATATATGGTATTTTACACTGTCCTATCTTATTTGCGTCATAGCTCAGCAGCACATTATGTACCACAATGCAATCTGGAAATTCGTGTTTATTCCAAAGGTTGTTGTCCGAATAAAGGGCGTTGTACACTATTACAATTTAGGCGACGTCGGATTTATTCAGGTGTGGCTCGGACCTTAAAACCTTGAGAACTAAATGTGGGGTATTTAAATTTAAGGTGGAGCACCAAGGAATTTAGTGTTTCTGTTGGTGTGGATGCAGTTTTCTTGTTGAGACACCAACTAGTAGGATATTGTAGGACAAAAGCATTATTACACAAATAAGCATTTTTCTGCTAGATAACTTGTAACTGTTATTCTAGGAGATGTATATTGTTCGATTCAAAAACTAGGCATCCTGTCAAACTCTATCTATAGTACAGAATTTTGGCCAAAATTCATCTGTCGCTTGGTAGAAGCTAACCAAATGCCCACATGGACAGTTTGCATGTCATGCCCTCTTTCTCAAAAAAAAAAGAAAGAAAAAAACTATTGAAGGTAAAAGGTAGATTAAATATGTCTAGTAAATCACACTTCTGTTGTTCAAACATTCATAAAATTGTTAATTTTCCTGTCTATGTATTTTAATACTTTTGCATGTTATTGAGCCTTTGCACTTCATAATAATACATTGCAGTATTTTTTTTTAAATACGTTTTGTTACTTATATTTAATTGTATGATTGATAATCTGAGTCCTAAATCTATACCAGTTAAGAACCACTGATATGCACAGTGTCTAGAACAGCTATTTTATGACATAGCAGTCGCCATCCTGCCAATCTTGTTCCAGTTGGCCTTTAGATCCAGGAAAGGTTCATTGACTAGATCTTACATTGAACTCTTGAATTTATTGCAAGAGATGTGAAGAATGCGAGCTGCTCTCCAAAGGCAATTTATTTTGGAGAAAAGAAGCTTTGTGAAATTCATTATACTATGATAACTTTGACTGTACTCAGAGCAGGCAAAGATGCAAACTGTTATATAAATTGTACCCCAGACAACTTCTTCAAGTGGGCTTAGTTTCAGTTTAGTGCTTTCACACCTACAAAATGAGTGACTTATGACAACAAACAGAATCACACCAAAAGCTCTAGTGTGAAATCACCTATAAGATTTAGAACCTCTTCTCAACACCCTTAGTAGGGATGCACCGATACCATTTTTTAAGGGCCGAGTACGAGTACCGATACTTTTTTCTAGTACTCGCCGATACCAAGCACAACACAGTGAGACTAATGAATGTAGGACAGCTTCTTTATTATTACTCTAATGAAAAAAGTAATAATTTTTAAATTTGTCCAATAACCTTCAAAGGGCATAATTACAATATACAGGTGCTGGTCATATAATTAGAATATCATCAAAAAGTTGATTTATTTCACTAATTACATTCAAAAAGTGAAACTTGTTTATTATATACATTCATTACACACAGACTGATATATTTCAAATGTTTATTTATTTTTAATTTTGATGATTATAACTGACAACTAAGTAAAATCCCAAATTCAGTATCTCAGAAAATTTGAATATTGTGAAAAGGTTCAATATTGGAGACACCTGGTGCCACACTCTAATCAGCTAATTAACTCAAAACACCTGCAAAGGCCTTTAAATGATCTCTCAGTCTAGTTCTGTACACAACCATGGGGAAGACTGCTGACTTGACAGTTGTCCAAAAGACGACCATTTACACCTTGCACAAGGAGGGCAAGACACAAAAGGTCATTGCAAAAGAGGCTGGCTGTTCACAGAGCTCTGTGTCCAAGCACATTAATAGAGAGGCGAAGGGAAGGAAAAGATGTGGTAGAAAAAAGTGTACAAGCAATAGGGATAACCGCACCCTGGAGAGGATTGTGAAACAAAACCCATTCAAAAATGTGGGGGAGATTCACAAAGAGTGGACTGCAGCTGGAGTCAGTGCTTCAAGAACCACTACGCACAGACGTATGCAAGACATGGGTTTCAGCTGTCGCATTCCTTGTGTCAAGCCACTCTTGAACAACAGACAGCGTCAGAAGCGTCTCGCCTGGGCTAAAGACAAAAAGGACTGGACTGCTGCTGAGTGGATCAAAGTTATGTTCTCTGATGAAAATAAATTTTGCATTTCCTTTTGAAATCAGGGTCCCAGAGTCTGGAAGAAGAGAGGAGAGGCACACAATCCACGTTGCTTGAGGTTCAGTGTAAAGTTTCCGTGATGGTTCACAGTCAGTGATGGTTTGGGGTGCCATGTCATCTGCTGGTGTTGGTCCACTGTGTTTTCTAAAGGTCCAAGGTCAACGCAGCCGTATACCAGGAAGTTTTAGAACACTTCACGCTTCCTGCTGCTGACCAACTTTATGGAGATGCAGAATTCATTTTCCAACAGGACTTGGCACCTGCACACAGTGCCAAAGCTACCAGTACCTGGTTTAAGCACCATGGTATCCCTGTTCTTAATTGGCCAGCAAACTCGCCTGACCTTAACTCCATAGAAAATCTAGGGGGTATTGTAAAGAGGAAGATGCGATATGCCAGACCCAACAATGCAGAAGAGCTGAAGGCCACTATCAGAGCAACCTGGGCTCTCATAACACCTGAGCAGTGCCACAGACTGATCGACTCCATGCCACGCCGCATTGCTGCAGTAATTCAGGCAAAAGGAGCCCCAACTAAGTATTGAGTGCTGTACATGCTCATACTTTTCATGTTCATACTTTTCAGTTGGCCAAGATTTCTAAAAATCCTTTCTTTGTATTGGTCTTAAGTAATATTCTAATTTTCTGAGATACTGAATTTGGGATTTTCCTTAGTTGTCAGTTATAATCATCAAAATTAAAAGAAATAAACATTTGAAATATATCAGTCTGTGTGTAATGAATGAATATAATATACAAGTTTCACTTTTTTAATGGAATTAGTGAAATAAATCAACTTTTTGATGATATTCTAATTATACAGCACCTGTATATATACAGTGGGTACGGAAAGTATTCAGACCCCCTTACATTTTTCACTCTTTGTTATATTGCAGCCATTTGCTAAAATCATTTAAGTTCATTTTTTTCCTCATTAATGTACACACAGCACCCCATATTGACAAAAGAACACAGAATTGTTGACATTTTTGCAGATTTATTAAAAAAGAAAAACTGAAATATCACATGGTCCTAAGTATTCAGACCCTTTGCTGTGACACTCATATATTTTACTCAGGTGCTGTCCATTTCTTCTGATCATCCTTGAGATGGTTCTACACCTTCATTTGAGTCCAGCTGTGTTTGATTATACTGATTGGACTTGATTAGTAAAGCCACACACCTGTCTATATAAGACCTTACAGCTCACAGTGCATGTCAGAGCAAATGAGAATCATGAGGTCAAAGGAACTGCCTGAAGAGCTCAGAGACAGAATTGTGGCAAGGCACAGATCTGGCCAAGATTACAAAAAAATTTCTGCTGCACTTAAGGTTCCTAAGAGCACAGTGGCCTCCATAATCCTTAAATGGAAGATGTTTGGGATGACCAGAACCCTTCCTAGAGCTGGCTGTCCGGCCAAACTGATCTATCGGGGGAGAAGAGCCTTGGTGAGAGAGGTAAAGAAGAACCCAAAGATCACTGTGGCTGAGCTCCAGAGATGCAGTCGGAAGATGGGAGAAAGTTGTAGAAAGTCAACCATCACTGCAGCCCTCCACCAGTCGGGGCTTTATGGCAGAGTAGCCCGACAGAAGCCTCTCCTCAGTGCAAGACACATGAAAGCCCGCCTGAAGGACTCCAAGATGGTGAGAAATAAGATTCTCTGGTGTGATGAGACCAAGATAGAACTTTTTGGGCATAATTCTAAGCGGTATGTGTGGAGAAAACCAGGCACTGCTCATCACCTGTCCAATACAGTCCCAACAGTGAAGCATGGTGGTGGCAGCATCATGCTGTGGGGGGGTTTTTCAGCTGCAGGGACAGGACGACTGGTTGCAATCGAGGGAAAGATGAATGCGGCCAAGTACAGGGATATCCTGGACGAAAACCTTCTCCAGAGTGCTCAGGACCTCAGACTGGGCTGAAGGTTTACCTTCCAACAAGACAATGACCCTAAGCACACAGCTAAAATAACGAAGGAGTGGCTTCACAACAACTCCGTGACTGTTCTTGAATGGCCCAGCCAGAGCCCTGACTTAAACCCAATTGAGCATCTCTGGAGAGACCTAAAAATGGCTGTCCACCAATGTTTACCACCCAACCTGACAGAACTGGAGAGGATCTGCAAGGAGGAATGGCAGAGGATCCCCAAATCCAGGTGTGAAAAACTTGTTGCATCTTTCCCAAAAAGACTCATGGCTGTATTAGATCAAAAGGGTGCTTCTACTAAATACTGAGCAAAGGGTCTGAATACTTAGGACCATGTGATATTTCAGTTTTTCTTTTTTAATAAATCTGCAAAAAGAACAACAATTCTGTGTTTTTCTGTCAATATGGGGTGCTGTGTGTACATTAATGAGGAAAAAAATGAACTTAAATGATTTTAGCAAATGGCTGCAATATAACAAAGAGTGAAAAATTTAAGGGGGTCTGAATACTTTCCGTACCCACTGTATATATAATAATTGTTATATAAAAAGAAATTTACTAACAAATTACAAACAATACAACAAATACTATAGAGATACAAATTAAATAAACTTGTTTTTCAGATACAGTAGGTTTATTTACCATGTATACATTTATTTAACATATTTTGTTGTTTTATTAACATTAATGACAAATATAGGCTACGGTCCCTTTAAGACCGAATTCATGGATACTGACACATATCCTGTTTTCACCCATATGTTTACGTCCACTTAAGCCATAACCGACTGTATTTACGTGAGATACTCCATACGATTGACAACTATGTGTGCATTTGACCATTCAGGCGCTAGGAGAACTGATTGCACGCTGTCTGAGAGAACTGGGATCGCGCGCAAGAAAGCGAACGAGAGAGAGAGAGCACTTCTGGTCTGTGTCATTCAGCGCGATTCCGCCTATCCTGAATTGTGATTGAAAGCATGCAGTTCGCAATGTGTAAGTTGTCATCATTAATTTTAAAGTATTTCCACACCCCTGAGACTGACATTGTTTCTGCTGCTGCCGCCGGTGTCTCTGTGCGCGGAAAAATCTGTCGGTTACGACACGTAAGGTATCGGTCTTTTGTATTGGGGGTATTTTTACGAGTACGAGTAGAAGTACATGAGCTTGGTATCGGGCCCGATACCGATACTGGTATCGGTGCATCCCTACCTTATAGTAATCCTTATTAGTAACTTGAGGCATTTGATTTCACCAGCCTTTAATAGCAGAATTGATTTATTTAGTGACAATTATTATGTAAGAGAGTAATATTACTGTTCTCTCTTATTGCTCAGTCAGATTGTGAAATTGTAAGAACTGTACTGCTCAACTGACATCAGACATACTTGTGTCGTGGGTTTTATGATTCATCTGCAGCATGCTGTGTTATAAGGGCTCTGAATTTAATTGGCTCACTTTCTTGTGCATGTCAAGCACTGAGATACTGGAGTGTAAGACATCCGACATGGAAATCAAGGCAAGGCTTTGTATTTATTTAGTTTAGATTTTATTTTTTATTTTTGTTAGTCACATTGCTAGTACCGGGTTGGACCCCCTTTTGCATTCAGAACTGCCTTAATTCTTCGTGGCAGAGATTCAGAAAGGTGCTGGGAACATTCCTCAGAGATTTTGGTCCATATTGACATGATAGCATCACACAGTTGCTGTAGATTTGTCTGCTGCACATCCATGATGCAAATCTCCCGTTCCAGCACATCCCAATGGTGCTCTATTGGATTGAAATCTGGTGAATGTGAAGGCCATTTGAGTATAGTGAACACATTGTGATGTTCAAGAAACCAAGTAGAGACTATAAGAGTTTTGGCACATTATACTGTTAAAAGTAACCATCAGAAAATGGGTACACTGTGATCATAAAGGGATGGACATGGTGAGTAACAATACTCAGGTTGACTGTGATGTTTAAACGACACTCAATTGGTATTAAAGAGCCCAAAGTGTGCCAAGAAAATACCAAACACACCATTACATCACCAGCAGCCTGATCCATTTATACAGATTGGATGGTTCCATGCTTTCATGTTGTTAAATGTCAAATTCTGACCCTACCATCTGAATGTTCCAGCAGTAATCGAGACTCGTCAGACCAGGCAATGTATTTCTAATCATTTATTGTCCAATTTTGGTGAGCCTATGCGAATTGTAGCCTTAGTTTCCTGTTCTTAGCTGACAGGAGTGGCACCCAGTGTGTCTTGACTTCTGCTGCTGTAGTGCATCTGCTTCAAGGTAGGACGTGTTGTGCGTTCAGAGATGCTCTTCTGCAGGCCTCGGTTGTAACGAGTGGTTATTTGATTTACTGTTGCCTTTCTATCAGCTTGAACCAGTCTGGCCATTCTCCTCTGGCATTAACAAAGCATTTTCACTTACAGAACTGCCTCTCACTGGAATTTTTTTTTTCCCTGACCATTCTCTGTAAACCATAGAGATGGTTGTGCGTGAACAGTAGATCAGCATTTTCCGAGACCAGCCTGTCTGGCACAAACTACCATGCCACGTTCAGAGTCTCTTAAATCACATTTCTTCCCCATTCTGATGCTCAGTTTGAACTTCAGCAGATTGTCTTGACCATGTATAAATCCCTAAATGCATTATATATATATATATATATATATATAGCATGGTCACTTCTACCAAAATCACTTTGATTCACAAACAGAAACCTGAGACATTCCTTTGTACATTACTGCATAAAACTCAAAATATGTCAGATATATTGTATGTAACTAATAGCATTTAAAACTTTACTATATACAAAATAATGAATAATAATAAATAACGAATCACATACTTGTTACATTTTTCCTTTTTGTATTATTGACAGTGCTATTTGAATCAAACACTATCTCTAAAGACAAACTCCTACACCAGTTGTATAAAGTGACAGTCAATAAAAGCTATGTCTTCCATGTATTTAGTTCCTGTCTGTCATAATTGGTTTCTCTCTAGCACTCTGTAGCCGCAGCCACAATGAAATCTCATAGCCGCACTTAAACATCAAATAAAATGCCTGTGATTGTATCATGCCACGCAGCATCTCTACTACCAGTGAGGACAGACAAATTACTTGCTGAAGCTGTTACATATTTTAAAATTCATTTCTCAATCTTTCTCTTTCTTTCTGCACTTTCTGTCTGAGACTCATGAAGCACGTTGTAGAGTGCCCACATCCTGTCAGTGATCTCTCTCAGTGCCTCAGAGGCGTATCAATCTGAGCACCTGACGTCTCCTCTGAAACGCCACCCCCGACCGGCTCTCCCCGCTCCAGCAAAGCTCAGATTAGGAGAGAGCAGAGTGACATAAAGCCCCTTTAACAGCGGCCTACACCCACCATTCAGCTTTATGCCAGCAGCAGCACCGAGCTTTTGGCTGCTTGTTTGTTTATCTGTTCTGCGCTGCATGTGGAGTCTCTATCCTCTCATGTATTAGCACCGCTGTTGAGATATGTCAAACTGACTAAAGAGGTCACGTCAAGAACTTCATTTCTGCCGAGATGATGTTGTTAAAAATATTGCCATTTACTAAATATACCTGGGATTATCCACTATTTGGAATCAGAGAATTGGGTGACACATAAGCAGAGAATGTTTTAGAAAGTTCCTCTTTGCTTTGAGAAAGCATGCATGCGTAGGACTTTCTAGTGTTTTTCCCTAGTGTGGCTGCAATGTTTCTGGAGAACTGTTTGCCCAACACAGCGTGTTGAGTAATGTGATGACAGGATTGAAATGCTATACTACCTCAAGAACACTCATAATCTCATTGGCACTCCATGACCACTCACTCACTGTCTCGTTCAGAAAACAAACAAACACACATTTACACCCTCTATTACTGTGCAAACATGGACACATGGATCTGACAAGAATGTTATGGTGGAGACTGTGGATATGACATCAATGGCTATGACTTCAACACCCTTCATTAAGACGACATTCGGTATATAATTAACTGCCCAACAGACAAGCTGCTTCTCTACATTGCTTACTTTCTTCTCATGTGTACACCAATTTATAATTGTTGGTGTTTCAGTTAATTATGTGTAGGGAATAAGTCAGTAAATTAAGTTTCTTTGTCTAAAACACTCCAAACTGTCGTTACTAGCTCGGAAAAGAACATGGCAACGTGATATGGAACTGTTAACCTCTTAACAAACCATAATTCATAATTGTGCAGTTATAAGAAATTAATAAAAAACTTAAAGACACCCTGTGGTGAAAATCAAGTTTTTAATGTTGTTTATATGTCTATGTGGTGTTTTTTATATGCTTTAAGACAAACCATGTGCAAATTCTTATGTCAACACCATTGCTGAGTAGTTTTTCCTTAAAACTGCATGGTTTGAAATTGCTGGTGTCTATGGTGTCACAAACTACCTTGCAACCAATCACGTCATCATGCCGATGGGCTTTAGCATATCATTGACAGCGAACTAGCAGTCTCGAGAGAAGCCAGGTTATCCCGGTATTTTTTTCTTTTGACACAAAGAAACATGCAGATTTAGCAATATGACAGGTATGATGTATATTACGATGATGAACTATATTCCTTTCTCCACAGACGTTCTGAGTTATTCAAGCATTTGTGAGGATACTGATTGTTAGAAGGGAGCTGTCTGACTCTGACATGGTGAACGGGAACATGGTTTGTGTAACATTAGCAACACATTATTAGCTGATTGATAACATAGTCAAGCAAAAGGCTAATCATATTAATTACCGTTATGTGTCTAATGTTGTGAAGAGCGATACCAATGTGCAGCGTTTATCTCAGTAAGTTGACCGAGTGGATCTCTGAGCTGCGTGAGCGAGTGGAGGCAGGTCTAATTACCATATTCATTGATCGTGTATTTTAAATGAGGCAAGGGTGTAGAGTTACATTCAAGCTATTTTAAGGCATGAAGATTTTTTTTTTTACAGGAAAAGACCTTTAAATATGTCATTTTGGTGATTAAAGATGAGTATTATTGACTACAGGGGGACTTTAAAATTTTTTTTACCCAATCACAATCATGTATTCCACTATTTCATACTGTTTCAGTATGAGTTTGTAAGTCTTGAAATCAAAAGTTTCATACCTTAAACTGTTGTGGGAACTCTGAAATCATATCCAAATGTTTACTTCAACAACATCCCAACCATATCGCAGCTTTTCTTTCAAGTTGTCAAATAACACCATATAGCTGCCAAATAATATTGTTTACGACTAGTCATAGAGAAAGAAAAACAAGCAAGAGATCAGGACATTACACCGTGCACCTGTGTGATCAAAGCAGATTCTTATACAGTACATGGCACACTGTGCCCGTTTGAGACACTCCCTGCTCTGTGCGTGACTGCAGAGCATTTCATGCCAATGCCAGTAGTCGTAATTTTCAGGCGGATCGAGCACTCCAACAGTAAACACTGACTAAGGCCCAAGGAATCTTAAAAGCTTTGAAGTAATTGCAGGTTCCTCCTGAAACTGTTTCTCCACCATTGCTCGGCCATCAGAAGCCAGAGCTGTTCCACAGCAAACATCTGTAATAGGGGAAATAAGATGTCGAACACAGATCTTTGTAGGGCTTTCTGATCTCTGTGTTCAGATTAATTAGTTGTTGTCTACTGTTTTGCAGCTCTCTAGACAGCCTAAGATGGTGTTTACATAAGTATAAATATATATATTTTCCCTGTATTCTTAATAAATAAATGCAGCCTTGCTGAGGATTAGAGTCTTCATTCAATTAAAAAATCATAATTATTCCAAACTTTTGACCAGAAGTGTATATGTATGACATGGACCAGAATATCATAGCGATTAGGAGCAAAAAACCCCCACAACACCCTAGCGGTAATTTTGCATTGACAAGCCTAACTTTTATTTTCTTCAAAAGATGTAAAAATCCAGCTCATGTAGATGTGTAGCCTATAATGTATACAATCTTTGGCCCAGTGTGCGTCAATAATGGCTTGCTTTTTCTTTCTTCTGACATTCATAATATTCACCTGCTGTGCCTTTTTATAGCAATAAAGCTAGCAAAATCTCTGCAGAAACTCAGCATAACTCTGTGAACCTTCAAGAATGCCACTGCTTCATGTTTAGCTGAGATACCCCTGACATTAGCATCACTTTTATTCAGAGTGTAATGAGTAAAAAAAAAAGAGTGAGGCAGAAAAAAAGACAGATAATTGCTGGTTTGAAGATCTTTAATGCAACAGGCGATGAAGCACTGAAAAGAGCAGCTAAGCCCATCACTCCGACAAACAATCAGGCTGCTGTTTAAGAGGCCAAATTATAGGTTGGGCTGGGCCTGAGGATCAAAATAAAATGTCAGAGGAGAAGTTCACAAACAAGAGTCAAATTGGTTGGAAAGACAATGGATCTGAGCAGGCTGTTGGCATGGAAGCCAAGTAAATAAGTAAAGATTTTGGTCAATGAAGACTTTACAAAGTCCTTTCTTCCATCGCTCTGAAAAGAGCTGAAAACGTGCTGGAAAATGTTTGAATGTAGTGCACAAGTCTTAGTGGATTTTTATAAATATGGACTTTTATGGTCTCCTTTTTGAAACTTGACAGCCCAATGCTTTTGTTATACGGAATATCTCTTTCCGTGTTCCATGAAAGAGACAGAAGAACTATTACTCATTTATTGTTTTATTATCTGCAGAAACGGGGAAGATATTTTTTGCCCATGTGTTTTTTGCCCATGTGTTTTAGTACATACAGTGGGTACGGAAAGTATTCAGACCCCCTTAAATTTTTCACTCTTTAGTATATTGCAGCCATTTGCTAAAATCATTTAAGTTCTTTTTTTTTCCTCATTAATGTACACACAGCACCCCATATTGACAGAAAAACACAGAATTGTTGACATTTTTGCAGATTTATTAAAAAAGAAAAACTGAAATATCACATGGTCCTAAGTATTCAGACCCTTTGCTCAGTATTTAGTAGAAGCACCCTTTTGATCTAATACAGCCATGAGTCTTTTTGGGAAAGATGCAACAAGTTTTTCACACCTGGATTTGGGGATCCTCTGCCATTCCTCCTTGCAGATCCTCTCCAGTTCTGTCAGGTTGGATGGTAAACGTTGGTGGACAGCCATTTTTAGGTCTCTCCAGAGATGCTCAATTGGGTTTAAGTCAGGGCTCTGGCTGGGCCATTCAAGAACAGTCACGGAGTTGTTGTGAAGCCACTCCTTCGTTATTTTAGCTGTGTGCTTAGGGTCATTGTCTTGTTGGAAGGTAAACCTTCGGCCCAGTCTGAGGTCCTGAGCACTCTGGAGAAGGTTTTCGTCCAGGATATCCCTGTACTTGGCCGCATTCATCTTTCCCTCGATTGCAACCAGTCGTCCTGTCCCTGCAGTTGAAAAACCCCCCCACAGCATGATGCTGCCACCACCATGCTTCACTGTTGGGACTGTATTGGACAGGTGATGAGCAGTGCCTGGTTTTCTCCACACATACCGCTTAGAATTAAGGCCAAAAAGTTCTATCTTGGTCTCATCAGACCAGAGAATCTTATTTCTCACCATCTTGGAGTCCTTCAGGTGTTTTTTAGCAAACTCCATGCGGGCTTTCATGTGTCTTGCACTGAGGAGAGGCTTCCGTCGGGCCACTCTGCCATAAAGCCCCGACTGGTGGAGGGCTGCAGTGATGGTTGACTTTCTACAACTTTCTCCCATCTCCCGACTGCATCTCTGGAGCTCAGCCACAGTGATCTTTGGGTTCTTCTTTACCTCTCTCACCAAGGCTCTTCTCCCCCGATAGCTCAGTTTGGCCGGACGGCCAGCTCTAGGAAGGGTTCTGGTCGTCCCAAACGTCTTCCATTTAAGGATTATGGAGGCCACTGTGCTCTTAGGAACCTTAAGTGCAGCAGAAATTTTTTTGTAACCTTGGCCAGATCTGTGCCTTGCCACAATTCTGTCTCTGAGCTCTTCAGGCAGTTCCTTTGACCTCATGATTCTCATTTGCTCTGACATGCACTGTGAGCTGTAAGGTCTTATATAGACAGGTGTGTGGCTTTCCTAATCAAGTCCAATCAGTATAATCAAACACAGCTGGACTCAAATGAAGGTGTAGAACCATCTCAAGGATGATCAGAAGAAATGGACAGCACCTGAGTTAAATATATGAGTGTCACAGCAAAGGGTCTGAATACTTAGGACCATGTGATATTTCAGTTTTTCTTTTTTAATAAATCTGCAAAAATGTCAACAATTCTGTGTTTTTCTGTCAATATGGGGTGCTGTGTGTACATTAATGAGGAAAAAAAATTAACTTAAATGATTTTATCAAATGGCTGCAATATAACAAAGAATGAAAAATGTAAGGGGGTCTGAATACTTTCCGTACCCACTGTAGGTTTTGTCTTGGCAGTTCAACGTTGAGTGATGTGTCAAAAACTTTACCCGTAATACAGGAAAGGAACAGCATTTTTGCTGACTAGACTTTTACACATCCGGTGTGTCACAAGTGGGTGTTTGTTGTTGCCAAATCATAGAAATGTGTAGAATGCATGCGTTGGCAGCCTGCCATCACAGTAAAGGAGGAGTTAAGTTCCAGGTGATCATACTTTTAAAATTAGGATACTTTTGTGTCATTACAAGGATCTAGATGTATTATCCACACCTGTCTATATGCTATTAATGTTTTAATAGCTCATGATTATTGTAATTATGCTCAGTTGCCCTCATAAATATTGACTATTTCTATCTATATTGATTACTACAGTATTAAAGGCAGGTCACACATATACATTTATTATTATTACTTGGTAATCGTTTTGACTTAATCCAGCGTCTTTGTTGATATTGTCTTATTTTCCTTTGTCATGTGTATTGTCTCATAATTCCATGAGTAATCACACTTAATTACCATAGAAAACATTTTGGACATAATAACCCAACTCAGACCACTGAACCCAGTGCACACCCTTTACACACAATCTCTTGCCCTGTAAAGTATTTTGTTTTAATCCCACACTTGTTCAGACAATTTTAATATCCCCATTATAAGATACAATAAAGTGCCCATAATTTTAAGCTATTAAAACTGATTAACCTGTGATGTTTCAAATCCACTGTAAACCACTTGTTTGGCTCTTTGTATGTACAGTACAGGTCAGTTGTGTGGATTAATAGAATATGTTTTTTTTTATGTTTTTGAAAGAAGTAACTTATTCTCACCAAGGCTAAATTTATATAATCAGAAATACAGTAAAATGTTAATTTATTCTAATGATAGCAAAGTCCTTATAAATTGTTGCATTATAAATGTATTTACTGTCATTTTTGATCAATTTAATGCATCCTTGGTGAGTAAAAGTTTTTTTTTTTTTGGCCTGAATAGTGAATAGTGGGCGACATGCATGTAAGTGAGTAAATACAGGAGAAATATGGCAAAGGCATTTCAACGTGCCTCCTGCTGCCAACAGGTGGCGCTTTGACTGTAACTGAATATTGCCTTGTAGATGTCTTTAGGCCAGGACTATTATCAAACGTGAAGTTTGGGGCAGATTGGACATTGTATGCCTGAGTTACAACAACTTCCTGTTTCATGGCGTTTATTGCATATATTAGCACTTAGCCAAGTGTTGCATGATTTAACGTGTTTCTAACATGTTTGGTACTTCATGGCATATTTAAATGTGTTTCTGGGAGTGAATTACAGTGCAAAGCATGCCATTTCCTGTTGCCCGCAGGTGGCGCTATGACTGTAACTGAATATTACCATGTAAATGTCTTCAGGTTAGGACTCTTATCAAACATGTGAAGTTTAGGGCAGATCGGACATTGTATGCTGTTACACGTGTCTACCGAATTTCATACCTGTACGTGAAATGTATTGCAAAGGGCGCTTCATTGAAATTCACCACTTCTGACACGTTTGCAAAGTTTCATGAGTTTTCGAGCATGTTTAGGACCTGAAAAATGCGATTCATTTAGAAAAGAATAATAATTGACTGAGCAATTACAATAGGGTCCTCACACCATCAGTGCTCGGGCCCTAAAAATACTTTTAAATGGTAGTTTATCAGTATCCTAATTTTAAAAGTATGATCACCTGGCACTTAACTCCTCCTTTACTGTGATGGCAGGCTGCCAACGCATGCATTCTACACATTTCTATGATTTGGCAACCACAAACACCCACTTGTGACACACCGGATGTGTAAAAGTCGAGTTTTCATCATTGATAATAATAAGAAATGTTTCTTGAGCACGAAATCAGCATATTAGAATGATTTCTGAAGGATCATGTGACACTGAAGACTGGAGTAATAATGCTGAAAATTCAACTTCGCATCACAAGAATAAATTATACTTTAAAATATATTCAAATAAAAAAAGTTATTTTAAATTGTAATAATATTTCAATATTTTTACTGTGATTTTGATTAAAATTAATGCAGTCTTGGTGAGCATAAGAGACCTCTTTAAAAAAATTCTTAATTATTTCATAATTATAACTTTTGAATGGATTTGCGTGTGTGTGTGTGTGTTTGCCTACATAATGCAAGTATTTTGGTTGGTTGCAAAGCAGTTGCAAGGTGTTTTGAATGCTGTCTCTAGATCTAGTCCATCCTTCACTATAAGCCTATGCAAAAAATTGTTCCTATTAAATTGTCCATGAGATGCGTGCAAAATGTAATACTTGGGGTTAAACCTGAGTAAGTATCAACAATAGGAAAGCTAGGGAAGCATCACTAAACCAGTAGTTTGCATGTGATTGTCGTTAAGACATTATGGTAACACACTATCACATGTATCTCTTGGATAAACATCTGGCAGCTGTGAGGGAGTGATACAACTACATGAAACATCAAAAAGAGACCTGCCTGCATTCTGACTCCATGTGTCTCTGAACAAACTCACAGACTTCAGCCCACCAAATATACAAGCCAACACAGCTGAATCTTTGGTCTTAGCGTGTAAACTCACTATTATCACTGCAAAGGGCTGGATCAGCTAATGAGGGCCCATCCATTCTGTTATAGCCCCTAGGGAGGAATGGTTCTTCTAAACTCTCCAAATGGTGGGTGGCATCCTGTTTGAAGTAGTCGAGATATTACAGAGGTCTAGATGGGTGGTTGTTGGGCACCTGCTGCTGTCTGTGGGAGGGCTGCATGGAGAAGCCTTGCTTTGCTGATCACAGAGCTTGTAAACACATACACCTGATGCAGTGTTGTTGTCTGAACTGACTTGAGTTCAATAATGACACTATTATGTTTTGTAGAGTTGCTTTATTTGAGCCGTGTTCATAACTAATAAACTTTCAACATCACACTGTCATTGAACTAAACTGAATCAACATTGATCTAAATTGAGGTGAAGTTAATTACAGCTGAAATTGTGTTTGTTTTTATAATTGAAGAACTTTGCCACATTTGTATAGTTATTTTCTTATTTATTAGTTGCTTTGAAAGAAAAGAATCTGTATTGTATAAAGTTCTATGGAAATAAGTATGTTTGTCAATTAGCTAAGCTTAAACTAAATGAAAACACAAAGAAAGGAAATGTCGTCTTGTTTCATTGGGTGGTATCATGTTATGTGAATTTTTTATGTGAATTCACTCACTGGACATTTCAATTTGAACGTATCGGAAAAATTTGTAAGAAGCAACATAATATAATTTTGCATAAATGTCACCACATGCACTTTTTTCAATGAGCCTGGGTTATGTTTTTAATGGTTTAATGTTCTAATGGTCTCTGTCAGGATTGCCTATGGAAATGACTAGGCTCACTCTGCTCCCTTCACATGCTACAGTCACATATATTCCATGTAAGCAAGTAATCTTCTTTCTCTTTTACTCTTGTAGTGCTAAATATATTTTTTTAAATGGCTGAATTCTGTGGAATCCAATGCCAAAAAACTTGGAGAGTACTGCTCTTTTATTGGTGGCTGAAAACATACAAATTAGCCAAAATATTTATTAAACAAGTCCATAAAACATTGTGAAGAAATTCTGTGGAAACATGCAAGCTTTTTATAGAGTTCTTCAGACTTATACCAGCTGCACAGAACTAACTTAAACCAATTTTAAAATGCTGCCTTAGTCTCTAATAAAGTCTGCCCAGGTTTTACTGTTTGTTGACCCCACTGCTGCACCCAAAAGCAATTTACTGACAGAACAGAGGCAATCTTGACCTTCAAAACTGTTATTGCCACAAGCAATTACAGCAAATGCTTATTTTTTTGTACCATTTGTCCTCCTCTCTGCCTTCCCCTCCTTGTGTTTGAGCTAACAGTTGTGTTTCATTTGCACAACGTGTTAACTAATTAGATTAATTAATCAAGGTTAATTAATCCGAGAAGCGACGACTGACTGAGCAGAGGGAACGGCAAAGGGGTGGGCTCACGCGGCACTCTCTGCGTGAACTCGACACACACACATACGAGTTGAGAGAAAGAGAGACCTCTTAGCGCTACTTAGAAAAACACCAGATCTGTGAGGAGAAAAGGGGATCTTTTTCAAAGCTAAGACTGCTTTGAATAAACCACAGGAAATCTGTGACAAGGAAACAGCAGAGCTGTAGAGGTGCAGTGTAAGCTGTTACCGATGAGATGCTGGAAAGAGAGACCTGTACGCTATAGTCGTGTGGGAGATGGAAACACAACAGTAATTTACTGTAAACACAGGGCTGGGAGGAAGACATCTGTATAGCTGCGTCTAATGTCCGAGATCAGGGAAAATTTGGCTCATGCCTCTGTTTATTCTAGAATTAAGAGTATAGGCAGTCACTTCACACTCTCTTAGGCATGTAGTTAAACCAGTGTCGTCATTTGAAACAGGGAAAATCATGAAACAGGAAGTTACTTTGGAATAAATGAGCTGTATTGCATCATGTCATCATCATATTACACTTTCAGATAAGACAGAAAACACTCCCTCAGATTCTGATCATATCTATTCTGGCTTCTAAAGAAAATTGCAAATTAGGGTTGTAACTTGGGTAAAACCAGGTTAAAGATCAACAGTCATAATTTACTTAAAAATTCAAAACCTGTGTGACTTTCCTTATTGCATGGAACAGGAAAGGAAATGTTTTCCAGATGTTTAGAGAAAAAACACCATTAAAGTTTATCAAAAGGATGTCCACCCACCTTTAATGTATTATTTAAAATAAAAAATAAAAAAATTAAAATTAAATTATTTTTATTAAATTTATTATTTAATTGTATCATTTAATAATAATTTAATTAGATGCACATTTGTTTATGATGGATGGATGCACTTTCTTCAGCTTCAAACTCATTTCCCCCTTTCACTGCCATTATAAAGCTCGGACACGTCAGGATATTTATTAATATAACTCCGATTGTGTTCATCAGAAAGAAGAAAGTCATATACACCTAGGATGGCTTAAGGGTGGGTCATTTTCATTTTAAAATGAACTAATCCTTTAACGGCTGACATTTGCTTTATCAAAAGCAAATATAACCCTTTATAATAACTGATGCTGTCTACACTGGATACAGTATTGCAGATGTGCGTTTAGTTTCTGACATACTTCACGCGCTTGATTCTGACAACAACAGAACAGATGGAAGAGCGAAAAAACGTTTGCTTCTACGCGTCTAGTTTCAGCAGCTTGTTTGCATCTTTGTGGAGACTTCAGACGGAATTAAGCATCGGAAACAAGTGGATGGTTTATATTAATGGCATCCGTGATCGCGTCGGAGGATTATATGTTTGTTTGGAGCATTTTGTTTTGTAAACGAGGCACAATGTAATGGAGAGTTTGCAAAGAAGCTTTTGTTGAAAGATGAAGCAGCCCATCTGTATTGGATCTGACTGCAGCTGAATCACAATAATTTCATAATGCTTTGTCTTTAAATGATGGTTTTATATGGATAATAAAAAAATAACTTTATTTACATTATAAGTGAACCTCAAGCAACATATTAATAATACAAAAAAAAACACGTCATGACCCCTTTAATAAATTATAGTGCAGTTTACATTAATGACACTAATAAATCATATAAGATGAAAATTATATTTTATATAATTTTCCAAAATCAGATTAGAAAAAGTTTATCTCAGGGAGTTTCTTGACAAGATGGCCATAATTTAATGTTATAATGTTATACAATAACAACTAATAGTTTCCATATTTAAGAATATTCTGGATGGTGCATCATCATCCTGCACATAACTGCACATCATCTATAAAAATGTTAGAATTTACCAGTAATTGCACACTGTTCTTACGAGGGCATCTCATTTGCACCAGTCTGCATGTTCAAATATCATCACTAAGGCACACAAGAACCACTGCCGTTTAGCATCATTAATGTCAAATGTTACACAACATTCATTTGTGCCATTCAAAATATGTGAACATGCAAATGACATTTAAGAGCTATGGCATAGGGAATGATTCTCAGTGAAGAACAGCTTATAGTCAATTCAAAACACTTGGTATACAGAACACAGTCCGTTTTGTAACTTTTTTGTCTTGTGTTTCACAGAAGGATATCATATGGGTTTGGACACACACACACGTTGGGTTTCCATGTTTTATGAGAACATTCCATAGACATAATGATTTTTATACTGGACAAGCTGTATGTTCTATCGCCTAAACCTAATTCTACCCATCACAGAAAACTTTCTGCATTTTTACAACATTATAACCAAATAGCACAAAGGCTTTAAATCATCCTCTCTAAATATAAGTACGGTATGTAGATAAGCAGGAGACACACCTTCTTATGGTTATGAGGTTTTTGCTGGTTTGAAGGAAAGTTTTATGTAGGTACAATGGGCTTATTGTTTTTCATAGTGAGGAAAGAATTCTGAATGGAAAGGTTTAAAGAAGGGTGGACACCTAACCTTAAAAAATATTACAGTTGACCTAATTGATCTTAGAGAAGCTATGAGCCACCCTGTTGAAAGCCTGCTTCAAATTAATATATATCATGCTGTTCTTTTTTCCACTTGCATATGGCTGTATTTTCTTTTTATATTCATAAAATCGATGAGGTAATTAATTCATGCTCTTAATGCAACTTAATTCCCTATTGTGCATATTTTTTGCATTATTTTTTATTTATATTTTTCCACTAAATAGATTGTGACTCTTCACTTGGCCAGAAACTTTATTAGGAAGTCCAACATAATACAGGTTTAAACTGAATTGTAAAAGATAATCTGCCTCTCACTTATGTAAGTGATGTGCATGATTCAAATCAGACCATTTACTGTAGACCATTTTACACAAATGTCACGAAATGCACATCTTCTTGCATCTCTTTCCTCTGTGGAAAGTTTACCATCAAAAGTTTTTTTTTTCTTTCATCAGGACACAATATATATCAGCTTTCCTAAATAAAGGAATATTCTAGACGATAAAATATGAGAAACAAATTGTCCATCCCTTTATAACCACAGTATACCCATCTTCTGATGGCTATTTACAGCAGGATAATGTTTTTTAACATGACAGTGAGTTCACTATATTCAAATGGCCTCAAGCCCTCAACAGTCACCAGATCTCAATCGAAGAGAGCACCTTTGGGATTTAATTTATGATTAATGACTGAAAAAAACATTTAATTTAAAAAAAAAATCCCCATTTTGTTGTTCGGTTTGTCAGTGAGTGTGGGCTCCATGTATGATTAATGTTGCTGAACACTTTAACCAGAAAAGGGATTTAAATAATCTCATCAAATGATCCTGATTCACCAAATATCATACTGATCGAGAAGTCATTCCGTCGTATGACCTAATCTTTATAGGTTATATATGTGTGGAAATGAGCAATTGCATTTTCTTTCCCGTTGCATTTGCTTTCTGTCATTGGTGTGATCACAATCCATATTAATATGTATTTGTGCAATTTATATACAATCTCTACTATAGTTTTTTTTTTTCCAGACAAAATGCAAGAACTCATTCTGATTCATTCTCTTTTTTTTTTCTTTTTCTTTTTTAACCTATTCATTTCTGTGTAATAACCTATTCAACAGCCAGAGAGTTTGCATCAATTTTGACTATGTGAACTTTAAACGCAAACTGATAACCTTAAATCCAAAGCAAACTGTTGGACTAGGGTCAGATATACTTGTTTTATCATTTAATCACAAGAAAAACTGCTACAAAGACATGATTCCTATCTTCATCTGAGCCAGGTTAGAGCTATTTGTTCAATTTCCAGGTGATTTTTACGTTTGACAATTATTATATGCCTAATCATGATTTCTGTTATGGGTGGTTGCTAACTTTAAGAGCACAATGAAATAGAATTCAAAGAAATAGTCTTTAATCCAAAAAATCTACATACAGAAACACTCAGGGAAACAGATAAACAACCATTTAACACTGATGACACCAAACAAAGAACTGAACAAACACAGGACTTAAATACAGAGGAACAAAAGAGCTAATAAACTGGACAACAGGAGAACTGAATTATTAATCAAGGGAACACACTGACACACATTAACTGGGTCACACAGGCAAACAGGCACAAGGAAAAACAGAACCAAAACACAATGAAGTTCAGCCAAATCATAACATATCATGTCATTATGGAATTTAAATCAAAACAGAATAAAGAGAATATAACCGTTTCAATTTCAAAGTTAGAATAATGGGCAATGACAGAAGAAAATTCAAATATGACGATTTTGTAGAAAGAAAAAAAAACTATGCAGATTAAGTTTATATATTATACATTTTGAATACTTATTTTTGTCATTAAAACTTGACATTTGACTGCTTTTGTTATTTTGATACATGCCTTAAATCTGCTATAAAAAAGATATTAGGCCTTTTTTTGCAAGTCAACTTTTTTTTCCAGATGCAGGACTATGTACACAATTTTCAAGTAGGCCACAAAAAAAAAATAATAATAATAATGAAAGGAATGAGACCCTATCCTACTTTCAAGGACCTTTTCACTTAAAATCACCTAAAGTGATCTGATTTTGCTTGTTAAAGAGGACAAATTGACAGATTGTTGTCTGTCTCATCTATCATTTTTTGTAATTACTATTTTCATCGTATTACATCTTCCTTGCACCACATTTATCGCAACCATATTATTATTACTGAAAATAGACAGTTATTTTAATCATTATATTGTAAGACAGTTCTGTGTCATGCCATCACATGATATCACATGATATCACAATTTGCATTTTATTTATACAAGTGATTCTATTATAAGATTTTTTTTTTTCTTTTTCTTTTTTTTTTTTTGTGAATTACTGGTATGTTTCATTATATGCAAACTTTTCTCTTTGATTAGCAGAATCATTTTGCTCGTTTTGGAATACGTTTTCCGGCTGATTTGTGAATCATTGTCACGTCGTTGTTGGTATAAATACGCAATAGGAATCCATGCAATTTTTTGTGTGTGTGTTTTGTTCTCACTTGAATGTGATCACTTTGGTATTCATTTAGTTATTGTGACCAGATTTATTTGTGGTTACCCTCGTCCCCTCGCCATTCTTCTGGGAATAAACTCAAAAATCGCTGGAGAACATTGATGCATCTGTTTCTCATTTGTCTGTGTGTATTTGTCCCAGTTATCCTGAATTGCATTGTTCGGTATAGTGGTTGTGGCCAGGTCTTGCTCTCGGGTGTTGGAATGAGTATGATCAAACTTTACTTCACGTGCCGCTTGGCATTTCTTCCCTTATTATATTAGCTACGTGTGAATTACTCACATGACTCAGTGCATCGTGAGCACCCTGGTGTGTTGACACTTCTCAGACAGGATCAAACAAGCGCGTAAAATGAGGACATCACCACGCCGCTATCACAACCGCACGCCCCAAGTGCAAAGCTTATGACTTTCTCCTGGCAACATATGATACGGATTGATGACAAGTCATCCTCATGAATGCATCATACTGTGTAATAAATGCGTCTGCTGTTTTGCCTCCACAGAGACGGGTGGCACCAAAAGGGGCAAGATGGCTAGTGAAGTGTGGGAACTTAATACTTTAATGGGATTTGATACCTTTATGTTTGAATGTACCTTTAATGCCTTATTAGCTTTGGAGTCATTGTGTAAACACTACTGCAAACATTACAGCGGTTTTACTTAGTAATTGCCAAGGCATATTGTGCTAAAATTTAACTCATAGATATCCTAAAAATTGCCCACTGTATTATGAAAAACATCAGATTTGTTTGGAATTGAACAGTTTACCGCTTATATAAGCATGTTGCATGCTATAGTACTTAAAAAATTTACTATTTAAAAAAATGTATGTGAAACATTGTGCTATAGTCATAATTCATAACTCACTGTTTTAAAATGTACTCAATATTTTTAAGTATAAAAATGTTTCCCCCCCAAAATTAAGTACATCGTAGTTTTAAGATTTTTGAGGTTTTTTTCACACTGTTTCTTGTTCATACTATTAAGGCCTGTTCAGAACAATATTGTCCGCTGATGTGGACAATAATCGTTATAGGTATCTTTATCTTTCTTGGTATGAAGGGGCGTTTATTCCACATCATTTTGGTTTAACAGCTTTTTCCCTGTTTCCAGTCATCGATGAACCTGGGTCACAGGTGTGTGTGTGTGGGAAAGAAAAGGTGAGGGAGCGTGTGCTGCTACATGTTTTCGATGTACACCACAACTCATGGCTCAATATCAAGCAGCTGTTGGTTGTCCTCTCTGAGTCACACACTGCTGCCATTTCCAGGCACTGCTCCCTTTCAAACTGCTGTGTGTGCTTGTGTGTGTTGGTGAGAGTGGGTGTACATGTTCTCTCTATATTTTCTGTTTTCATTTTACTGCCTGTAGTTACCTGAAATCATTTCACTCTCAGTTTAACTCAAGGAAGCCATTTTCTGTTCTTTGCTTTATTCTCAGAAGACTTAAAGGTGCCCTAGAACTTCTTTTTAAAAGATGTAATATAAGTCTAAGGTGTCCCCTGAATGTGTCTGTGAAGTTTCAGCTCAAAATACCCCATAGATTTTTTTTTATTCATTTTTTGAACTGCCTATTTGGGGGCATCATTATAAATGAGCCGATTCAGGGTGTGTGGCCCTTTAAATATCGTGTTCCACGCCCCAAGAGCTCGTGCTTGCCTTACACATCATAAAAAAAGTTCAAACAGCTAATATAACCCTCAAAATGGATCTTTACAAAGTGTTCGTCATGCAGCATGTCTAATCGCGTAAGTACAGGGTTTATTTGTATGTTTACATTTGGTTATGAATGAGTTTAATAGTGCTCCGTGGCTAACGGCTAATGCTACACTGTTGGAGAGATTTATAAAGAATGAAGTTGTTTATGCATTATACAGACTGCAAGTGTTTAAAAATGAAAATAGCGACGGCTCTTTTCTCTGTGAATACAGTAATAAACGATGGTAACTTTAACCACATTTAACAGTACATTAGCAACATGCTAACGAAACATTTAGAAAGACAATTCACAAATATCACTAAAAATGTCATGATATCATGGATCATGTCATTTATTATTGCTCCATCTGCCATTTTTCGCTATTGTCCCTGCTTGCTTACCTAGTCTGATGATTCAGCTGTGCAGATCCAGACGTATAATCCCTTTCATAATGTTGGGAACATGGGCTGGCATATGCAAATATTGGGGGCGTACACCCCGACTGATACATAACAGTCGGTGTTATGTTGAGATTCGCCTGTTCTTCGGAGGTGTTTTAAACAAATGAGATTTATATAAGAAGGAGGAAACAATGGAGTTTGAGACTCACTGTATGTCTTTTTCATGTACTGAACTCTTGTTATTTAACTATGCCGAGGTAAATTCAATTTTTGAATCTAGGGCACCTTTAAAGGTCTGGTTATTTTAACAACAGTAGCAGAAACACTGTGAGCAGCAAAATAGATATTTTTGATAAAACGCTGCAGGAATCGAGAATGTAGCAAAACATTTTTTTTTTATCTGTCATTCAAATAACTCCATTTAACTAAACCATGTTTGT
Organism: Anabarilius grahami; assembly: GCA_003731715.1. Lineage (NCBI taxonomy): Eukaryota > Metazoa > Chordata > Actinopteri > Cypriniformes > Xenocyprididae > Anabarilius > Anabarilius grahami. Next base: position 12,452,459 of record RJVU01051648.1, read on the forward strand.
GACAGGTTAACACGTTGCGCCTTAATACATTTAGTTTTTTATCCATATATTTAGCATTATTAATCAGCATATTAAGAGCATATCATAATAAACAATGTTATAATTTGGAAAATTATTTGGATATGGCAAAGGAAAACAAAAAACTTTGAAAGTACTAGTTAACTTTATTTTTTCCTCAGACATTAGATTATGTACATTGTTTATTTTTAGTAGTTCATTACTTACAAAATATTAAAAAGGTCCATACTTTTATCAAGAGGTAAACTTTGCACCCCCAGTATGTTTTCTCGGTCCCAAGGCCTTCTATGTGCCATACACGTTGGTGTATAAATGTTAAAATAATAATAATAAAATTTAGCCTGATAAAACCATTTTGTATTCATATCCAGTTAGGAGAAATCGTTACTTTTTTTTGGTAAATTTTGGTAAAAAAAAAAAAAATGTTAGACATCACTGCTTTGGCTCTTGGGGCCCAAGATTTTCATCTTTCATCAAAATGCAATTTTTTGAAAACAATACAGTTGTCCTCTCTGTGTAAATTACAAAAATGTGAATTTGTGAAAACAGGATGTCATGCGCATGTGTATACGTGTTCGGTCTAGGCACTGTAGAAGAATTTGTATTTGCGCAGGCGCGTAGTGTTTACAAAGTGACATTGCCTGGCACTACTGGCCTTTTTAGTCATTTTTGAGGCTCCGAGTGAACAGATCCTTTTGACAACGAAATGAAAATCTTTTAGATTGTTGTTGTATAAACGTACCCTTAGGGTTTTGTGTTTTATATATAAACACTTGCCACAAATCATGCAGCTTGTTAAAATAGTAGTTTGCTGCTGGTCTAATGCTCAAAGTAAACTTTTTTGCAGACAGAGCAGGTGACTTAATATTCGTCATCACAGTCCACTGATGTCTGTGCACACTGTCTATGTGCAGCACATTTTTTGTGACAACAGCACATTTGCAAATGATTGAACGCTCATATAGAAGGATCCACTAGGTAGAATGCGTTCATTCTCGTAGTGATTGGAATATACTTTGAAAGACTTGCATGCTCAACTGTGCTTGAGATGGAGTGGAATGTGGAAAACAAAGTATTCCCTGACCTTAAGACTTATGTGGTTAGAAATGTGATTTCATTGTAGTTGTTCATCATGAAGCTTGGGATTGGCCACACGACTATTTAGTCATCTCTATGAATAAAATTGTATCATCTTCATTGCATCAATTGATCAGATGCATAGCAGCTTTCTGGTCATTCAGTTGCCTCAGCCACCACACCCATTTTAAATGGTATTTGGCTCAAGCACACACACACCCCTTAGATACAGACACTATGGCCCAGCTGTGTTCTCCACCTTGAAGGGTGTACCCAGATTGTTAATATGTTCCACAATTCTCCTTCACCAAATCCACCAAAACAAAAAAACGCCTATTTATGGAGCAGCATGCAACCTGTTAGAATGCGTTCATTTATTCAGTGATTGGCTCTTTTCAGTTTTCATTACCGTGTTTTACAGAATATAAATTAGTTTGTTTTTTTCGTTTTTTTTTTTATTTTTTTTTTTTTATGTTGCTTATATTCCAAAACATTATATATATATATAATGCAATTAACATCAAGCCCACACATTTGGATTTGTGCTGAATGAGATCCTAAGCTTATTTGTGTAGCACATTTCCCACAACCTGGTGTAAAGCAAAACAACCAGCTTGTTTTTCTCTCAACAATGCAGTTTTGACCCAGTGTGACTTACAATCAGGTGCAACTTATTTTCCGGAAAATATGGTACATTATCTTTTTTGTCACAAACATAAACCGATAAAGTGACTAAAGTAACACTCTAAGGACACCTGTGCATTTCCTGTGATATGCTGTGCAATTTTGAACACAGTATCTTGTATGATTGCTTGTCACATTTTCAGTACCTTTGAAGAAATGTTTGTCAGGTTTATATGTTACGACAGCTGCCTCTGCTACACCGATGGTCTTCTGTCAAATTGTTGCTTCAGGTAAAATATCCCTGCCATAAAATACAAGGCGTCCCATTCAAAGATCTCTTCAGTGGGCTTTCATGACTGTTGAAGTCAACATTAAAATTAAATTCGACCCTGTTTACATGTTCCTGGTCTTTTTGTGCACAATTCATCAGTGAACATTATCTGCATAAACTTTCATTAAAATATAATGTAGCAAATTAGCCCTAAAAAGGGAAATATGTTTAATTTATCATGATATATAAAGGTATTTGGATCAAGTAGCTGTTTGGGGGTTTCCCCATTGGAATTAGTCTTAGACGTCCCAACAACACTCATCCAGCAAAGCTTAGTGAGAACATCTATAGATTATAGTAGGATAATACTCTTTTGGCCATAGACAATAATATCTTAATACTTATCCAACACTTTATAAGAGCATGTAGCTGTGATTGGCATAATTAGGGACTCCAGTTATAAGCAAAAAAAAAAAATAAAATGTCCTAATTCAATTTGTTGAGGCATCAGTTGATCTTTGCTGAATTTATATTAATGAGAGAGAGAACCAGGTTGATGCACAAGGTCATGATTGGAACGGCTACAGCCTGCCGCAAACTTAGGGGTCCTTTAAAGACTTCTAGCTCAGCATTATCTTCACGTCAAAATTTTTCTCTTGAAAAAGGGTCTGATCTTGTGATCAGTGATCTTTTAAAACATGAAGATGTCACACCTTCAGGAGGTGAAAGAGCCAATAAGGAGATGTACTTTTAGAGGGAAAGTTTACAATCTTCTGTCTTTAAGATGTTCTGCTTGTGAAATTGGATTTAGTGTTACTTTTGGGAAAAAATTTGGAAAATTGGATACATGTTTATACTTTACACATGTGGTTATAGAATGTAATGTATAGGATTTAAAGGGTCTATTTGTGTATTTCAAAGTGAATGAACTGAAGTGAGAGTAAAACTCTATCTGAAATTCCTTTGGATCGTAAAACAGTCTTATCTTGCTGTATTTATGTCTTTGCTGCTTTGGTAACCAGCCTGGTTCTTCATATGGGTGTTATTTGTTTTTGGGTACATATTTATACATATTACGATATAGCGATCCAATCTGTCAAACGGGTTTGAAATAATGCATTTTGTAAAGCACTTTACAAATGAACATGTCTTAAAATGACTAAATTTTCCTATCGTTAGTTCCACTCATATGCAAGGTCCACTTCATCGGAATTATCCACACACACATTGGATTTGGCATGGGTTTTACGCCGGATACACTTCCTGACGCAACCCTGACACACTCACACACGCTCCTACGGCCAATTTGACATCCAATCCACCTAACCTGCATGTCTTTCAAATGTGTGGGGGAAACCAGAGCAAATCCACGCTGACGCAGGGAGAACATGCAAACTCCACACAGAAAGGAGCCACCGGGCCGCCCTCTGTTTTAAATTCACTATTTTGACTAAATTATAGTTATGAATTGGTACTCTAAGATAATGTTGAATGTTGTGGTTTTATGGGAAAGCACCTGCTCTTCAAGGTCATGGTTGTAGCTGATCACTAATGTCTTTCCATATGAGATGGCACTGAAAACACAGAGCAATTCAGTCCCATCTCTTCCTATAGTGGGGACAAACAAATCAACTTCACCTCAAGTTTTGATTTTAGACAGCTCTCGGCTTGGAGACAGCTGTCACATCTCTACGATGTCACAGCACGCAGTATGGCAAGCACCCACGGGGAGGTCATAAAAGAAAGCAGAGTGGGCGCCCACGTGAGGGTCTTACCCGGGGCACTCTTGAGCCCTGTGCCCTACCCCCGACTCCTTGACATTGACTCACTGGTTTAAAGAGGAGGTAGGAAATGTACAATACTTCTTCTTTCGCTGTCCTGGACTAAGGGTCACTGAAACACTCATTAGTCATCACTGTCCTCTTCATTAGTTCTTTACCGAGAACCTTTTAGAGCTTGTTTTAATGATGCTTATATTCTTATAGCATTTTGCCTGAAGCACATACATACCCAGTTCACATGCTTTTCATACGTAGTTTAATAAGTGTTCTTGTAACCTACTGAAGATTTATTGTAGAAATAGAGCATTTATGGCACATTTATTCAGACGATTATGCCAACTACAGTTACAGAAGTCATAATAAATGTCACAATATATGTAAAACTGTTTATATAGTATTTTTAGGGTTTTAAATGTTAAAATAAGGATTTTAAAACTTATTTCAAAGGATTTTAAAGTATCTTATGAAAATATTATATTGAAATATTATATTGATTATGAAAATAGATGACTCAATGTTTTTATAGCATTGATACGTTTGTGAATGCTCAAGATCTTTAGATGTACTTCACAATCTTAATGAACATTATTAGATGTTAGTTTTTTTTGTCAAATATTCTATTGTTAACAAAAATGTAGACCTTTTGCAGGACAACTTCTTTAAAAGACAGTGTTTTTTCTTTTACTTTTTTGGAGAAACCTTTAGTCGACACCCTGCACCCCAGTCCTTTTTCTGCTGTCTCATCGTTTGTGTGGAGCAAAAGCGGCATTGATTATACACTTATATGAATTTGCTTTGGCAGATGCTTTCTTTCCAAAGTAAGTTAGAAGAAAGTGCATTTATTGTGCTCTTAAATGGGTTTCATAAGCAAAAAAAGTAACTTGATGCTAAAGACAATAGACTGCTTCCGTGCGCATGGTTATTGACTTTTCATCACAGCATTACTGCTTTCTCGATACTTTGTACTGGTGATGTCAAACAAGGAGCAGAGAACTTTTTTGCCTGGTTATATTTTGGAACTGCTTCTTATTGTAATAAAACATACTGGAGTTTGCAACATTTTATTGACCTTTGCATTTGTTGTTGTTGAATCCTCAAATTTGGATAATTACGCCTATTAAAGTTAGTTTGAGCCACATTTAAAGTTGTAAAATAGCCAATACATATCTTACTTGTCAAAGAATTTTTTTTTTTTTTTACCATTCAAAATGTATTCATTGAAAGTGAATGTAATACACAGCTTTTCATAGCTAATTAATTTATTAAACTGATTAGAAATGTTTGTTCCATTCTTGTCATTGTAGAATATCTTCAAAATGATATTCAATGTTTGGTCTTATGCAAAAACGCAAGAATATTTCTGCTCCATCTCCTTCTTCTTGTGGCAGTCATAACCCAACAATCCCACCAATGCCCATAAGCAAGAATGAATTATGTCTCTGGGAACATGGGTCATACCATAATGCTGTACTGATGCAAACTGATTAAATCAAGCAACACCTTGGGATGTAGACGTAACCCCCCACCCAGCTCAGGTCCATGTCGTATGATAGCAGCCGATGAACAGCAAGAAGAGACAGACGACAAGGGTATAGCCATCAGCTTTGCGCTTGACATTTTGTTCCTCTTGTGTTCATACAGATTCACACGTTTGCCCTCAGAGCTTCATCAAATAGATGCTTTTCAACAGCTGCCCCATTCCGCTGACTGAATTACGAACCCTTCTTTTCATTATTGAAAATTAGATTTTCTAGCCCCAGAAGGTCTGTCTTGCTTGTAAAACATTTTGAACATTTTTCAAATCGTCTTGAACTAATGAACTAAAACTTTCTTGCTGAATTTGTGAGTCACAAATATGATTTTAAATGCTGTGAAGCTCATCTGTTTGGATGTTTCCAGTATCATTCCTGGAAGCTGCAATCATGAGCTTACAAAATGAGCTCACAAAACACAATATGAAACAGAAATCGATCAGAAATCCTGATGTGTGGGGGGGAACACCGAGGACAAACGCGCACACGCTCTGGAGATTATCACGTGAAACGAAACAATATTCAGTCAGAAAGCGAGCTGACGGAAGATGGAAGCATAACAAGCGCAGTTATGGCACAGCACAAGGTAAAGACCATGTTCCTACTGTCACCACGACTTCACCCAAACCCTTTTCTTTTTTTTCCCGTGACTTTCTGTCAAAATCATTCCAAACACTATCATAGCAATTTCTTCCTGCCTATTGTCCGCCATGTTTATTCTAAAGTATCGACAGATTTTGCAAGATTTCTCGTGTTAACAGTCGGGATTCTGGTTGAAAATCTGTTTTTGTGTGGTGTTTTTGTCACATCACACCACACCTCACCACACACTATAGGTTAAATCTAAAACGGTTAAATCTAGGATTTTTTTGTCTTCATGTTTGTGGTCTCTCACATATTTAAAATCTTATAAGATTTTAAAAATATTTTAGTGTGTACCCAGCATTAGAGAAACGTTTCATTTACAAGTGGTTAACCACTCATTAAGCAATGTGTTGTTGGAATGTTACAGCTAGATGCTTAGATGCTCGCGTGAATCATATTCATGTGCTTTGGACAGTCACAGAAAAACGTCACAAAATAAACTGTATCAGTGTTTAAGGGGAAAAAAGTCAAATGGTGATGGAAAACATCAATTGGTGTGAAGAAGAGACCATTTAATTCATACCTTATGTAGGATGTATGACATAGGTGTAGTGTAAGCTCAGGTAAGAATTGATGAATGCAGAAGGGCAGAGGATAGAGCAAAACAAAATGCCTGTCACAAATTAGAAGTCTAAAATTAGAAGTTTTGAAGAAGAATGTCAGAGTATTTTGATATAAGAGAATAGGAGCTACGTTATATGTCAGATCAGAGGTCACTCTTCTGCCATAACTCGACTCTCTCGTTAACACGATTTTAAAGTGATTGTAGTTTATAAAGTTTTATATATGTATATTTTTCTTACAAAAACCCATCGCTTTGCTTCAGAAGGCATTTATTAACCCCCTGGTGTCGTATGGATTAATTTTATGATGGATGGACGCGTTTTTTGGAGCTTCAAAAACTAATTTTAATTTTTGGGTGAACTATTCCTTTTAACCGAAAGCAGCTTTTATATCTGGGTGGAGAATGGAGCATTTGTGTCATGTGTAGAACACAAAACTGATGAGAACAGTGACCAGATCTATCACCCTGTAGCCCAAGACTGGTTGCCCACTGAAGCTAAGCAGGGCTGAGCCTGGTTAGTACCTGGATGGGAGACCTCCTGGGAAAACTAGGTTGCTGCTGGAAGAGGTGTTAGTGAGGCCAGCAGGGGGTGCTCACCCTGTGGTCTGTGTGGGTCCTAATGCCCCAGTATAGTGATGGGCACACTATACTGTCAAAAAGCACCATCCTTCGGATGAGACGTTAAACTGAGGTCCTGACTCTCTGTGGTCGTTAAAAATCCCAGGATGTCCTTCGAAAAGAGTAGGGGTGTAACCCCGGCATCCTGGCCAGATTTGCCCATTGGCCTCTGTCCATCATGGCCTCCTAATCATCCCCATACACTGATTGGCTTCATCACTCTGTCTCCTCTCCACCAATAAGCTGGTGTGTGGTGGGCGTTCTGGCGCAATATGGCTGCCGTCGCATCATCCAGGTGGATGCTGCACATTGGTGGTGGTTGAGGAGATTCCCCCTACTATATGTAAAGCGCTTTGAGTACCCAGAAAAGCGCTATATAAATGTAACAAATTATTATTATTATTATTATTATTATTATTATTACCATTATATCTTTTTTTTCAGATTTTCTTCTTTAAACAACGTAAACATATTAGGTCAGAAACATACAGTATTCTATGCAAGTTGATAAACAGAAACAATTCTAGCTACACAAACTTCAAAATGCCAACGTTGCATTCCAACATTGCTGCAAGGGGCACCAACATCACACCAGCATCACAAGAGCAAACAAAAAACTTGTAGTGTGTGTTAGAATTAACTGTAATCAGAATAAATTGAAACATTTGTTGTTTTGGGGATTTTAATGTATTCTGTGTATTTCTAATGTAGCAGATAAATCTGTTGGCACTCATAATTGGACTAGCCAGAGCAGTACAATTGTATTAGAGATGAGAGAACCGTTTTGATATAACATCAAGTAGACTGTCAGGCTGCTGCTGAATATGAATCCCATTCACATATATCAAGGCTGAGCTCGCTGTTTCTCCCCAGACCTCAATGTGCCTCAGTGAGTTATGCGTTAGCTTATCCCGCACACGTCCCCTCTAACTGGTAACGTCACATATCCAACACACGCGGCTCACTCTAATGGGAGCAGAGTTTACACGGCAGGCAGCAATTATCACAAATGGATGAGTTCAAACCAACTGAAAGACATTTGATTAAAGCCCTTCGTTACCGCCATGGTGCTAATGATGTGCATCAGGGCCTAGCTCTAGGAAAACTGTACAGGAACAGAAAGTATCATCTAGAGTCCCTGCGGAAACTTCTGATGTGATAAGCTCGAGATTGGCAGATGTGGCCGTAGCTGAAGCTAAAGCTAATTCAGCGTGAATTCTGGTTGTAGTCTTTTCCTGCCAAAATCCCACACCACCTTCAGATGAGAAGTTGCTCAGCACCAGCCGTGCTGGTCTGTCTGCCAGCTAAAGGCCTTCAACGTTTCCCAATTTGCATTACATCTTTATCCTCAAGCATTGTAAGATAGTACCCAACATTAAAACATATTTATTTTCTGCTTTCCTTCTAAGGACATCAAAACGTGTCATAGCAATCTCGAGGACTTTTATCTGTTCTAAGCTTTGATATATGTACAATACCCTCTCTGAATGATTTTGGATCGGATCTGTTGTATACAACCAAATATTTGCCACCCACCAGTTAAATACTGATCAGGATAGTCAGTGCACTTCTTATTTTATGACACAAATTCATTTTACACATTATTTAAAAAAAAAGTGCATTCTGATGTTTGGACGTCTGTTTATCAGCCAAGCAGACGCAGTTGTTGCCCAATACTGATAATCTCAAAAGGCAAAATATGAACCGATTAATAGGTTTAGCATTAGCATTCATGGCCTTGTTTTGTAATATCTTGCCAACCGCATATTTGATTGTCTATACAGTTTATAATATAACAATTTATAAATATTTATTTTCCTTTATTCCTCTCTCAGGACACAGCACTGGATCCAGGAGAGGATGTGGCGCTTCTATCTGTAAGCTTTGAAGATGCTGAAGCAACACAGGTCTTTCCAAAACTCTACCTGTCTCCCAGCATTGAGCAGTGAGTGTCTTCATCCTATTCCAAAATTATTTCTCCTAGGTCATACTGAATTGTGATATTAAAGAACCCTAGGTCAATTGAGACAGGACATATTAAAGGAGTCATAGGATGCTTTGTAATGTTTTCCTTTTCCTTTAGTGTGTAATGGATCTGTTTGTGCATGTATACGATCTGCAAAGTTACAAAGCTCATAGTCTTCCAAAAAGGGATTTACTCTATCTAACAGAGAACACTGATCCAGACCTGCCTAAATGCCTCGATCCAAGTCTAGATATTACTTCCTCAAACGTCTACATAAAAACGAGCTCTGCTCAAGTTGTGCTTGCAAAGTTGGTTCCGCTGGCAGCTGACCAATCAGAGAACTCTGAGCTTTTCAGAAGGAGGGGCTTTATAGAAATCAGCGTGTTTCAGACAGACCTGAAATAGAGGAGCTGCAATGTACAGTGTGAAAAATTATGTTTTTTGAACATTAAAGCATTTCGAGGGGTGTACATTCTTATTCTAGCATTTTATTTCCTTAAAAAGTAGGGCCCATTATCACAGAAATAAAAGAATACATTTTAAATGTCTGTGGCCCGGTTTCACAGACAGGGCTTAGCCTAGAATAAGCCAGGATAAGGCCTTAGTTCAATTAGGGCATTTAAGTAGCTTTTATAAACATTCACTAGAAAAAGAAAAAAAAACATTACTGGTAGGCATCTTGAGACAAAAAAATGGCTTTGACATATTTCAAGATATGTCGGTGCAAGTTGATTTCAGTTAAAACAGCTTAAACATGCATTTTAGTCTAGGACTAGCTTAAGCCTTGGCTGTGAAACTGGAGGTAAATCTGCTAAAAGGATGGATTATTGTGCTGCCCTAGTGCTAGTGCACACGTCATCACACATTGTGCGCCAGTCTAGGAGGAGTAGAAGTTAATCTTTTTAATTAAAGATTATGAGGAAGTTGTGCACGAAAAAATTATTTATAATAAACATTGCAATATTCCATAAAACAAATAAGAAAATTCCATTTTGATTTCATGCTGACTTTAAATTACAGTGCTTGGCGTAAATGAGCACACCCCCTTTGAAATGTAACATTTGAAACAATATCTCAATGAACACAAAAACAATTTCCAAAATGTTGACAAGACCAAGTTTTATATAACATCTGTTTTAATTATAACATGAAGGTAAGGTTAATAATTTAACTTAGAGAACAACATTTTCAGTCTAAAATTAGGGTGATGCAAAAATGAGTTCACCCCACTGAAAGTCTCTGGAGCAAAGCAAAATTTTTAGACTACAAATGTCTAATTTAACAAGAATTCAACCACAGGTGAGTCTAATTATTCATTACACAGGTGTCCAGCAGACAGTTGACTATAAAATGGTGTTAAAACCCCTTCCCATTTCATGCTGTCAGCAATGGCACCACATGGAAGAGAAATGTCACACCAGAAAGTTGAAGGCTACAAGAAGATCAGCAAAGCTTTACTTATCAGTCAGAATACTGTATGAATGAATGAATGAATGGATCCGTCGTCCACGGAAGTTAACACCTCGACAGGAGCGTCTTCTGATGAGAAGGGATGAAGAAAATCAGTATGCAAGTTCACTGCAGTTATCTAAAGAAGTAGAAAGCCAAACTGGGATGACTATTTCCCGTGACACAATACGGCGTACACTGCAGAGGAATGACATGCATTGGTGCCGTCCACGAAAGAAGCCTTTCCTAACGCCCAGGCACAAAAAAGCCCACCTAGAGTTTGACAGGGCCCATGCTGACAAAGATGAAGACTACTGGGACTCTATACTCTGGAGTGATGAGACCAAGATAAATGTTTTTGGAACTGATGGCTTCAAAACTGTATGGCGTCGCAAAGGTGAGGAATACAAAGAAAAAAGCATGGTGCCTACAGTGAAACTGGTGGTGGCAGTGTCCTTATGTGGGGCTGCATGAGTGCTGCTGGTGTCGGGGAGCTGCATTTCATTGATGGCATCATAAATTCACAGATGTACTGCTCTATATACTGAAAGAGAAGATGCTACCATCACTCCGTGCCCTTGGTCGTCGTGCACTTTTCCAACATGACAATGATCCTAAACACACATCTAAGGCCACTGTTGGATTTCTGTAGAAGAACAGGGTGAAAGTGATTCAGTGGTTCCTGATCTGAACCCAATCGGACACCTATGGGGAATTCTGAAGAGACAAGTTGAGCATCACTCTCCATCCAGCATCCAGTCTCTAAAAGAGGTCATTCTTGAAGAATGAAAAAAGAAAGATGTTGCAAAATTTCACCAACTTGTTCATTCCATGTCTAGAAGACTTGGTGGTGTCATTAAAAATCATGGAGGCCAAACAAAGTACTAGATGTAGTAGTTTTTGTTGTGGGGTGTACTCACTTTTGCATCACCCAAATTTGAGTAAAACTGAAAAATGTGTAATCTAAGTTATATTATTAACCTTACTTTCATGTTATAAGTTAAACAGGTGTTATATAAAACTTAGTCTTGTCAACATTTTGGAAATTGTTTTTGTGTACATTGAGATATTGTTTAAAATGTCACTTTTCGAAGGGGGTGTACTCATTTTCGCTGAGCACTGTATATCAGATCACAGTATAAAATTTATTTTAGAAGTACACAAGCATATAGAATACCTCACATCTAACAGACGTCGTCTAAAAAGTACATATACTTGATTTTAATGTACGAGCATTATTCAAAACATCCAGTGTTTCTTGAAGAGTTATTAATACACAGACAGTGTGCAAATTATTTTCCAGATCTGTGCGCTGTTATTTAAGAGATTCAAGCTCTTGACTCATGACACACCTTATCCAACCGCCAACTTGAGTAAATGAACTAAAGACAGCACTTCCTCTTCTGCTATTTACTTCCTGAAATCCTGGAGGAATTGAGAATTGGTTAGTAAAAAAGATGTTCTGTTTACGCAAGGACAAAAAGAGCCGTTATTAAAGGTTTTTGCTCAGTTATTGATGTGTCTTGCAGAGCGTGACGCTACTGACTCTGTTTTCAGTCTGTGTTTTAGTATACAAAACAAAATTCTTCCCACCTGTTCAGTTTTCTACAATACTTAGAATTAATTTTATGTTTTGCACAATAAAAGAGCAGTGGAAGATGCTCATAAATAGTGGTACTCGTCCACTCCTGGTTTATACATTTCATGTGACCTTGCTTCAGCTTTTTAGCAATTTGTAGATAATCAACAACTTTTTTGGAATGCTTGCCATAGAAGAATGGGAACTGTGTCTTCTGTTCTTTGCCCCTGAATGCATAGAGCAATATAGTGAGTCCCAACTTTTTGAACTGCCTTGGTTTTTAAATTGTTTTCATGTATTTATTTTCTCTGTTTCATCCTCATAGCTCATAGTAGGTCTGTATTAAAAGGTTTATTCATTCTCACTAGCAATCCATTTTTCTATGGAAAAATGATACAGAGCTTTTAAGCTGGATCTGTAGATACTGGGGCTTCATCGATAAATTCTGATTGACAATTGAAGCTAAATATGCAGTATAAACTTGCAATCTTGTCAACCATGAAATTTGCAAAAATTGCCCTAGTTAGCCTGACATTTCCCTATGCCCTCTGCAGTAAGTGGAACACAAGGTCACTCCTCAGAAGGAATGGAGGAGACTTCAGCGTGACTTCACAACAGATAGATCTCAATGGGCAAGGTCTGCTAATGCCAGCCTCTGGGTGCCTGATGAATTTTTTTTGTCTTTCATTCTGTGCTGTCCTCCATCCACTCAAATCAGCACAAACAAGCCCGTTTGTTTGCTCTCCAGCCATGTCAGCTTCTATCTGTCACAGCCACGCTCTCTCTACCCCGTTATATTACAGGGGTTTGGATAATCCAGGACCACATAGGGTTGACCTTGCCTCCACGCATGCACGTTAACAGCTCAGACTAGGGCGACTTAGGAGAAGGGACAGGCGGGTGGGCGTATATGTGTGTGTCTGTGGGTGTGTTTTTTTTTAACAAAGGTACAGCCAGGGGGACAAAGCAATGCTGGGAATGTGGAAACTGGGCTCCTGAGGACATACCTGAAAAATAATGAATGCTAGAACAGCGGCACAGTGTTTTTGAAGCCCACTTTTCTGTCTGTGATTTGAACTTTTCGCGTAGATACAAATGCTCATACAACACACGAACTTGTAAACAGACTTTTTTCATGTGTGGGTGGATGTTTATCAGACTTGTACCTGATTTGAGTTGAATTTGTATCAGGCTTCTGTTGTGCTGATGATAGTTTTCTCTGTGTGTGTGTGTGTGTGTGTGTGTACACACACATGTCCTGTGCCGCCAGCTCTGTTCTATCTTTTTACCATTTGGTGCTGATGTTCATGTTCTGTTGGCTAAACTTCAGCACAATGGAAGTATTAGTACTGGAAGTATTATGGAAGTTGCTAGAAAATAACCTTTTGTTCTCTGTGGAAAGCAAAAGGAAAGGCAGAATGTTCATGCTGCTCTTTTTTCATACAATAAAAGCATTAAAAACTCTTTTTCATACAATAAAAGCATTGCATCTATATTTCAAGTCTTTTGTAATCATATGATAGCTTGAAATATAAGTTGTTAAAGGGTACGTTCGCCCAAAAATGAAAATTCCGTCATTAATTACTCACCCTCATGTCGTTCCACACCCCACCTGTAAGACCTTCGTTCATCTTCGGAACACAAATTAAGAAATTTTTGATGAAAGCCGAGAGGTATATGACTCGTCCATAGACAGCAATTTAACCGACACTTTCAAGGTCCAGAAAGGTACTAAAGACATTGTTAAAACCGTCGACGTGACTGCAGTGGTTCGACCTTCATTTTATAAAGCAACAAGAATACTTTTTGTATTCTTTTGTGCGCAAAAACAAAACAAAAATAACAACTTTATTCAATAATATCTTCTGTTGTCATTCTCATACATTGTTTACATTCAGTGCTTCCAGGTTCTACGTCACAACGGTGACTCATTATTAGCCGGCTCCTGCGTCAGTATCACACGCATGCATCGTGCTACTCGGGTGTGCAGCTTTGGCCAATACTAAACCGCCATTCAGATCGTACGAAATGTATGAATGAGATCATACGAATTCATACAAATTAGCGAACAATTCGCCTAAAATTTAAATAGCTACGAATTGCCATGCATTTATGTTGGATCTGCATTGGTTTTCTTGTGACATGACCAATCACAATATGGCAAGTTTGATTGCGCAAAATAATTTTTTAGAAAAAAACACCAAGTTCTAGGTTTCCTCACACAGAGCTATCATATGGCTTCAAAGAAAATTTTAAATGTAAAGCAGAAGACATATAGATTACATTATTTAGTGATGAATGTTGATTTGGACCAACATGATAGTGACAGAATTTTCATGTTGGGTGAACTATTTCTTTAAACAAACCCAGTACATATGAGGAATCCCCTGCTTCAGCTCTCATCCAGGCTGGCACAGAATGTATCCCCTCCAGCCAGCCAGTCATACGGCCGTCCCTGCGGCCCCGTCACAGAACCAGAGAGAGAGTGAGTGGGACTTGAAAGAGAAGAGCAAGAGAGAGGTCGCTCTCAGCCTGCCTGAGCTGAGTGAAATAAAACCCTCCCAGGAATCCTTCCCTCTATCTCTTTCTCTCTGTCTCCTTGTCTCTCTCTCTCTCTGAATCCACACATCCAGGTTTACCCAGTGTATCGCTCTTGCAGTGATGGCCACTCTCTACTCCCACACAGCAGGCTGTGTTATTATGACTGTGAAGTGCTCACTGAGTTTGACAGTGGACTTCACATCTCCTTCAACATGCGATGGTGCGAGATCAACTCCTACACATTCTATAGTTTGACAGAGTGCAGAACACTTTTTTTCCTATTTGCACCCTTCTTTCTCGATCCAGTTTTTGATTGCGTTTCTTTCTGTTTAGAAGACGGCTATTTCATGGTTATGCTTTGTTTTATTGTGCAGTTTGTTTGTATGTTTTCTCATTTGTCTCTGGTTGTTATTTATTCTGTCCTGTTCTTTGTTCTTGTGTTTGTAAAACTGTTTCCTCCTTGCAGTTCTGTTCACTATGGCCCAATAACATTCTGAAAAGCACAAATAAACCTGAAATGTATTTTTTCAGTTGAGTAGTGATATATCTGCATTTACACTACTGGTCAAAAGTTTGGAATAATTAAGGGTTTTTTCAAGGCTACACTTATTTAATTAAAATAGATTCAAATAGTAATATTGTAAAATATTATTACAATTTAAAATAACTGTTTTAACTATTTTAATATAAAATGATCCCTGTGATGCCATAACCGAATTTCCAGCAGCCATTATTCCAGTCTTGTCAGTGTTACACGATTCTTCTGAAATCATTCTAATATGCTGAAAATAAATTATTGTTGGTACTCATTTATTAATAATGGTTCTTATTATTTTCAATTATGAATGATCAATTCTGATAAATATTTTGTAGAAATAAAAAAGGATCATGTGACACTGAAGACTGAAGATGGCACTAGGGCTGTCCTTAGCGTGGTGCAACAGTATGCTACTGCACTGTGATCCACACTTTAGGGGGCCTGTGGCGAACGAGAATGGCCTGAGAAGGAAACCACATACCCCGAGCCCCCCGTAAGGCGCTCGCGAACAGAGATGAGCAATTTTAAACCTGAAGGGCGACTGTCCTGCAGAGTTTAGCTCCAGTTTTAATCAAAACCCCTTTTTCAAGTAATTCTGGAGATGTTGGTTGAATTTTCCAGGTGTGTTTGGGATGGAGCTAAACCTTGCAGGACACTGGCCTTCCAAGACCCGATTTGTTCATCGGTGCCTTAAAGCATTTTTTAGCTGACTGACAACGATATTCAAGATATTATACCATTCTCATACCATTTATTTCACATAGCTTGTTGAATATTTTCATCTGTTGGCTTCTGTGAATCCCTGTAATATCTGCTTAAGTCGGAACAGAATATTCTTAGACAACTTCAGTTCAAGGTTGTAATTCTATAATCTTCCCTAAAAATATCGCCTGCTGAGATTTTTCTTGGTTGCCTCAAATAGCTATTAAACAAATATCCCCCTCCATAAGCCTATCCTATCCCGACAGACAAATTCTCATCTACTCTGGGCTGCTTATGGCTGCTGGCGTTATGCCTGCACACAACCTGCAGATGCAGATCTCAAAACCTTAGTATTAAACATTGATGCATAGCTTGCGATATCTAGGGACCAACTAGAATGGGCAGTTACTAACGACCTAGCAACCACCCCAAAAGCACTAGTAACCACATAGCAACACAATGGCAGCAACACCGAACACCCTAGAAACAACATTTACACAGGCAGGCATCACTCACATCAGAATCAAGCCGTATCTCCATGGAGATGCTGCTCTATTGTCAATTGTAACACAGCAACAACATTGTGTTATGACTGAGCCCGATGTAGAATTGACAGCTGAATAGCGTTTGAGTGGCGTCCCTCATCATTTCCTGTTTCTGCAGTTGATAAATAACATGTCTGTGCATTAACATCTTTAAACAGCCCATGAATTTACTTCAGGAGCTTGATGGATGTGAATGACATTTCCAAGCTTGTATATTGCCAAAGACTGTTTCAGCAAAAGGTAATCTTTCTGTCAGTCAAGGGCATTGTTGATCTAAACCCAATTGACAGAGGATTCTAGTTGCTATTCTTCATATATTCAAAGACTAGTTGCAGAATATCTGAAATGTTTCTTTTGTTAATAAGTAAGTATATTATAATCTGTGGTGTAATTTTCAGCTGTTGCTAAAAGGACCCTCTAACCAAAATAAGCATCTAATAACCAAACCTCCAACGTCAGAGCCGCTTATGGAGCTTCTCTTTCTCACATGTCTACATCATACTTTTTATGAACCTATCACATCATCTCACCCTTCATTGAACTGGCGAGTTCAAGTGTTCTCTTAGAATCCTGTCTATTTGTTGGGGTTTTTTTGTTCTCTCTTCCCATCTGCTGTATAGCAAAACACTCATCTGATTATGTGTAAAGCAGGGGCAGAACGTATGGTTTAGATTTCTAAGATACAGATGCAGTGCAGACCAGCAAAGTCCATGTCTGGGGAGGAAAAAAAATTCTAGAATGCACTCTAAAGGCCGTGACACCAGGCCGACATAAAAGAACTAGCAGTGACGAAAGCTGACTCTGTTGTCGCCTCACTGGGCCAAAAAGCTGTACTTGAACATACCAAAAAGTCTACAGGCAACTGTCAACTTGTGTGTTCTGCGCCTGCGTGTAAGGAAATAACTGTCTATATCAGCTGGTAACAATAGTCTATATTCGTCATTACAAAAGGGAGACTGAAACTAGGACTGCAGATATACAAACCGTAAACAAATCAGCACTTGCTTACACCATTTTGAATATCGATCATGCTGATCACTTTCTTCATTTTTTCTCTTGCAATGACTCGTTCGCTGAGCTGATCAGCCAATCAGAGTTCTGTCTCTCACCGACAGCTATTCAACATGTTTAATCGGCCAAATAGCCCCCCCAAAGGGTCCAACTAGTGCCAATGGTGGGGAACGCACGGCAAAAACTGGGCTGGCTGACACTCAACGATGACCCGATGTTGGCCGACAGCTGATCACAGGCTTGGAGTTTCAGGTCCTTAAGGGGGTGTTTATATGACACTGTTTTCAACTAAAAATGGAAACTAAAAACGTTTTGGCCATTAATTTACATGACAATGGCATTTTTGGGGGCCTGAAAATGCAAATTTTTGAAAAACGGTTTCAAAGTACAAGTTTTTGAAACGGGTTTTAAAGTGCACATTTTTAAAAACAACACCGTTATTGTCTCTGTGTAAACAAAAACGCAAATTTGTGAGAACGGTAATGTCATGCATATTAGGTGTTCAGTCTAAAGGTATGCGCAAGTAATTGACAACAAAAACAACAAAGTGACATTGCCAACTACTGTCCTGGCATGCATGATACAGCGTTTTTTGTCATTTTCATGAATCCATGTGAATGCTGTATGCAGAATTTTTTTAAAAAGATAAACCACCGTTGTGGTGTAATTGTAAGTTGTTTTAGATAAAAACATTTTCCAAATGACTAAATGTAAATCTTTTTCCAATGATAGTGTGACATGCTAATTATTTCGATCACAAGGTCTTGGAGAAATTTAAAAAAATGTAATTTTATTCAATTGATTGAACGTCTGTTTCTTATATAACATCAACCGCCTTTTGATGTATAATCCTTGCAGTTAGTTTTATATACAAATAAAAACTACAGTACATGTGAAGTTCTTCATAAAACTACAGTCAAAAAAGCTTTTGATTTTAATAGATGACTTGGATCGACTAGTAAAGAAAAAACAGCAAGCAAATTCCCAGCACACATGGGAACTCTAACATTGTTGGAAAAGCGTGCTAGAAGAAATTGTTGTCATGAAAGTGCTTGAGAAAATGCACAGAGTTTGCAGAGCTGTAATCTTCTTCAAAGGACTACTTTTAAGTTTTGGTCACAGTAATTCCCATATTCCCATTTGTTATTTCTTAATTTTGAGACTGTAATATTATTATAAAATGTGAAAAATAGTAATTATAATGAATTAGTAGGTGAGATAGTTTGTGTCAAGTTACAGAAATGGGTTGCAAATGCTGTTTCATGTTCTGCACACTAATGAAGTACTCCAGAATCCTCCAAATAAATGTAGAGGAGTGTTTAGGGAGTGATGCTAGACAGTCAGCAGCTTTAGGGTTTCACCGAATGCTGACCTTCGGAAACACAGAAACACTCCCTAAACACATGTTAGCAAAAACTAATTTTGCTGAATAAGTCTCATTGTTTTTCCTATGAATAAGTGGCATGTAAGGATGAATTAAAATGTTTTGTATACTTTTATCTCTTCCTCTCTCAGTGCACTTGGAGGGTCTTCTGCATTACATATCCCAGCATTCCCCGGTGGAGGCTGCCTCATTGACTACGTGCCTCAAGTGTGCCAGTTACTCACAAACAAGGTAAAGAGCAATCCTTACTTTATGTTTGTGTGTTCCCTCATTTAATTACTGTGATCACAGAATCGATCAGGTTACACTACCAGTAAAGTGTGGGTTTAGTACACAATGATGTGCTGGTAAGTTCATAAACACGTGCTAAGCAAGTTCTTGTTTTTGTATGAATTGCTTGCATGTGGTTTTTATTTGTTTATGAACATCTCTGGTCAGTTTAGACAAGGCCATATGACAAGTGGAAATAAGATGGAGAAAATGTGACTGTCACTGGCCTGAGGAGTCACTGACATTCCTTTCCCCTGACATCTCTCCTTCCGTTCAGCCCCACTCCTCATATCCACACAGACAGCATGAATAATCAAACCTTCCAATCTTCCACTTCATGCCCCTCCAGTGGCCACCACCTCCTCAGGACACACTCACCTGAACTTGGGTCACACTTAGTCTACTCAAAAATGACAAAATTGACCACAGAGAAATTTTCTTGCCCCCAGTTTACGTTAATATTAAATCAGATTCATATAGATTTGTGGTTCATGTGTTTTTTTAGATGCCTAATATCTAATTAATTGCTTGAAGTCTAGCCTACCGACTCAAATTTAGTGTTGTAAATAATTAGAAGAATGAAAATTCTGTCATCACTTACTCACCCTCATGGCTAAAACATTTCAGAATGACCAAAATAACATTTCGTCATCACACTAAACACACAAACCTGTCTACTCTCTAGTCTGCTTTCACACCCATATTGTGTCTATAATCACACTCTTGAAAATTATTCTAACTCAAATTTTCAATAAAGACTGAAAGAGGTCAAGTTATGCAACCGTAATGTAGTTCGTTTATAGTCTATGTTTACTTTGTACTTCTGGCAATTGTATTTAGACTTAAAAATTCATAAAAGTTGTGTTCGTTTGTGGAGATTATCATGATGAACAAAGAATCATAAACGTTATAATAATCCAGAAGGCACTGGAAATATCCAATTGTGTTTTTGTCAAGGGAACCAGGGTAATGCTGACTTCTGGGTTAGCCTACAAAAATGTATTATCACTACAGCGCTCTATAGTTTGCATGATGACAGACCAAAATTTTAATCATTATTCACTGATAATCTTCAACTCTGCTGCTGCTCTCAGATCAGCTTTAGCACAGGTTTCATGACCTACTGTACATTATGTTTGTGAAAGTGACACTATTTTAACAGATTACATCTTTATCAGTAAAACTAGTTATGAATGGTATTTTCTATTTCAGAATGAGCACACAGACACTGGAAGCTGGACTTTGAACTTTTGTAATAGAGCAGGTTTTAGCAGTGATCTCACCTGTCAGCTTCTCCCACGCTCCGTGTGTGGGTGTAGAGTTCACTGATCCAAAGTTCCTGACACACCCCCTCTTAACAAACAAGGCTTAGGGAAACAAAAAGAGCAAGTGTGCGTGTTCATGTGAGTGACTTTTTCATTGATCAGCATAATGTTACTTCCAGATGTGGGTCTTCTTTGAACACACTCTGAGTCATGAAACAGAGATCAGCATTGATTCTTACATCACACATCATATACAGTCAAACCAAAATTATTCAGAGATTTTTTAAATATTTTTACTAGTGGGTGCAGGACACTATAGTTCATTTATGTAAGTGAAGATAGCAAAATAAAGTAAACTGTGACATATTATATCCAAAAAATCTTCATACAGTACCATACATACCAGTAAAATTAATTAAAATTTGGAACCAAAAATTATTCAGACACTTTGACCTGACCATGTTTTGCTTAAGTGTTATCTGACATAATTTGTGACACAGTTTAACTCTGAGATCTTGTCATATTTTATTACCGTTTTTTATACTATAGTGAATAAACTGTATCATTGAATGAAATGTTCAAGGTGTCTGATTAAATTTTGGTTTGACTGTACACCAACATCTGAGCTGCTCTCCTTCTGATCTCACCTGTAAAAAAATATCACTCACTTTGCATTGAGAAACTATATCTAATCTGAACTAATAGATCAGTGCTGTAAGATACTTCAGTCTTCCATTTGAAAGAAATTGTTTCACCTTGTTGCAGTCATGGCCAGATTCATGGGAGTTGTTTCTTACACAGAAGAAGCCAGTTCGATTCCAGCTCACGTTGTGTACAGTATTCACTTGCCATCTCTCTTCTTATCATTTTTGCTGCCTACTGTTTAGACTAAAATGTTAATTTAACTTAATCTGTAAAATTATTTTGAGTTAAATTAATGAAAGTAACATTTGTCAAAACACAAAAAAAAAAATAATAATAATTAAAGCTGCAGTCCGTAACTTTTTTTGGTTAAAAAATATCCAAAATAAATTTTTGAGCAAGTACATAACCAGCCAGTGTTCAAAACTATCTCCTTATCTTAGCTCGATTCACAACGGTAAGCTTGTAATAATGTTTTAAAATAAGAGCGACCTGGTGGATTTCCGTGGGAAATTCGAGCATGCAGCAGTTCGTCTGTGCGTCATTACGTCACGTCCGTAAACAGAAAAAAGAAGTCTAGGCAAGTCGGTTTTATCATGTGAGGATGCTGCTTGTAGCGGATCATTTATAGTCTGTTCTCACAGCAGCTGAAATAATTAAACGTCAATCTGACACTGACAATCATCAGTGACAACTGGAGATTCACCCGTAATCAAAAAGCAAAAGACTTTGGACTGTGGAGTGGCTACAGGAATTGAAATCTACAGGTAACACTAATATACACCAATACACATAGCGTGCATCTCAATCAGCTCCCTAGTTCAGTAGTCATGGCACTGATCAGGGAATCGGCCACATTTATTTACATGATATACTGATTCATGACTTTGGGAGCTAGGGAGCTGATTGAGACGCAGGGATAGTCACGCAATGCTGATGTTGTTAACATTAACAATTTGAAAACAAAGTATAACAGTAATAATAATTTGCACGGTTTGGCGTGATCCGAGCTAAGCGATCGTTAGATTTAATCATCATTAGCAGGCGATTTATTGTAGGCCTAATGCTTTTATCCTCAGTTGGTCAGAACAAAAGTGGCAGACATGTTACTTACTTGTTCAGCTGATATTTTCCAGTGAAAATTCTTATATTGGTCATACTTTCAAGACGTAGAATCTGTGATTCTGAAGTGCAGTATCCACGGTGTAGTGATTGACAGCAAACATTAGATTCATCCGCGCTGAGCCGTGCCGATGCACAACCCACGTAACGATAACTATTCCGCATATGACTGCAATCACATGTTTCAAACAGAGATGGCGACAAAGAGGAAAAATGGCGGACTGGAGCTTTAAATGAAAGTAAATTAATTTTAAAAAATGATAGGCTAAACAATTATAAGTCTTGGTATTAGCGTATAAATACAGGTTTGAATTAGAACAGACATTATGCCCATTTTCACCTCTCTTTACACAAGTAATTCCATAGGTCATGTGCTATACTGTCAGTAAAATAGTACAGCAGATTGCAAAAGGGCCACCATTTTGATAGTACCTTAACTAAGAACTTCAAAATGACATGTCAAACTTTAAGGTTTCACAGACAGGGCTCAGATTAAGCCAGGATTAGGCCTTAATTCAATTAGGATATTTAAGTAGCTTTTATAAACGTGCCTTAGAAAAATACATTACTGGTGTTCATCTTGTAACGAAACAATGGCTCTGACATATTTTAAGATATTTCAGTGCAAGGTGATTTCAGTTAAAACAGCTCAAACATGCACTTTAGTCTGGGACTAGGCTTAAGCTTTTTTTATTTGTGAAACCAGGGGTAAGAGTCTAATTCGAGCAATGCTAGTGATTCAAAGACATACAAACGCATACACCTCTGTAGTAGCTTGCACATTTTCTAACATATTTTGCTCCATAGAACATTTATCAGCAGAAGAGTGATTTAGGATTCTTTAAATTTTTCCTTCAGAATGTTTTGTGCTGACAAATGGAATATTGGCATTAAGAAAAAAAAAAAAGGTACAAGCTAGGGG
This sequence comes from Anabarilius grahami, assembly GCA_003731715.1. Lineage (NCBI taxonomy): Eukaryota > Metazoa > Chordata > Actinopteri > Cypriniformes > Xenocyprididae > Anabarilius > Anabarilius grahami. The sequence goes on from RJVU01051648.1 coordinate 12,475,526, forward strand.
ACTGCAGTCTGCCTGAACAGGATTTTATAAGTACATCTAAGAGGTCAGCATGTGTAGGTCACCATCATGCAGGACCTGAGGGTCTCTCACCTGCGTCCATTGGAGGTCAGAGCTATGGCTCTGTCTCTGACCGCCACAAGCCATCCATCTGCCATGCAGGAAAACAAACACTGGTTAGGCAAACACCATTTCTGGATGCTGAATCTCATAAGCAAGGCATGAAAGCAAAAGCTCAGTCTTTTATTTTCACTAATAATGTAGAGCCATAGATATGCGCTCCATATATAATTACACAGTGTGATTATGAAATACAATTTTAATTCATTTCAAAAGTACGTGTTGAGTGTTGAAATTCCTGACATAATCCCTGGCCTACTGGTTAATGCACCTGCACTTTCAGATTGAGTCGTGATGCTTAATCAGGCAATGCGAGTTGGAATCTTGAATGCGTTACTTTGTTTGCTCAAGCAAACACTGCTGTTATTTTCTTCACACAATGTCAAAATTTGCAACTTTATTCTTTCAGCCGTATGCATTTCGGTCTTTTTTCATCAATACACTGTCATTTAATTCTCTGTTTTATTGATGTTTTTCTTATCTCAGGTTCAGTATGTCATTCAAGGATATCACAAGAGAAGAGAATACATTGCTGCCTTTCTCAGTCACTTTGGAATGTGAGTCTGTTTTTACCCTTAAAGACTACTTGATTTATCTCTGTGGTATTTGGAGTAAACTTGGAGTAAAAATGACCTAAAAATAACGTCTGTAAACGTCTAGCCCTATAGAAAGCAATGAGTGATATGATAATCTTGAGACATAGAACCCTCCAAAATCGAGACATTGAATAAATAAAACTGGCCTTACGAGTCCAGACCTGTAGTGGTAACCAGTATAGCTACTCACCACACCCCTGTGATCATGAGAAATTAGTTACCAACACTAATTCCTTTTTTTTTTTTCTTAATTACTTCGTAGTTCTGCTTCTAGTCTCATAAACAAGTACAGGCAGTCACTTTATAATGGGCTGTAATACACAAGGCACCAAGATGTCTCCGGTTTATTAACACACCTTAATACATTGTCAGACAAGGCAGTCTGGCAAGAGGCACAACCTAACTCGTTGATTTATTAAAGTGGTATTAATGAAGGTTATTATGGGAAACTTGCTTTTTGGGATTTAGTAGGGCAACACAATATTCATATCTCTTACATTACCATGAATACATGGTTCTTCAGTTGTGTTTGCTTTATAATTGTCCCAGAAGATACCATGACCCTAAAAAGTATTTGTACTCTTAAAAATGTATGAATGTCATTGCATTAGATAACAAAATAATTACACTTTTAATGTTGGCTTACTGTAACTGTGGCTTAAATACTTTTGGGGCCACTGTATATTTGATTCATTCGCAGTGGGTTTGAAATCAATTTTAAGTCTTGATTAAATTGCAGTTCAAAACTGCAGATATTGGCAACGATGGCTGTAGGAGCATTAATTCATTGTTATTTCTTATTGGTTATTTACTGTCACGTGTGTACAGGTAATCACTTCCATTTGCCATTTATTATTTCCTATGGTGGATTGTTTGATAGCGAAGGAAAGGGTGAATAGTGGGAGCCAACATTCTGTTGATCGTATTGCATCGGCTTGAATGTTGGTTCATGTCCTCAATCAAAATAATCATGCCCTTATCAAAATAAAATTGAAAGCAAGCAAAGATCATTAGTCTTCTTTTTGATGGAAATGGCTACCAACTGCGAACGAGTCACGAAGGATTGTCCCACTACCTAGCCGCTAATAATGGCAATATGGTATGTCTATGCCAAGATTTCATATTTTATCCAACTGTATTATTAAGTATGAAAATGTCTCTATTTTGAATACACAGGGGGGTGGTAGAGTATGATGCTGTTGGCTTCACCAAGCTCACCCTTCTGCTCATGTGGAAAGACTTTTGCTTCCTGGTCCATGGTGAGATACACAGACATGTTTCCTTTACATGTACACCTTTATGCAATCCAGACTCATTGGAAATACGTGAATCTGGCTACATTACTGTAGAACTTGAAATGCATTGCTCCAGGTACTGTACATTTCACTGTACATTTTAGGTGACACATCCACAAGAGGCACTATAAGCATTTTTTTTTTTTCATTGTAGATGCGGGTTTATTAAACAACCCAGTGTCATGAAAAAACATGCCTGTGTTTACATTTTGTGTTGCTTCTAACGGCAGTTTTGAAGTGAAATGTCCAGAGACTGGCACTAAATAGTGTGTTCAGTTTTCTGTAACAGTTTTCTGAAACAGTTAAACGTGACTCTGGAAACATTTTAGTACACTCTAAAAAATATTGTGTTGGCTCAACAACAAAAAATTAACTCAACAGTTTGCGTAAATTTTTTTTGAGTCTAGTAAATCAACTTTGAGTGAATTTACGTTCAACCAACAAACTACAATGAGTTAGAGGAACTTAATAATTTGTAGCATAAACACAAATTTTTAAGTTGATTACTCAAAAAAATTAAGTCGCTCCAACTACCAGGATTGTAGCTCTGGTACCAATTAGGGTCAGTTCAGGGTGATTGGGACACTTTTCGCCATTGAGATGACTTGGAAAAAGTGTCCTAATCAACCTGAATTCACCCCTAATCTTATCTATTTCGGTTCAAATCAACAGCTATCATAGAACATGCTAGCATCACTTATTTAACATGTATATTGAATGAACAAGTAAGACATTACTTGTCACTGGCATTAGGGAAGTCATTGCTTAAAGAGTAAATAGTGTTTACCTTCATGTATCTACTCTTCAGCACAATGGTAACCACAAAAACTTAAACATTACAGAAACTCTTTTAAATGTCAAACATAACAGCATTAAACACTAAAAGGTCTTTCACTTCACTAAGAACAAATAAATTAACACTTAATTTCAAAACTTATTCTCCTCATCCTGTCCTATGCAAAGCATGCTGGGAACTAGAAATCCACTGCCTAATTTCCAAAGCTCTCAACACAATTTCATTAAGTTCCTACAACCTAATTGTTTTAAAAAGCCAATTGACCATTTGCAAAGACCCGCCCCATTTAGTTTCTGTTGCTACGTCCGACAAGCCATGCCGCTCTCACGCCACACATCGTGTTCTCACGCAGTGAAAAATACATAGCGGAGCAAAGAGGACACTGACAACGCGCCGGCAAACAAGACAGAGCAGGTTACTTTTGATATGAAACAAAGTCTCAAATTTCAAATTTTGTCATTTTTAAAGAAATTTAAACAAATACCATTTTGTGGCTCTTTAATGTGTCGTGACAGATCGCTGTAGTGCCTCAGTTCAAGCGGCTCGTGAACCGATCATCTCTTCCTACTAGTTAATTTATACCATCAAATAAACATGAATGAACATCAGAAAGGTATGTTGTTGACATCAGTACACACCATTTTTTAAGTTCAAGTCCTCCAACATTAATCTACTAACTCCCCTGACTGCTTTGTCGGACAAAACGGCTGATTTGGCATTATGATTGGTTAGATCGCCTGTCAATCAAACTCCATACGAAGGGTCAATAAACACAGAAAAGTTTAAACCGATATTACGGACGATATTAAGTTGATGTAATGATCAACATTATTATGTCAACAGAACATAATGTTTGCAACTTAAAAGGTTTAATTAAAACAATAAATTAGAATTTTTAACTTGCAACCATGCGTTTAAGTTGTTGTAACAGGTCTCCTGAATTACTTTTTAGAGTGTACGTAGATCTTGACACGCATCAGAGCATTCCACATCAAGAATGCAATGGTCAGGTGAGCTACCGAGCAAGTTTACATCAGAAAAGCCATACAGATTGTCAAAATACATTACCTCAGTGTACTATGTAAAAGTGTTTTGAGGTCGTATCATAGTATTACGCAAGTAGCCGCTCTATCAATAGCTAATAGCATAAATTTATGTATAGGTAGGTATGTTTTTGCAGTTTTGCAGAAATGTTGCTAGAGTCACGTATTTCCATTGAGTCTGGGTTGCCTTTATATACTGTGATAATAACATGAACTTCTCTCTCTGGTTCATGGTGGTATCTGTCATGTATCTTGTTTCTGTTCTGTATGATCTGTATTTGAGCTGTCCTCCATGCTGTCTTCCTGTAGTGGACCTGCCTTTGTACTTCCCTCGAGATCAACCCACCCTCACGTTTCAGTCTATCTATCACTTCACCAGCAGTGGGCAGCTCTACTCTCAGGTGCAGAAATCTTACCCTTACAGTCCACGCTGGGACGGCAACGAGATGGCCAAACGAGCTAAGTAAGTACAAATGAATAATGAATCCTCTCAACAAATAGCAACAGATAGTTTTCTGCCTGTGAAATGGTATTTTTCTCATTTGGTTCCACTTCATATGTAATGGTGACCTGGATGCTGTTTAAGTGTGTCTTATAGAGGCTACTGGAATGTGTAGTATTCACCTTTGGACTTTTCTCCCAGCCACACCTCATAGCTGGAGAGCACTCTTTGTACTGAGTGTGATAAGTGTCAGAGATAATACATTTCTTCTGTTTGTGTTCAGTCTGTATCTTATCTCTGTTTAGATAACTTTTCCTTAGGCTTTCTGGCTTTGGCTTTAATCAAGCAGAGATTAAAAATGTAGGTGCTGTGATTACAAGCACATATTGGACATTTATTTAATCTTTTGACCTTATTGGTTGTAGTTTGTGTTCCCTCTCTTTTTGGACATAATTTATTAGTTGTCACAATACTAAATTGTCAGTAGTCAGAGTAAATTCATTATTATTTATACCAATTTTGTGATACCACTTAATATTTGGCAGTATTCATTATTTGACTGATAATATTGGAATGAGAGCTGAAGTGAGCTGGAATTATTTCATAATTCAAAAAATCTACTAGTCTTGTATTTCAATAAAGAAAACATTGTTTTTCTAGTAATTATTCAACAGTCAGGAGGTCAGGGTGATTTCACATTTAAGTTTCTACATTACACTTCTGTCTCTTTCTCTTTCTTTTCTGTTTCTCTCACTCTCGTTTTCTCTCTCACCCACAGGGCTTACTTCAAGAGCTTTATCCCTCAGTTCCAGGAGGGGGCTTTTGCCAATGGTAAACTGTAGATTTACAGTGTGGTTTACAGTAGGAGTTCTCTGATTGTACAGTTGGAGTTGAATGGAGGGCCTGTGGACATGATGTACAGGAGACAGCATGTACTCAGAGTCAAACAGGAGTCTGTTGAAGAAACCTGTGACACAAGTCTCCCAACTGGCCCTCTTTAATGTTTCTGCCCTTAAGCAATGTCATTTGGTACATTTAAATGTACTGTGTGTGTTTTTTTTTATAATTTATATGCTGTTTGTTTTTTTTCTCTTATTCTTTAAGAATATATTACACCAATAAATCAAGTTTCTACTTTCCTCAGTTTCTGATTTTGTTGTTCTTACGTTTTATTCTTAGTTTTACTTTTAAAGTGTTTTAGGTTTCAAATTCATCCACAAATTGTTTTGTTTTGTGCCCTTTTTAGGCAAATTAAATAATTAGCTAAGCTGTGTACCAGTGTAACACTTGCCTGCAAGGTTCCATTTGACTTTTTAACATTAGTTAACTGCGATAGTCAATATCAGCGAACTATGAAAAACACTTACTAATGTTAACTAAAGTATTACCGTTAAATCAGCTCCAAATCTACAGTCCAATATGGACATGCTTAAATGAATGTGAACATATTGGATTTGATTGGAGTGATTGTCACTCGTAGCTCTCCTAGTGTGTTAGCATTTATAAACAAGGTTAGATAAGACGTAAATGCTGTATACACCAATGAGACAAAATATTATGACGACCTGCCTAATATGCCGTTGGTCCTCCATGTGCCGACAAAACAGCACTGACCTGCAGAGGCATGGACTCTACGCACCACGACATTAACTGCAGATCCTTCAAGTCCTGTAGATTGTGAGGTGGAACCACCGTGTATTGAACTTGTTTGTCCAGCACATTCCACAGATGCTCAATTAAATTGAAATCTGAGGAATTTGGAGGCCAGGAAAACACCTTGAACTTTTCATCATGTTCCTCAAACCATTCCTGAACAATGTGTGCAGTGTGGCAGGGTGCATTAGCCTGATGAATGAGGCTACTTCCACCAGGGAACACCCATTTCAAATCCCAATTTCAGACCCATCTGCAGCAGAGTGTGTTTTGACATTCCTCCCATAACCATCATTAAAACTTTGTGTGACTTGTGCCACTGTAGACCTGCTGGTTCAGACCAGACGAGATAGCCTTTGTTGCCCTCGTGCATCAATGAGCCTTGAGCGCCCAACACCCTGTCGGTGGTTTGTGTTTGTCCCTCCTCGGACCACTGTTGGTATTCTCAGCACTGCTAACCAGGAGGGACCCACAAGCCTTGCCGTTTTAGTCAGAGATACTCTGAACCTATGGTCTTGCCATAACAATTTGGCCCTTGTCAAATTTGCTCTGATTTTTATTATTCTTATATATCTTTAACATTTCTGCCCATTTCTCCTGCATCCAACACTTTGATTATGAGAACTGATTGTTTGCTTACCATCTAATCTAATATGTGGCCTTGTTATGAGATAATCAATGATATTTGCTTCACCTGTGACTGATCATAATGTTTTGGCTCATCACTGTTACTTTTAGTCTTTTTTAACCATTTACTTTTCATTTCATTTTGACAGGTACTATAAAATCATGAAATCTGAAAATACTCAGATTAATACTTTGGAAGTATGAGGAATAATAGTAATGATTTGCATTGCACAGCTATAAATATTCATATCATATCTATACTAGTCCGTAAATTTGTGTGAAGAAGTCAGAAAAGGTCATTAGGTTTTTTCAATTGAATTTTTCCCCAGAACTGAAAAAATCATCTAAATTATGAGCACTCTTATTTCTAAATTTGGTAATTGTAGTCAATGTCTTGTTTTGTTTATTCTTGTAATTTTCCAAGGAGAATGTAGTTGAATGTGTTCATCTGTGCACTGCATTTTGAAGAATTTGTCCCTATTTGCATCTATGTATGTGTGTGTATCTGCATATATATGTTGTTTTCTTGTGCTCTAGCCTCACGTTGATGGAAAAGTGTCTTGACGTGTCGTCACTGTCAACCCTGATCGCTTTTAAGCTTTTAACAGGGTTTCAAACATGAACCAGAGTGAGCAGTATGTGTGTGTTTGTTAAGGGAGTGTAGTCATGAACAGGGATGTGTGGGAGAGAACCTACAGCTGAGAGAGCGAGAGACTCTAAGAGCGAGAGCGCGCTTGTTTTCATCATTAAGCACAAGGGTCATTGTCAGGGGTCTTTGTTGGCCTGGGGATCTGCCCTCTGCTATATTTATTGTTGGTAATGTAGGAACTGTCATGTCTAATTTGGAACTATGGGATGAATGTATTTAGGCCATTTAATAGAATCAAGTCTCTTAATAAAAGAATTAATAAAAAGATTCTTTCTGTCGGTTTTCCTTCCGTCCTCGCTTGGCACTGTAACCTTTTCTGAACTGCTGCTAAACTGGCCCTGTCAGACTGTGTGTGGACCCCCGTTTAAGGGTGTGTTGAGAGAGAGAGGTGAAGGAAAGGTTGATGGCCTCTTTAGGCCGAAACAGCATTTAGATTTGTTTCTTTTTCCAGCACCCACTCAATCAGCTCTAGTGCTGCATTAACAGTAAAGTGTAGTGCATTATGGATTGGGGGAAAAAACAAAGTGCTTCCTCTAGTGTATTTCATGCACATGTCAGCAACTTATATATCAAAGTATACTTTTTTACTTCAGTAGTTTATATCATAGAGTTGTAATAGGGATGCAGACGAACAAACAGCTGTAAATGAGGTGTAGTATATGAGCCTATTTTCAAAGACCTTGTTTTCTTTTTGCTCTCCACTTTTAGTGCCGGGGTCTTGCCTGCCAACTTTGCTGCTAATTCCCCAAATCCACTAATCCTGCCTTATTTAAACCATCTTGATGGCAGCAGGCCACAGAAAATAAAAAGCTTGGCAATCTAAATGATGCTCAGATTCATCAATTGCAACGGTATTGTCATTCCAAGCGGGTAAGTTAACCTTTGAAGGAATTGCTGCTGACAGTTTCAGTTGTTTGTTTAAGTACAGGCTATTTTAAAATGACTTCAAACCATCTGTTAATCTGAGTGTATACATATTTCTAAACGGGTTTAGAGGAGTCCCGGCCACAATCGTGTTTCATGTTTCAACATGAAAACAAGTTTCCTGCTGTTTTTTTTTCCAGTATCCTAATGGTGATTATTTGAAAGATAAAAAGCGAGAAAACAACAAAAATGGTTGCGTTTAGGCTGTCTATAAGAAGCACATTACAGAAGTTACTCCAGACTGTAATGTAATTAATTGAACATATGACAGTTTTACACTTGATGTTTTAAACTGTAGATAACCATAACTATAGATATAGCTTTTTAGTGACTTTTGCCTCATCTTTCTCCAGAAATGATAAAAAAAAAAGACAGGCGGGACAAGTCCAGTCATTCTGACCTTCCCAAAACATCTTTCATCTGCAATGCAAACTCCAACATTGGATAGTGTTTTGATGTCCACAATAAGATAGAAAAGAGAAAGCAAATGATTGAAAATCCCATTTGCCATCTTAGATCACCTCACTCCCTGAAGACGCTAAGAAGACAGGGCAGCGGTAAACATGAGAGGTAATCAGAGCGAAATAAGGAACATTACGAAGGCCTGAATATGTCAGAGCGAGGCTAAGAGAAACGCGGCCGCCGCCTTTGCCTGTTTACCACTGCGGAGTTCCCCAAGCTGTCAGGCCTAGCGATTTTATACACAATCATGGTTATTTAATGCATTCCTCTGAAAAACAAAAGCCAAACACATCATTAAAAGAAAGTCACTGAAAACAAACATTTGAGACAGGGGAAAACGAGAGACAAAGTTTCCTGTTCTGGTAACTCTGGGATACTTCTGTTCTGATGTCTCCAAATTCAGAGTGACATTAGTGAGAGTTTATTCTCCTCTTCGTCGTCTTGTTCCAGTGGGGGAGAGGAGGGGGCGGCAGGGATTGAGGATTGTGAATTTCAGCAGTGGCGGCACTCGTGAACGCGGCTGGGGTTGTTGACGCGAGCCATGTTTGGGATGATGGAGCTGAGAGGCTTAGCTAATTTGGAAGAGTGGGGGAGATTTGAGGCCTTTTGTTGGAGCCTGTTTGATCTGTTGCAGGGGGAAAAAATGGCCTCCGAGATGTCATGGAAATGAGAGAATTACAGTCTTTTTGCTTTGCTTTGTCAACGTGCAAGATATGTTTTCACCCTCGCTTGATAATAACTTCCACTCGTTAAGCTCTGATTGTTAATTGCTAATTACTCTCCTCCTAGCCATGCATCAAAAGGCAGGAGAGAGCCATGCTAAGCGGATCAAACACGGTCTGTTTCTGGCTTTGGCTGGTTTCTGCTGTTGTCTCCCCCTCACATTTTTGGGTCTTGTTTTATTTATTTATTTTTTTCCATTTTCTTTTGGGTTATGATGGGGGATGACAAGATGAATGCAGATTTTGTCCCATCTTCCTCTGGGCTGCAAATTGTTAGCGTTCGATTTAGACCTGTCATGGATTTATAAAAACAACCCCCTCAGGTGCTTCAGCCCTGGCACAGAGCTATTGGCTTTCCCCAATTTAACATGGAATTAAAGGGACTGACATTCCATTTGGAACGGAACATTTGTCAGTGACTAAAGGGGCTTTCGCACCGGAGGATCGTTTTCATAGTTCCTATAACTATTGGCAGAAGTACCCGCTTTTTGGTGTGTCCGCACCTCAAGAACTGGGAACAGTTTTAGCTATTGGAACGCTTTTGGGGGGGGACAAAATTAGCTCCTATTTCAGAGCTGGGTCTAACCCAGCACAACAGGAACTACCAGTGACGTAAGTGTATGTCGATTGGCTGAACGTATGCCAAACGAAACACTGGCACCCGCCATTTTTAAAAAGCTGTGTAAACACAAACAGTTTACATTAACTAAGTCCACGAACATGGAAAACAGCGATAAACATACAGAAAGCTAATGTTAACTGCATTCACCTGTCACCTTTGCCTGCGTCGTTGTGTACTTTTCTCAGCCTCGATCATATATAGCACCAAATTTGAGGTTTTCACAAAAATTAGTTCATTAAGCCCTCATCTAGTGATCCAAATGCTTCAAATAGCAATTAAACATCTAAAAGTATCTTTATTTGTATGTTGTCTGAGAGGAGTACCTTTCCTTTGTCCATGAAAAATACAGTTTTTCTCTGCTCGCTTCCCCACGGCATCTTCCTCATTAGTCCAAGTTTGGTATCGTTTTAAAGCGCAGCATTCCAACTTTGAGAATATTCATAGCGAATTTTTGATAGCATGAGTCTGAACCAATGAAATGTGATTTTCAAACTCATGCTGATGTAAACAAAACATACTCGTGCTGACAGATCCGAAGCGCTCGCACAAAGCGATCAGACAGTGCGCGTTCCCGATATACACTTATCACAATTACAGTACTTCAAAATATTAAAGTAAAAATATTGAAAAAAGGTGAATATATATGTATTTTCCTATATATTTTTGGTTTTGACGAGGTGTGTGCCAAATTAGGTGTTATTAAGAGGGATTTTAAGGTATAGTTGCTAGGTGATTTCATTTTGAAACCTTCAGAAAATGTTTCTCAAAATTGACTTTGCTAACTCTATAGACTTCAGACAGGTGTTAGCTCGGATATTTTTTTTTTGTCGGATTCCAACAAATCATACATCATTTTGAAGGTTTTTTAATAGAGATTGTGAAAATAACAACTCATTTTTCAATTTGCTCATTGCAGCTCATTTTGCCAGCACGGGTCACATATGTCGGTGCCATTGTTTTGTCTCAAGATGAACACCAGTAACGTTTTTTCTAAGGCATGTTTATAAAAGCTACTTAAATGTCCTAATTGAACTAAGGCCTAATCCTGGCTTAATCTAAGCCTTGTCTGTGAAACTGGGACTGTGTCTCTTTGCCATCCTTTTTGTTCTTTCAATCGCATAACTTACACGTCTGCATTCCATCTCCGTTATCGCAAAACCCACGACCCAATAAAAAACACAGCTCTGATCACGGAATCCTCCATCCTCCAGTTGTTGACATTGTTGAATGCCGCACTTAAATGGTGTCGCTGTCGGCCTGCTTACGTCACTTCAGAGTTCCTACAGGCAGTGCGAATGCAACCTCAAAAAATGGCCCTAGGGGAACATTTAGTTTTCTGGGGACCGCCCTGGTGACTAGTTCCTATAAATGAGTTCCTAAAATGACCTGGTGCGAAAGCCCCTAAAATACATTTACCATTGCTCTGCGGACTCTGTGCGATTGGGTGCGATTGCTCGTTTTCAAGTTGGTCATGTTAATTCACAAAACAGAAAGCTGCTTGGTTCCAAAACGGCCTCTGTGTTTGAGCTGTACATCGCTACATTATTGACAATAGACAATGGACCTTTTTTACCCACAGAATTTTAACTGACATTTTATTAATGTGACCTCACTTTAAAGATGCAATCATATTATTGTGTGACTTTTTTGAGCAAGTCTTTTTGAGATTTGGAATCTCATTTTGTGCATACTTACATTTACAGATCTCTTAACTACTTTTCTATCCCCAAAGACTCATCCCCTTCCACGTTCCTCACGTTCCTCTTCCTCTCCATGTGCGGTAGTGCCTGGCTGGCGGCAGTACCTGGTCAACTGTCATGCTGGATTGAGTGTTGACCGCTGTCAGGCTGGGAGATGCGCTCTGATGGCCTGTCTGGCTGATTGACCTGTCAGAAGGAGTGATGAATTCAAGGTAGAGTCACACGGACAGGTGCACACTGCAGATCAAAAGGCAGGAATCTTTTTAGGTGTTTTGTGAACCCTACAGTCCTCTATGTATTCTAAAAGAATATTTACATGAAACTCCAGACATTTGTTTATTGCTGCTGCATAAATCGAACATTTCATAAAACATATAGTTCAGACTTGAAGGAGAAGATGCATTCAGAGTTGTTGCTGCATCCTTTAATAACTCTATGAGTCAAATAATTTAAAACAGGGGTCGGCAACCTATGGCACGTGTGCCAATGGGGCAATCGCTGACACGTGAGCCAAAGCAAAAGTGGTGTATGTACTTCATTTAGATAAAACACCTGCATACAGATCTACATTTTGAGGTAATTATTCCTCATAGTAACACAGCTTGTTTTATTAAGTTAGGAGCTATAAATATTAGTAAAGTGTGATAATTAAACTGCGCAAGTCATGAAAATACACAGATCAAGACAGTAGATGTATATCACACAAGTTAAGTCCAATTGAGTGACAGCTTACAGTTTGTTCTGCTGGATTTGTTGCGCTTAGCTCTGAGGGGAAGAAAAAAAAACAAGTTAATGCCATACATTTCTGAGATATTCAACTATATAGAGTCAGTGATGTGCAAACTCTGTTCACACGTAATGGAGTTCAGTAGTGTCACACTGTAAATCTGTTATTCAACATCTAATTTAAACCTAAAAAAACATGCACTATTTCCATGTTATTAATTAATTAAGCAATTTTGTGATTGATCAAGTTTGATCATCACGTTTCAACTGTATAATGTGTTAATCTTTCAATTTAGCCATTATGATTTTTTTCAATATGTTTATGGGGACTATTAATTGTCTGTAGTGTGCTAGACCAAAAAACATACTCTTTTAATTCATTTTTGATGCAGAAATTAAATGCTTCACTACTGCTTAATGTGACTACAGCACAGCTGTAAACTGTTTACCTCTGAATGCGACCTTGAACTTAGAGATCCTGCCCTGCAGGGCTTCAGAAGGGGATCTAGGCAGTGGGCAGTGGGCAGCAAACTCAATGAGTAGAGTGAACGGAATAATGGGGGAGGCTCGTGCCGAGTGCCTGAAACCCCCCTTAGCTGCTTAATTAAATTTTCCACTTTTCCACACTCACATTACGCTTTCATTCAACCGGACAGAATGGATGCTTCGAAGGAGTAGACCCCCACAGAGGGACTCTGCCCCCAGACTATTCTCCTTCCTAAGAAATATGTGTATAGCTGTATATAAGGGAAATTAATGTTCGTGCTATAGGAAATTCGACAGGGTCACGGTAACACTCGATGTATCTTCTATTTCCATTTCTGTAAGGTGGAAAGAATGTCACTTGCTTTGTCTGTCTCACCTCTCCTGTTCTTTAGACTTATTATTGGGTGTTATACAAAGGCAGGTGGAGACAAGTGAAGTTCAACTCGTGTAGCAACAGGTCATTCGTGATTAGACTGCTGCTCACTGAGTCAACATGAATCGTTCTCTTCAGGATTGACAGCAGGCATTTACATCATGAAGAGATGATGCAAGAAATAACGGAAAATAAGACATTATGATCAGTTATTTATTGCATCACCTCTTCATGATGCGTTTTACCGCACCACAACTTGGGTAGTACAATGCAAAGGTCACATCCGACTCATGCCTCGGATCTGTAAGAGGAAACCCATACTCTAAAATCCACTGAAATGATAAAACAGAGAGTTCCAATCCTAGATGCTGATTGCCTGATTCCATTGGTGCTAAAACACTCAATATAATAATAGCTTATGCTACCTGTTTCTAGGCGAATATTTAACATTGACCTTTGTAACTTGATATAGAACCTTTTAGGGGTTCCCATCATGGGATCATTTTATGAATTTAGCCTTATTTTTACTTTTTAATTTTTTTTATTAAATTTTATGAATTAAACAGCTCATAAACATACTTTATTACTAGAAAATACATGAAAGTATTAAGCAATCATTTAATATATTTCTCCTTATATGGAACCTTTTTGTCGTAAAGCGTTCTTTAAGTAAGCAATAAGGTACGAGAGGCTGTGCTGTATCGTGAATAAGTCATGGCTGAAGGGTGTTGTTAGGCACGACGCAAAGTCCCTGACCGTGAACAGCAACAAAAGTTACATTATTATGCCATTAGATGGTGGCAAAGACTATCTTTATGAATGTGTTAGTCAGTAGCGAAGACTTTTACATTGAAAAGACTGAATTGTTGTGAACACGGAACAAGACGCAACTGACAAATGCTTTGACAAGTGCTGTCAGTCACGGGAAAACCCCTTAACTGTTAAAAGGACAAGATAATACATCGGACATTTAAACAGATCTTTTATGATGAACATAGGGCTGACCTGAAGGAAAATGCTAAATCTGAATGCAGGTAATAACTCGATCTCTTTCTCACAATACTCTTCTACATAATACAGTAAGCTTCAATGAACAATATCAATTGAGAACACACAGTTTACGCTGCTAAGAGTGGTTGCTAAGGGTGTTGTGTAGTGATACACAGAACCGTTGGGTGAAGCGGTCATAGCTGTGTTTTATCGTGAATAAAACACAGCTATTGACCAATCAGAATCAAGGACAGGAACTAACCATTTTATAAAATTGAGTTCTGCTGTGTGTGGACCACCATTGAATCTTTTTTTCTAGGAGTGTGCCAGCTTGAGTGAATGCTGTCATTAAAGCAAAAAGGAAGCGGAACATACCAAATACTAATGCTGTCTACACTGCAAATGTGGCACAAAAGCTGCATCTAAAGCAGAATATACACCTAAAAAATCTGTGACTGTTTAATGCTGCAGAAGTGGGAAAAAATGTGTTTACATTGAAATTCCAATTGCAAAAAGTGTAATGTTTTAGATATTGTATTATTAATGTAGAAACTTGATAGTATATCTAGTTATAAAGTAGTATATTATAAAGTATATCTACATTTAAAACAACGAGGACATGTTTGTTTTTCAACTCCTCCTCAACAAAGGACAGTTTCAGTTATGTAACAAATTTGACTCAAACAATTAAGCTCACTTGATTCTGTGGCAATGTTTACCAAAAGTTTTCTCAGATGTTTGACAGTAAACCAGTGTTAAAATTTTGCAAGAGCTCACAAATGCTCAGACGTTCCTCCTTTTTTATCAGTGAGGCTTGTGGAATAGCTCGCACCTGGGCTTGTTACATATTAGTGTATTTGTCCTATTTATGTACCGTGACATTCTGTGTTTGTAGCACTCAGCCACAGTGACGACATGTAGACAGGTTTACAGGAAACTTATCAGCTCAGACAGCCGAACGCTGGGTCCACACTTGTGCTCTAAACAAATACATTAGCATTCCAAGAGGCTTGCTCCTCATCTCCATGCCCATTCAAACTTTTCGTAAATCTAAAAGAGCAAGCCCACTACCATTCTGAAACAATTTTCCCCATTGTGTTCAGCGTCTGTGATGAAAAGCACTCGGAAAGCGACACCTGACAAAATTCTCAAAACAAGGGGGTAAAGGATGTTAAAACTCTCAGATATACCTCTGCATCTTTCCTCTACTGCCCTCTCGGAATAAATGCTCACTGTGATGGGTCATATTTGCCTTGGCCAAACACCGAAGGTTTACGGGAAGACCCTATCGCAGTAAAGACCAATATAAATCTTTCTGTCCTTCTTTAAAGTCCCCCCACCTCTCCTATTTCTTCTCCATTCATTAAGTTCTTCCACTATACGCTCCTGCTTTCCAACCCCCTGTTTTTAAGTGGCCATCACTTCGTTTTGTCGCTCTTTGTTTTGAGTCAGCCACGCGTTTGTGACGCATTTCCTTCCATTGTAGCAGGAACCGATTCTTGTAGTAATAACTCTTTCAGAACCACGGTCAAAGCCACAGTTTGTGTTTGTGTATGGGTAAATTCAGCGTACTGCCAGCAAAACCAGTTTTTTAAGACAACCGGCTAGCATAAACAGTCCTTGTCAGTGTTATAAAAGGAGAACATTGTTCAGTAACAGGGAGAAGGGCATGATAAGAAAAAGAATGCTTGCATACATCACATTCCTGCTTGCTGAAATAAGTCCACTTGGTTATAGACAGCAGGTGGTGGAAATATAAGTCAATAAAGAATGCCTCATTCCGTGACAACTCTTGAGTCAGTTGAAGACGAGTCTGTAAGATTTATCCATTGATAAACAAGAAAATAAATGTGAAGTTGCCTAGCTAGAATTTGGGTCTTTCATACAGCATTCATTGTTCTCAGTTTTCCTAGTGATTTATGAAGATACTGCTCTCTGTGTATATCATCTAAATGTTCCTCAAAGTAATCATGAACTCTTGAATATTTTTGATAATTTTGCTATAATATGTTGTCTTTGAACCCTTGTGTGTGCTTAAGGACATTTTTTTGTATTTTTCAGTTTCGTTTTTTTAACCTTGTGCCTGTGTTAATGCCAACTGCATACATTTTGGCAGAGGTGTGTATTCAAAAATCACTATATCATATAGTAACACAAAATCATTACACTCAGGACCTTAAGGATAAAAATGTCCCCAATGAAACCCATTAAAACTGCAATTTTTAATCCCATTGCCAATTAACTATAAAATGATGCAGCCTTTGTTAATAGGCTTCAAAATGAAAATTTTTACTATATTTACCAGATTGCGCCATTTTGTCAGGTTTAGCCTATAAAGCAAATACTCACTTTTTTCCCTATTTTCTGCTTCTGTGTATTATAGAGCCAACTGAATACATTTTGCAGCTATAATTGTTTGGGTGGGTTGTGTATGTGTGTACTAAACAAAATAGTGTGTGCGTGTAATATTTGAGAGAGAAAAATTCTACTGTACTACAAATCCCAAATCCCACCGCTGTCTATAGCACTGGAGCTTTGCTGGCATCTACTAGAAAAAAATTGATACTTCGCCAAAACAAAATCTTACTGAAAGCTCTTTTTTTAAGATATCAACCTCAAATTTGGATCACAACTTGTTTATATTTATGGCTTTGGTTTTCTAGCTGTTTTTGAGTTAAAATATATATTTTATATAAAATAATATTCATAAATCATTGTCATAAACTTAAACCTCTATAACTTTTTGTTTCACTTTTTAAACTTTTTTTTTTACTTCAACAATAATCTGCCAAGGGTCTTAAGTCTGTGCTCTCAAGCTTCAAATTTTATGACAATTTTTTGACACAGGCATTTTTGTCCTCTAAGGACCTCAGAGTAACTTTTTCAAATTGATGCACAAGGGTTACGTCTTAGTAAAGAAAGCAAGAAACAACAAACTAGGTGCCATTGCAGATGTTTGTATCTTAGCTGTGGTTTTGCTTGAAGAATTATTGTGTTGCATTTACTGTTTGAGCAAGTCTTTCAAACACCAGGGAGATCATGTATAATAGGCAAACCAAGGCCATGTTTTCTACTTCAGTGTAATGTGATTGGTTTAATCAGTGGAAATATTCCAGCATGAATTCATTTTCTATCCTCTGAGTTTCGTATTCCCTCTAGGCCTGGAATGTTCACATTGTGGCTCTGTTCTGTTTCAGACTGGTAGTTGCCAGGGAAACTTGCAAATAAAATTTCAAGAGATCATTGGACCACTAATCTAGATCAGGTGTTCTAACTAGTCTGTAATCCACAAAGCAGTTGCTCACCGGCCTCCACCCAAGAGACTCCCAGGCAGATCGTGACCTTAATTAGACGCCCAGTGCCACCTACCCCGTAATACAGCTTGGATCTCTCCAAAAAAAAAGAATCCCTTTGTGTTGAAGGACAAGAATTATGGAGATTCCAGGATGAAGCTATAATGTTCTGGCATTAATATGCAAACCAGTTTGTGCTATGTCATGTAGGCCTGGTTTCACAGACAGGACTTAGATTAAGCCAGGATTAGGCGTTAGTTCAATTAGGACATTTAAGTAGCTTTTATAAACGTGCCTTAGAAAAAAAACATTACTTACAAAAAAATGTTTTAAGATATGTCAGTGCAAATTGTATAAGATAAAACACCTCAAACATGCATTTTAGCATGGGACTATAGGCTTAAAGGGTTAGTTCACCCAAAAATGCAAATTCTGTCATTAATTACTCACCCTCATGTCGTTCCAAACCCGTAAGACTTTCGTTCATCTTCGGAACACAAATTAAGATCTTTTTTTAATGAAATCTGAGAGCTTTCGGTCCCTCCATAGGGGACTACCACTTTGATGCTTAAAAAAGTTATCGTAAAGATCGTAAAACTAATCCATTTAAATTGAGCGGTTTAGTCCAAATTTTCTGAAGAGACTCGATCGCTTTATATGATGAACAGTTTGAATTTAAGCTTTTATTCACATATAAACATTCATCAACTCACATCAGTTGTGGTAAACGGAAGCTCAAGCATGTTTGCTTGACGCGTGTGAGAACCAATGAGGTTCATTCTCGTGTGTTACGCAGCACGATTGAGCTTCCGGAAGAGGTTTGTTCTCGCACGTGAAGCAGATTTGGTTAAGCTTCTGTTTATGTTCGCTGATCAATGTTTAGATCTGAATAAATTAAAACTGTTCATCATATAAAGCGATTGAGTCTCGTCAAAAAAAATGGAATTATCTACTCAATTCATATGGATTCGTTTTCCGATCTCTTTATGAACTTTTTGAAGCATCAAAGTGGTAGTCACTTAGGTGTCTATGGAGGGACAGAAAGTCGGATTTCATCAAAAAGGCTGCGTTTACACTGGCACAAAAAATCCGATCTTTTGCTCACATCTGACACAGATCGGAATTAGTGGCACACGTGTAAACACAAAAATCTACATGAGATCCGATTTTTTCGCATCCAATCTGAACCACTTCCAAATGTGGTTTTAAATCCGATACATATCCGATCTGTGGACATGCGACCTACGTCTAAAAACTCATATCCGATTCCCATTGGAATTCCAAGCCACCAAAAGGCGAGGGCGACACGTTTGCTCACTAAAAGGTAGCTTTAATGTTGCAGACGTGCTTGTATGCACTCGTACTAAAATTCGCAGCTTTATTATTGAGGTGGGAACTTTATATGCCTAACGTTATCTATTTTTTTAGAAAGAAATTGCGCGCGCGCGCACACACACACACTTCGCAGCTGAATTTCAACATTTGCCCGTTTAATTTAAAAGAGACCGCCGTGTTGTTTTTCTTATAAGCCAAAAGCTTCACTCTAGCTACTCTACAGTTTCTCTCTCGCGCGCGCGCTCTCTCCCTAGCTCGCTCGAATTCATTTAAAAAAATGGAATTCTAAAACTGATAACTAAAATATCAAACGCAAATTAGCCTACCTTTATTTTCCAGTCTATATTCGTTCAGTCAGAATTCGCGCTGCAATACATCCATGACACTGACAGCTGTTAACTTCATCTATCCATTCTGACAGGTAGCCTAATCATGACCACCCAAAGTGAAATATATCAATAATTTTGATAGAACGGCCATTCAAAACCCGAGGATCTACTATGTGCATGTAAAACTATCAATGCCAATCATTTTGGGGCAGGAAGTAATGTAAACACAGATATCGGATACCAGTCGCGTCTAAAGTGAATGTAAACACGCGGGCCAAAAAATCGGATATGGTCAAAAGATCGGATCTGTGCATTAAGACTTGCAGTGTAAACACAGCCAAAGATCTTAATTTGTGTTCCTAAGATGAACGAAAGTCGTACGGGTTTGGAACGACATGAGGGTGAGTAAATAATGGCAGAACTTTAACCCTTGAACTAACCCTTTAAGCCTCGTCTGTGAAACCGGGGGTAAAATAAGTATGTGATGGATTCGGACGGATAGTGTTGGCTACACTGGTTAACTCATCACCAACCATTTAAGTGACGGAAAGTGGGCAATATTGCAACAATAACAAACTTGATCACAAATAAAGTTTTACAAGATGTGCAAGCCAAAGTAGCAAGTTAAATATCCTATGTGATAAACCATCAGTAGGCTACTTAAAGTTAATGCATCCTTACCGTCATGTGCCTACGTTGTAATTACCTCATATTACAGTATCGGCACGTGCATACACTGGCTAGAGACGTTATCAGATTAACACGAATGCGTCTCATATAAAATCTGGGTTAAGGAGCTAATCCATTTCAGTGTTGTCTTCATTATGACTAATGCTATGTTTTATGGACATATGCGATGCAGTATTGTGTATCATTCAAAATACCATGGTTATACCATCTGATATCTACCACTTTTTGTAAGTGCATAGTAATCGCATGATAATAGTTTATCTTATGTGCACACCAGTATGATTTCTTCTTTCCAAGTAATCGATAGGCTAGTATGAGACTAGAAATCGCACCATTAATTTACCCTGCGAACAGCTATAATTCTCTTTCCCTGCTTAAGAGGAGATCAGAACTGTGCCAGACAACGAGTGACGTTCACGATCACTGGGAACGCGCGTCACTCCTGTTCTTGTTCTTTTCCATAATGCTCAGCTATCAGATCAGATGGCAGAAACTCATACGACAGCCAATGACAGATATAAAGGCAAAAGGCATTAGGTGTAATGCACAAATAGTAACTATGCATTTGGATTTATCGTAGTGTAGTTTGATTATTATTATTATTATTATGGCCTACCCGTTTATGGTTGTAGCGTTGGTTAGAATCTATATTGATAGATTTATTATGGGTATTTCCTGTGCACCAGTGTTCACTCATACGTTTTACTCAACTCGGAATAAATGAACTCATTCTGAAACAGATTGTTACTGCAGTGAAGTGTTGAAATATTTCCACTTTTTCTGTTTATCACTGCATTATTGCAACATGTCAAACTAAATATCAATAGGTTCCGACTGGTACTGTTGTAAAATGGTATTTTAGTTCCACCATCAAGCCATCGCAACCAAGTGTTATGAATCCATAAAATTGTATTACTAAAAAGTATTCATACATTTCAACAAAAAAAAAAATCTATTACTTACACTAAATAACCTGGACCCTCACTTAGGACTGTAAAACTCAACTCTATGTGTTCTGATGATACTTCCCCTCCCCCAATAAACTTTATTGTACCACTGGCGACATCTATAGATAGATCTGTTCTTTGGTCTATAATGATGAGTTTGATTCCGCCTCGAGAGAGAGAGAGAGAAAATGTTTGTGATAACGGGGTTAAAAAACAGTTATGATGCAACAAAGATTTGTTATAGGCCTACAGAAAAATACAAATATATATTGAATTAATTAAAGAATCAGTTTCGAACTGCCGAAAAAGTGAGAGGGAAAAAACAACCTAAAACTCCATGGTGAAGACGCGAAATTTAAGAGCAACTGCACAAACATGCTCGTAATTTAAAAAGCGCACAGCCTGTATTTCAGAGAGCAACATCCGGACCGCAAAACTATGCTTTGTGACTACTTTCTATTAAACCCACGACCACCTCTGCACACTCTCGCTGTGTTCCGTGATCTTAGGAGCCGAGAGCATGTGTCCACAGACCTCCCAGTGCAAGTTAAAGGTGGGGAAAGAGGGGAGGGAATCCCTGACGCGTCTTTACCGTGCCTTTACCAAGGAAACCCATGCGCGTGTGCTCTGACGCAACTGCCCATTTTTGGAAACATGCGTCAATGGTCGAAACCAACTGTTAAATGGGGGTGGCCGGTACAAGCAAACAAGTTTAAAACAAATTAAAACACCTTAAACAATTTACACTTTGCTGTACATAATTTGTAACTAAACATTTCCCCTATTTTTTAATAAACTCTTCAGTGAATAACGACGTCTGGTATATTGCTGCAAAATGTAGACGTGGAAACCCCTATTTTGCTGTGCGACTTATGAGGGCTGTGACGCGTAGACGCAGGTTGGCGTTGATAAGCGGAGCAACGAAGTAGAGTAGAGCCATTGAAGTGAGTCATCTAACGACGGGACCTGTAGAAGTAGCACTGAAGTTCACCTAGTCGCCAAAATCAGTTCAACAAAGTCCAGCGGTACACTCATCACTGCCGTGAGTCACTGCTATAGGGACAGGACTAAACCTACAAGAGCACCGAGTTCACTGAAGAAAAGTAGGTGCATCACAGATTTTTTTTTTTTTTTTTTTTCATTTTCATCTGGTTCTAGCAGAACATCTCAGTAGCGATGATTATTAGATATTAGTTTTACACGGAAACATCAATTTATTGGACGATTAAAGAGACTACAGAATTTGAGATCGCTCACTTCTCTAATAATAGAATATTACAAAGATATGCCTGGATTTAACATACTGACCATTAAAGTAGCCTATTTTGGATATCATTTTTAAGATTAGGCATAGAGGAATCGCTTTGCTTGGAAGTGCTTTTTTGCCACTGAAGACACTGATCGTGTGGGAATTCATTATCAACCTTCTGAAATTTCCTCCTCTTTCCCTGGATCATGTACCAGGATTACACCGGGACTTACGACACGTCCTCCCGCGGCAGCAGCAGCTCACCAGCGCACCCGGACACCAGCCCCATCCCTGCCTCCAACTACCAGGTGCCCGAGTCTCCTGATTACACTTTACATGTTTACGCTCTTCGGGTTTGCATAAATAGGCCTACCATGTTATCATAATTAATCCCAAACTAACAGGTAACAATGCGCACTTAGCTTATCCTCTTCAGAGTCTTTACACATTACAGTGCTCATACAACATTAGCCTACATTTTATTACAACAAACAGAAATAGCAATATATAATTAGCCTACAAAAAGCTCCGCAAAATAATAACACATTAGCACATATTAGAGTCATACATAAACTGCGATGTAAAATGAGACCAAACTTTTTATACATCGAGGACTTGCAGTCAGGGTCATTGGTTGTCGTTTTCATTTAGTAAATTAAACTGCATTCAGTGGCTTTGTATACTTGTTTTGAAGAGCAATACAAGTGTTGTGCAAACTGGACATTCGATTATTGCATATGGGAAGAACAGACGGACGATGTGTGCTATAAGTAGCCTATATAAGGTATAGGTTACCTGTGTGCTTGCCACATTTTTTTATGCATAACTGTTTTTTTATTGCTATGTTTTAAAATCGTATCTGATTATTATTTTCAAAAGAAAGTGCATGGAGGACACAGCTTATACGCATCTGCATAAAACGCGTAAAATCCTCTCCGAGGAATCCGTCTCGCTCGCTTAATAAATGATTTTTTTTTCTTCTTCTTGCAGTCTATAATTTTGTTAAGATAGTGCACATGTTGGCACTCATAACATTATGTTTCCGTGGAATTAGGCATCTAGTCAGATAAGGGCAGCAGTGGCGTGGGTGGTGTGCGTAATGTGAAATAAACCCACGGAGAGTGCGCACGTAGTGGCCACAGAATGCCACACTTCCGGGACTTCCACAGAGCGACTGCATTTTACTAACCTTCAGAACATGTTTAGTTATCATTTGTTTATCTGAAAATACCTTTCAGTTTTTGTTTTAGTCTTTACAGTAGTTGAACTGTAAAGTTTAGAATGGAGAAAAGAAAGCCAATTCGGATTTCGCGTACATGGCAAAAGTATTAAAAATAAATAAATAAGGATGAAAGCTTGCAGCCTAGCTATAGAAAATGAAGACACTTTACACAAACTTTGGGCTTGTACGTTTTTATGAACTAATATGTTGAATTAAATGAAATGGCACCCCAGGGTCTCCCTATTTGATAACATTCAATTTACTTGTTAAATACGCATGTTTTAATATATAGTTAATGGACAAAATCGCAAAATGGTCCATGCTGAAAAAAAAAGTACTATCACACTTTTTTTAAATGATGCTTAATAATGGTATCCTTATGTCTCACAACTCATTTTAATAATCATTTGTATGTTATCGTAGATAATGTTAACCACAGTATTATAATAAGTAGCTACATGTTTATAGCTACCAAGAGTATTACGTTTGAATGGATTATAGCCTACATAATGTTTCAAGTAAAGTGCTACCAGCATCTCTTCTTCATGAAGTGTTTTAGACTATTTTTTCCCGAACTGGTTCTCAGTGCGAATGAATAAGAGCTTGTGTACCGGGTCAATTTGGCAACTTGTTCCCCAGACGCTGGTATTTTAATCACAACTGGAACGTTTAACAGCTCCTGTCAGAAATTCCCTAGCATCATCGTCTTGTGTCTTGCTGCTGTTTTAGCTACTGAACTCGTGGAATAAACTGCCCCCTTTCGATTCCAGCATTTTGTTTTGACACCTTCGGGGGGAAATCAAGTGGAGGGAATTCGGGTAGCCTACATTTCAAGAGAAGAGCTAATTTCGCAACACATCAGAGAATGATTCAGTAATATGTTTATATGTTGATCTTCCCGGTCTTTCGTCATGGATTCAGTGGGAAGCAAACGCAACAGTTCCTGGTAGTTAGTCTTTCGCAATACTTAGCTGTGGAAAACTATTCTCTACTACCATGTTACTTTTAGTGAAAATAAAACTCTAAAGTGAGTCTTACTAAGATTTTATGATGTAAAATAATGTTGTTTTTTCATACACGTAATGATTGCTGGTATTTCCCGTAATTCATTCGCCTCCAAATGATTTGCGGTAAACTTTGTCCGACACATGAAGTCAGTTTCCCGTTAAAATCCCACCAGAAATGTGTGAATGGAATGGAATTTGGTGGATGGAATGTGCTGGCATGGGATCCCAGTTCAGCTTCCCGGCTGAGTGGAACAGAAGAGCAGTCTCATAACCTGATTCAGCATTTGTCAGATTACATATGTAAAAAAAAAAAAAAACATAATTTTAGTGTATTTTCAACGAATATTTGGGTAATGCTTGTTTGTAAGTCATTAACTATCACTCTGTAGTCTCTTACAGATCATAAGTTCACATATTTATAAATAAACAAGGTTTCATGATATTATACTTTTATAAATTGGTATTAAACATTCTAGCATTATTTAAAACTGAACATTCATTAATATTAGTAATGGTAATTAATGTTATTTAGCAATTAAATACTTATTAATGTTATTTAATAAAATAAATAACAGTAACAAATGTAAAATGTGTTTCTTATATGTATAGTATAATTGTATTCAGCAGGTAAATACAAAAAAAAAAATCACACATACTATAAAAAAAACAAATTCTTGTGCAAATTGTTGCATGTGATTAGATTATTGCATGGAAATCTGTTCACCAACAGCAAGAAAAAAGTATGGATTTAAGTTTACCAGTAGCATACACTGGAGATATTTATTAAACTTAATCTAATATTTGCAAATTTTTCATTTCTAAGTTTACAGACAACCTCAAAAGTTAAAAGACAGCTGGCATTAAAGACAAACAAGACATGCAATTTTGAGTCTCAATTTTATTTTAATCGTCTTATAAGAAGTGTGTATGACTTCTAAGAAGAACGCGTTGTTCATAAGACGTAGTTCGTTTCTAAAAATCAAAAATCTGTTGTATACCCACATAGCAGTAAATCTGTTGCCCATTGCATCACAGCGGCTATTATCTAACCCTGGTCGGCTTCTGTCAGG
Source organism: Anabarilius grahami (assembly GCA_003731715.1). Classification (NCBI taxonomy): domain Eukaryota; kingdom Metazoa; phylum Chordata; class Actinopteri; order Cypriniformes; family Xenocyprididae; genus Anabarilius; species Anabarilius grahami. The sequence goes on from RJVU01051648.1 coordinate 12,500,891, forward strand.
GAGGGTTGTGGGCTTTCCCATGATTCACCGTGAGTGTGTCACCCTGTCGCTCAAGGGGTCAAGCAGTCAAGAGGGCGCAGAGCGAGGTAGCTTGTGGAATGATTCATTAGTCTGCGATGATGGGAATTTGTAAAATGGCTAAAAAGTGGGTGGCTCGGGGGACTGCAGTAACAAAGACCAAAAATGAATCATACAGTGTTTAATGTACGGTGAAAGTCAGAGTCTTCTTAATCCAGAGTTTCTTCCACTTAATCTTAATACTTTTCTTTTTTTTCTCCACAGAAGTACAGAATAGACATGCCTGGTTCTAGTAGTGCCTTTATTCCAACAATTAATGCCATAACGACCAGTCAGGACTTGCAGTGGATGGTTCAGCCCACAGTAATCACATCCATGTCTAATCCGTACTCCCGGCCTCACCCGTACGGCCTGTCTGTGTCTAGCGGCCCGGGCCTCCTCAGCCACACAGCTCTCACACGGCCCGGGGTCATCCGGTCCATCGGCGACGCCCGTGGTCGACGTAAGCGAGACGAACAGGTTAGTGTTGCTATTTTTACCTTTGAGGCACAGAAACAAAAATTTTTTTTCAAGATGCAAGGATTGATTTTTCACAATGATTTCTGACAAACAACTGTAAAATCTCACTCATAGTTTTATCTGCAGCTCACCCCAGAGGAAGAAGAAAAACGGAGAGTCAGGCGAGAAAGAAACAAACTAGCTGCAGCAAAATGTCGGAACCGCAGAAGAGAACTGACCGAGATGCTGCAAGGGGTGAGTTTTCTAATGGCCTTTACAGAGAAAAAAGCATTTTCTAAAATTACTAGCATGGAAAACATGTTTACCAAACACCCCAAATGACATGCCTACAAAATATTATATTTATTTCCATGCAATTCTCAGTGGTTAAAATCTGAAGGGACCCTAAAAAGACAAGTTTTACAACCACAGAAGACCAGTGTTGTCTGGCAGTCTTGGGAATGCCCCGAGTCCCAGACAATGCTGGCTGTAATTGAACTATTTAGCTTTATAATGGCATCTCTCAAGCTGTCAGACCTGAAACATGAAGGAGGAATGTGCTACAGGGGGTTGGAGGGAAGCAAACATCTGATATTGTTCGAGGAGGAAACCGCAGCTAACCATCAAACCCCACACTATCTTTTCTCTTCCCTTCCCCCACTCTCTGCTTCATTCCTCACCAAATAAGGAACTGCATCCCCTGTGACAATAACTAGACTCTTTCTTCCAATGTGTTTCTTTCTTTGTAAATCCAGCGTTTGTTTTCATTTTAGTTTCCTTCTTCCTCATAGACAAATTAATGAGGACAACTCAAAGACAGCTACAGTTTATCTTTGACTGTCTAGTCACATTGTTATTCAGTCTTTGAACTTTCTGGAGGCTTGGATGGTTGTTTCAAAACACTTTGTTTCGTGTCAAGCGTTCAACAAAAGGAATGTGACTATTTGTGGGCATGTCTTTAATAGTGCTAATAGTGCTAAAGTGCTCTGAGAGTTCAATCAGGGAAAGTTTAGTGACAACATTTGCGATGTTGCAAATTGCGATGCATATATATAATATATATATATATATATATATGCAGGCCAGTGTTGCCAGGTCTGCGTAACAAAACTAGCCCGATGGCCAGTCAAAAATAACCCAATAACCATATCCCAAATATCAAAACACGTAGTGATCATGAAACTTAAAGGGTTAGTTCACCCAAAAAGGACATTTCTGTCATTAAGTATTCACCCGTTCCCCACACACAAGACCTTCATTATGTTTCGGAACACAAATTAAGATATTTTTGATGAAATCCAAGAGGTTTTTGTAATCTCCCATAGAAAGCAATGAAATTACCACATTCAAGGTTCAGAGAAGTAGTAAAGACATTGTTAAAATAGTTGAATAAAGTCGTTATTTTGTTTTCTCGTCGCTTCGTGACATTAAGGTTAAACCACTGTAGTCACGTTGACTATTTTAACAATGTCTTTACTACTTTTCTGGACCTTGAATGTGGTAATTCCGTTGCTTTCTATGGGAGATAAAAAAAAACCTCTAGGATTTTATCAAAATGATCTTAATTTGTGTTCTGAAGATGAATGAAGGTCTTGCGGGGGTGGAACGACATGAGGGTGAGTACTTAGTGACAGAAATTTCATTTTTTGGGTGAACTTACCCTTAAACATCTAGCGCAGTTTTATCATTGGTGGAATAAAAAATATTTGGTCACCCTTTTTTTAGGGTTGAATTCTCATTTTTAACTAGTTTCTTATTAGCTTGCATATTACTAGTATATTGGTTGTTTATTAGTAGTTATAAAGCACATATTAATGCATTATTCTACATCCCTTCCCTTAATCCTACCTAGTACCTAAATTTAAACGCTACAAAAACTACCTTACTAACTATTAATAAGCAGTAAATTAGGAGTTGAGGAGAGACAGAAGTTGTAGGTAATGGTGAATATGTGTTCCCTGTACCGAAGTGTTACCAAATATTTCAATACAAGAATTTCAGTCAAATATAATTTATGCAAAACAACAAAACAACTGTAACATTTAAAAACCAGAATATCATATATAGACATTTGGGGGGTGAGGTCTTTTGACTAAAACCAGTAAGAAACCACCAAGAGCACCACTACATAACAACACCCTGATGACAGTCACAAGCCAAAAGAGTATCAGGCAAAATGCAGCATAATCATTCTTTGTATTTCTTTTTTTCATTCAAGGAAACTGAGAAGTTAGAGGAGGAGAAGGCTGACCTGCAGAAAGAAATCGAGACCCTGCAGAAGGAAAAGGACAAGTTGGAATTTATGTTGGTGGCCCACAACCCTGTGTGCAAACTGCCACTTGAAGAACGCCATCAGAGCTTGCACTCCCAGCAGTGTGCGCCCCTTTCTCTGACCATGCGTTCCAACCTGGGTCCCCGGGGTCCGATGAGTACTCTCAATCCAGTGGTGGTTAAACAGGAGCCTTTGGAAGATGATGACGACGACGATGAAGACGAAGCAAAAGCCCAGCATTCAGTCATCAAGCCCATCTGCCTAGGTGGCGGCATGTATTGCTCTGACGGAGACAGCCTCAACACGCCCGTTGTGGCTGCTTCCACCCCGGTGTCCACCCCGAACAACCCGAGCCTCATCTTCACGTACCCCAGCATGCTCGAGCCCGAGAGCCCGTCGCCCTCGTCGGAGTCCTGCTCCAAAGCCCACCGCCGGAGCAGCAGCAGCGGTGACCAATCATCAGATTCCCTGAATTCTCCCACCCTGTTGGCGCTTTGAAGGAAAATTCGACTTTCGTCATTGTTGTGGATCTCCAGAGCACGCTCAGCTGGGATTTGAGTGGGGACTTCACCTCAACCAAGCTGAGAACCCTCAAGGGCTAATTTGCTCGTTTTATTTAAACGTTTCAGAAGAGTTTTTGTTGTCGTTGTTTAAACGTACGTGCGAATTCCACTTGCTATTTCAGTGGCGAGGTTTTGTAATGAAGACGAAAAAAGTTGGAGGAAAGATTGCGTCTGTTCAGAAGAGCGAGACCGCTTGGTATTTCCTGCTGACTAAAAAGAGAGGGGAATTGCTTGAAAATTGATTTCTTGATAGGTACAGAATCAGACATTGGACACTACGCCCTCAGAACGTCATTATCCTTGTATTTGTGACGTGTGAATATTGTCCCATTGTATTTTGTGTCTTGCTGTTTATAATATTTAGGGTTCACTGGATGAGCCTGACTGCTGAGTGTCGAAAGAACCATCTTGTATAATAAAATGCTGACCTTTGTTGATATTTTGTATATGCGGCACAAGCACTAAGATAATTTGCCAAATTTACATAGCTTTTGTTATGTAAAGTAAACAGAAAAAAAACACTTTATAGCATCAGCGAATCTACTGTCAGGGATTTTTGTCTTGTGTCAGTGAGCCATACAAGCATTACTAGAAGCAATTGCACACAGAACACAATATAACGGTGTACATGAGGGAAACTCCAGCCATATTAGGCTCTGCCTCTAACCCTGACATGGCAATACCGCTTTTGTATTGGCGCACACTGTGGTTTTCAAATAAAAAAAGAAAGAAAGAAGCAAACTATGTATTACTTTTATAATATGTACTTTTATGTCTTGGCTGGCCCTTTTTTCAGGGTACAGTTTGAATTAAATACATTAGCCATATGAGCACTTCTCCCTGAAACACTGGTTGGCTTTGATGCACTTTGTCAGCAACCTTGCAATCGAATAAAACATCATTCCTTACAATGATGGATTAAATGGAATGCAGAATGATATTGAAAGTTTGATGCAAAAGGTGAGTTGTGCATCAGATACTGAAGAAAAGATACAAATTGCAATATTTCTTTAAAACATTCCTTGGAAAGGAGGCTAAATTTCAGAGAGCTCTCAAGGTTACTGTTGCCACAGTCATAATAACTGAGGGTGAATTGGAGTATTTTGTTGTACAGTATGCAGCAAACAGAAACAAGACAAATGTGGCTTCTATTTGAAGGACTTTGTTGCTTATTTATGTCAGGAGCTTTCAAGGATCTAAGAGACGATTTCAGTGTTTGTTAAATCAAGTATGAGCGTTTCTAGTTGCAAAAACCATTTTAATACCAAAAAAAGAAAAGAAAAAAACAAAGATGTTTATGGACAGTGTGCTGTAAACTGTTCTCTGTCAGTCTTTGACCCCTGTGTAATTTTGAGCAAGCCATCTGTACAGCTTTCTGCACATGTCCTGCTTATCGGTCTGTATTTCTCTCTCTCTTTCTCTTTTTTATTGCTTTAACTGTTGAAAGACAGAAAACAACCTACAAAAACAGCAATATGTAAAGCAGTGTTTGTTCATTTGGTAATTTAAATTTATTATAATGATAATAAAAACATTTCCAAAGTGGTATTTTTTGGATAGTCGTATTTTGCTTGTGCATTTATTTATTTGTGCACAGTGTTTTGGGTTTGTTGGATATCTCATTGTTGCAATGTGGTGCTTCTGTGTTCAGCCAATCACAAGATGGTTGAATGCACCTGCTTTATGCATCAGTTATTCATTCATCTCTTAATTTCTGCACATAATCAAAGATGCAGATTTATTCATCCTAACTTTGATAGACAGCTTTGCTTTATCCGTAGCAGTAAATTATATTAATGTCAATATAAGACATCAATAATATTTGTTTTGATAAAAACATAAAATCATTATTTCATAAATGGGGATATAGAAGTGAAGGAAACAATGAGCAAAATAAGCATGTACATTCAGTATGTACATTTTTATGTACAATACTTCCTGTTCATAGGTCATCGATGCTTCTGTAGTTCTGAATATCAAGATTTAGCGAGCTGCACTTTATGTAAAAAATAAATACATTTGTATGTTAGGATACTAATTTGGCCATATGCTTTACTGAGGGTTTACTTTCACTTGAAGAATCACTCTGTACACATACATTTCAAATGTCCAGACTGATGTTTTGGTTAAAGGTGCATTCGTTATCTTGCAATATTATGAATGGATGACCCATTGTCTCATTTCACCTGATCAAGTTATGTATTGATTATGTATGAGGTTGAAAATGATTTGCCAAGTTTGAGATTTTGGTAAGAAGTGAGTCCATTAAAAACATTAATGGCTGTTTTCCAGTTATGTGTTGAGCTTTAGGTCAAATTCATGTGTATGTGTGGAAATCTTTTATTTTGAAATAAATATTTCGGTTTTAAATTCTGAGATGTGTATTCTGTGTACAGAATTATTGCATTATGACAAACAATTGTGATGAAATTATATTTAAAAAAATATATATAATAATTTCAGATACAGTATATCACAGCACTTAAAAGTTGCCAGCCACGGCCAGCGTTTTTTTATAATTTCATGGCCCCCAGAATATTTTGTTGAATGAATTCCTGAACATGCAATATATTAAAAGAGCATAAGAACAAACGAAATTCCTGTTTTATTATAGCTTCATGCATTCCTCTTTTTATCAACACTTAAATGTGGGTAAGTTTCATTAAAAAAACAACAGTTTAAAAAAAAAGCTGTGAAAATACAACGTGCATTAGAAATTTTTTATTGCTTGTTTCTGCTCCATTTTGCCTGTGTTTTGATCCGAAGTTCTCTAATCTTTCAGAAGATGTGTAATAGCGCCCCTACCGTATAACAGTGAAAACACGGAAAGCCGGAAAATTCCGTCGATGGCAGGGAAGCGTTGTATTTATTTAATTCCTAATCTGTTTATAATAATTTCAGTATAATTACATTTTTATATAGGCCGACCTTTAACTTAAATGTATTTATTTTAAACAGCAACGTTGAAAATAGAAAATGTAAAATAATGTCATAAACCTATATGTAGCACTCTTTAACCACTAAGTGGCAGTGTAACTCCATTGTGTAGTGTGCCATATTTTGCCTGTTGACTGTTGATACATTTAGGACATCCTATTATTGCATTCGGCCCGAATTCAACATCGAACCAGTAAAACAAAAAGTATTTATGAAAAAACATTACCTTTAGCCTAACTAAAAGAGTGAACCTGAAGAGTTAGAACCTGAAACATTTCTAGCCCAGCCCTTTAACCACTGACTACATCTACACAAGAGTCAGTTAGGATGCCTTTAAAGAAATCCTTCTGGCAGCACATAAGAAACAACTCTCATGTTATGAATATTATTTCTGCTTTCCTTATGATTTCTTAGAAGAAATATAAGCTTTCATATTTCGAATGAACTTTATATCTTTCATTCCTAATCTGTTAATAATAATTTTAGTATAATTACATTTTTATATAGACCTACTTTAACTTAAATGTGTTGATTTTAAATAGGAATGTTGAAAATAGAAAAATGTAAAATGTCATAAACCAATATGTAGCACTCTTTAACCACTAAGTGTGCCATATTTTGCCTGTTGACTGTTAATACATTTCAAATACAACCATTTTGTTGTCCTTAAGTGCAACAGATAGATAGATAGACAGACAGACATATAGATAGATATTTTTTTATGCCTTACAAGATGTTTGCAAAATCCATTGGAAAGGGACTATTAAAATATTATGTTTGTGGTTGCCTGATAAGCACATTGTGTATTGAATGAATGATTGACTGCCCCAACACATACTTGTCGGAAAATTACATCAATGGCGGGGAAAGAGTTAAGAATTATGCTCTTTCAAATGGTTTTCAGAAGATTCACTGCTAAAATTACAGAAAATAAAATAAAAGTTTACTGATAGAATATAATAACATATATATAACAATATAATATCTATCTATCTATCTATCTATCTATCTATCTATCTATCTATCTATCTAACTGTTGCACTTAAGGACAATAAATGGTTGTATTTGAAATGTATCAACAGTCAACAGGCAAAAATGGCACACGACACAATGGAGTTATACTGCCACTTAGTGGTTAAAGAGTGCTACATATAGGTTTATGACATTTTACGTTTTTCTATTTTCAACATTCCTGTTTAAAATCAACACATTTAAGTTAAAGTAGGTCTGTATAAAAATGTAATTATACAAAAATTATTATTAACAGATTAGGAATGAAATATATAAGGTTCATTCGAAATATGAAAGCTTATATTTCTTCTAAGAAATCATAAGGAAAGCAGAAGTAATACTCAACATGAGAGTTGTTTCTTATGTGCTGCCAGAAGGATTTCTTTAAAGGCATCCTAACTGACTCTTGTGTAGATGTAGTCAGTGGTTAAAGGGCTGGGCTAGAAATGTTTCAGGTTCTAATTCTTCAGGTTCACTCTTTTAGTTAGGCTAAAGGTAATGTTTTTTCATAAATACATTTTGTTATACTGGTTCAATGTTGAATTCGGGCCGAATGCAATAATAGGGTCCTACCTGCCTGTTCATGCCATGTCAAACAAATAACAATTATGAATAACAGCACCAAACAAATAACAATTATGCATAACAGCATTATTAAATAAATATCCATATACATTCATTCCGATAGCTAAACAGTAACAGAAGAAATTAACTATAAACACAGTCAGAAGCATACGAACTGCCGCGGTGTCACATGTACATAAACGTGAGTGCCGATAATACACGTGCAACAGATTATACTGAATATAACTACTTAGAAGATTCCAAACATCAAACGATATAATCCACAATATACACCGATCAGGCATAACATTAGGACCACCTTCCTAATATTGTGTTGGTCCCCCTTTTGCTGCCAAAACAGCCCTGACCCGTCGAGGCATGGACTCCACTAGACTTCTGAAGGTGTGCCGTGATATCTGGCACCAAGTTGTTAGCAACAGATCCTTTAAGTCCTGTGAGTTGTGAGGTGGGGCCTCCATGGATCGGACTTGTTTGTTCAGCACATCCCACAGATGCTCGATTGGATTGAGATATGGGGAAATTGGAGGCCAAGTCAACACCTCAAACTCGTTGTTGTGCTCCTCAAACCATTTCTGAACCATTTTTGCTTCCCCGCTAGAAATTTTACGTTCCCAGAACATTCTCAGAACGTCCCCACTGGTGTTAAGGACGTTGCCTAGTAACGTTCCCAGAACGTTCAGAGACGGTCACGATGTGTTCTTTTAAGGGTTGGGGGACGTTATTTGGCGAACCTTCAGGGAACATTCAGAACGTTCTCAGAATGTTTAAAAAAAACTGAACTGAAAATTTGAGCTAAATTGACTAACAAAAGTGGCTACTCAAAAAAAAAAAAGCACTATACAGGTGTTTCCTGGATTATTATTATGAAACCTTTTCTTTAAAATGCAAATCACTTGCAGTAAATCATTAGCTAACAACAGCACATGTATGAGCTAATGTAACTACTGTATCACTGCATCAGCAACTACACCGTTACCGTCTTTAAATAAAGCAACATGCAGCAGAACATAAGTGTTTCTGGATCATCACTGACTGAAGCACAGGCTCTACTTTTCAGCACAATGGTGACCCACAAAACTCAGAAAACAGAAACAGAACATTAAACACTGACAGATCTCTCTAGATCTCAGCATCTTCACTTATTACAAACCACTCTGACTTTATTTCTTTCATTTAAAACTTCTTGAGGTGTTGATGTTTTATTGAAAATAATAAAGTTTGAAGTCACCTTTATGGAGGTAAGCGCTTGCTTTAGTTGGGCTCCTATTGTTGTAATTGTGTATTTCTAAAGCATATTTATTACAAAAAAGAATTGTGAAAAAAATCTGATCAAATGAATTTGGTTGCTCATTGTTGATGACTTCATCATACAGTCGCCTTAATCAACTATCTTTGAATGTTGTATTTCTTTCATTTTATCGTAGCCCTGTAGTAATACTGCATCCTGTCCTGCTCTGACATTTTGAAAGTTTTTATCATTGTGCAGAAATTATTCAAACAGGATCACATAGACTCACACAGATATCAAGATTCTGCGTATGAACCTCAACAATGGTGACAACATTTTCAGATAAACGGATTAACTCTGAGCATCACAAAACAAGCTACTAAAGTCACAAAAAAGATTTTTGTTTAGTGTCACCATTGTTGAGCTTCATACGCTGATTCATGATGTCTGTGTGAGTCTAAAAGACACTGCTTGAAACTCTGTCAGCATAATTAATTTTAAAAAATGTTCACCCTGAAAACTTATCGTCTTTCAGATCTCATTACCGAATAAAACCGACCGTCATTGAGATCTGCTCACAGAACAAAACCGACCATCATTGAAATCTCGTAACAGAACAATATCGACCATCACTGAAATCTCATAACAAAAACAAAAATGCTTGACTCTGAAAACCTACCATCATTAAGATCTCATAACCGAATAAAACCGACTGTCATTGAAATCTTGTAACGAAAGAAAACGTTTGACACTGGAAACTTACCCTCATTAAAAATTTAATAAAAAAACAAAGGAACAAAACCGACCACCATTGAGATTTTGTAACCGAACAAAACTGGTCGTCACTGAAATCTCCTAACCGAATAAAACTCACACATAATTGAAATCTCTTAAAATAACAAAACCGACCATCACTGAAATCTCGTAACGAAAAAAAAAAATTTCACACTGAAAACCTAACCTCGTTGAAATAACATAACCAAATAAAATAGACCGTCATTGAAATTTTGTAACAGAACAAAACGGACCATCACTGAAATCTCGTGACGAAAAAAACATTTGACACTGAAAACCTACCGTCATTGAGATCTCATAACTGAATAAAACCGACTGTCATTGAAATCTAGTAACAGAACAAAGGAACAAAACCTACCGTCATTGAGATCTCATAACCGAATAAAACCAACCGTCAATGAAATCTCGTAACAGAACAAATCCGACCATCATAGAAATCTCATAACAGAACAAAACCGACCATCATTGAAATCTCATAATGAAAAAAAAGTTTGACACTTAAAACTTACCGTTATTGAGATCTCATAACCGAATAAAACTGACCGTCATTGAAATCTCGTAAAAGAACAAGAACCAACCGTAACGAAAAAAAAAACATTTGACACTGAAAACCTACCGTCATTGAGATCTCGTAAAGAAAAAAAACCGACCATCACTGAAGTCTCATAACAGAACAAAGGAACAAAACCTACCGTCATTGCGATATCATAACCGAATAAAACACACTGTCATTGAAATCTCGTAACAGAACAAAACTGATCATCACTGAAATCTCGTAACGAAAACTAAAACGTTCGACACTGAAAATCTACCGTCATTGAGATCTCATAACTGAATAAAACCGACCGTCATTGACATATCGTAACAGAACAAAACCGGCCATTATTGAAATCTCGAGATCTCATAACCGAATAAAACCAACCGTCATTGAAATCTCGTAACAGAACAATATCGACTGTCCACTGAAATCTTGTAACAGAAAAAAAATGACAATCATTGAAATCTCGTAACGGGAAAAAAATGTTTGACACTTAAAACTTGCCGTTATTGAGATCTCATAACCGAATAAAACCGACCGTCACTGAAATCTCGTAAAAGAACAAAACCGACCATCACTGAAATCTCGTAACGAAAACTAAAATGTTCAACACTGAAAACTTACCGTCATTGAGATCTCATGACCGAATAAAACCGACCGTCATTGAAATCTTATAACAGAACAAAACCAACCGTCATTGAAATCTCGTAACGGAAAAAAAAATTTCACACTGAAAACTTACCTTCATTGAGATCTCTTTACTGAATAAAACCGACCGTCATTGAGATCTGCTCACAGAACAAAACCGACCATCACTGAAATCTTGTAACAGAACAATACCGACCATCACTGAAATCTCATAACGAAAACAAAAATGCTTGACTCTGAAAACCTACCATCATTAAGATCTCATAACTGAATAAAACCGACTGTCGTTGAAATCTCATAACGAAAAAAAAAAAGTTTGACACTGGAAAGTTACAGTCATTGAAAATTTTATAACAAAACAAAGGAACAAAACTGACCGCCATTGAGATTTTGTAACCGAACAAAACTGGTCGTCACTGAAATCTCCTAACCGAATAAAACTGACCGTCATTGAAATCTCGTAAAATAACAAAACCGACCATCACTGAAATCTCTTAACGAAAAAAAAAAATTCACACTGAAAACCTAACCTCATTGAAATAACATAACCGAATAAAACCTACCGTCATTGAAATTTTGTAACAGAACAAAACCGACCATCACTGAAATCTCGTGACGAAAAAAAACTATTGACACTGAAAACCCTATACCGCCATTGAGATCTCGTAACTGAATAAAACCGACCGTCATTGAAATCTCGTAACAGAACAAAACCGACCATTATTGAAATCTCGTAAAGAAAAAAAAAATTTCACACTGAAAAATTACAGTCATTGAGATCTCATTACCGAATAAAACACACCGTCATTGAAATCTCGTAACAGAACAAAACTGGTCATCAATGAAATCTCCTAACCGAATAAAACTGACCGTCATTGAAATCTCGTTACATAACAAAACTGACCATCACTGAAATCTCATAACGAAAAAAAAACAATTTCACACTGAAAAATTACAGTCATTGAGATCTCATTACCGAATAAAACACACCTTCATTGAAATCTTGTAAACAAACAAAACCGACCATCATTGAAATCTTGTAAACAAACAAAACCGACCATCATTGAAATCTCGTGACAGAACAAAGGAGCAAAACCTACCGTTATTGAGATCTCGTAAACAAACAAAACCCACCATCATTGAAATCTTGTAACAGAACAAAGGAACAAAACTTACCGTCATTGAGATCTCATGACCGAATAAAACCGACCGTCATTGAAATCCCATAACAGAACAAAACCAACCATCATTGAAATCTCGTTACGTAAAAAAAAATTTCACACTGAAAACTTACCGTCATTGAGATCTCATTACCGAATAAAACCGACGGTCATTGAGATCTGCTCACAGAACAAAACCAACCATCATTGAAATCTCGAAACAGAACAATACCGACCATCACTGAAATCTCATAAAGAAAACAAAAATGCTTGACTCTGAAAACCTACCATCATTAAGATCTCATAACCGAATAAAACCGACTGTCATTGAAATCTCGTAACGAAAGAAAACGTTTGACACTGGAAACTTACCGTCATTAAAAATTTTATACAAAAATAAAGGAACAAAACCGACCGCCATTGAGATTTTGTAACCGAACAAAACTGGTCATCACTGAAATCTCCTAACCGAATAAAACTCACCGTCATTGAAATCTCGTAAAATAACAAAACCGAGCATCACTGAAATCTCGTAACGAAAAAAAAAAAATGTCATTCTGAAAACCTAACCTCATTGAAATAACATAACCGCATAAAACAGACCGTCATTGAAATTTTGTAACAGAACAAAACCAACCATCACTGAAAACTCGTGACGAAAAAAAACATTTGACACTGAAAACGTCATTGAGATCTCATAACTGAATAAAACCGACTGTCATTGAAATCTCGTAACAGAAAAAAGGAACAAAACCTACCGTCATTGAGATGTCATAACCGAATAAAACCAACCGTCATTGAAATCTCGTAAAAGAACAAATCCGACCATCATAGAAATCTCGTAACAGAACAAAACTGACCATCATTGAAATCTCATAACGAAAAAAAATGTTTGACACTTAAAACTTACCTTTATTGAGATCTCATAAACGAATAAAACCAACAGTCATTGAAATCTCGTAAAAGAACAAAACGACCATCACTGAAATCTCGTGACAGAACAAAACCGACCATCACTGAAATCTCGTAATGAAAACTAAAACGTTTCACACTGAAAACCTAACCTCATTGAAATAACATAACCGAATAAAACAGATCGTCATTGAAATCTCGTAACCGAACAAACACGACCATCTTTGAAATCTTATAACAGAACCAAACTGACAGTCACTCAAAACGGTTAGTCATTGAGTTCTTGTAACCGAACAAAACCGGCCATCATTAAAATCTCGTAACAAAACAAAACCAACTGTCTTTGAAATCTCGTAAAAGAACAAAGAAACAAAACCAACCGTCATTGAAATCTCGTAATGAAACAAAACCGACTGTCTTTGAAATCTCATAACCAAACAAAACCGACCATTATTAAAATCTCGTAATGAAACAAAACAGACATCATTGAAATCTTGTAACTGAATAAAACCAACCATCGTTGAAAACTGACAGTCATGAAAATCTTGTGTATGTAAACCTCGTAAATGTTTTGAACGGAGCTGGATGACGACATAACTGTTTTCTCCAGAGCCGATGTATAGATGAATTAACTAAATTAATAACTATTGATTTTTACAAAGTTATGAATCAATACTGAATTTACTTAACCTGGACAATGACATCATTTTCTTGTAGAGCTATTGTGCAGCCAAAATTAATTGCCAGTTATCACTGTAAAGTTGCTTTGACACAATCTGCATTGTAAAAAGCGCTATATAAATAAAAGTGACTTAAAATCTTGTAACCCAACAAAACCAACCTTCACTGAAATCTGGTAAAGGAACAAAACTGACTGTCATTGAAATCTTGTAAAGGAACAAAACCAACTGTTATTGGGATCTTGTAACGAAACAAAACTGACAGTCATTGAAATCTCATAACCCAGCCAAAACGACCATTACTGAAATCTCGTAAAACAACAAAGAAAGAAAACTGACCGCCACTGAAATCTAGTAACGTCAGTGACGCTTTGCACACTCTGCTCTGTTTTGGAATAGGAGTGGCCAGAGATGGTCTTATTTTTGGAGATGGGGTCCGTGGTTCTACCATTAAAAAGTTTACATTTATTTTAGTGTTGTGTGAAAGTCAATCACTGTTTGCGGATACCATAAAAATGAATGAGAAGCGCCTGAATCCTAAACTGAATCCTACATGTAGCAAAATTGTCCATGACTTCTCTTATGAAACAGCATTTTTCCGGTGTAAACTTTAAATTTTATCAATCCAAAACTGGACTCAAGCAACTTGGGTTTACTGTCTCATCTTTTTTTAAATTTTTCTTTTTTTTAGAAAAAACATGTTAAAATAATATACATCAAGCTTTTGAGAAATGTTTATTTGTACATCTCTCAATTATCATTAAATTGCATTGCATAATATGTTTTGATCAATAAAACTAAGCATTTAAATATAATTATTTAATATCAGTATTTAAATGGGGCAGTGGGGCAGTCACTGGGCAGTCGTAAATGGGGCAGTCGTGGCCTAATGGATAGAGAGTCGGACTTGTAACCCAAAGGTCATGGGTTCGAATCTCAGGTCCGGCAGGGATTGTCGGTGAGGGGAGTGAATGTCCAGCGCTCTCCCCACCCTCAATACCACGACTGAGGTGAGACCCTTGAGCAAGGCACCGTACCCCCAACTGCTCCCCGGGCGCCGCAGCAATGGCTGCCCACTGCTCCGGGTGTGTGTTCACGGTGTGTGTGTTCACTGCTGTGTGTGTGCACTTGGATGGGTTAAATGCAGAGCACAAATTCCGAGTATGGGTCACCATACTTGGCCACATGTCACTTCACTTTCAAATAACATTATTGGAAGATAGAGTGACAAGTTGACAACTGATATTTATTATGTAGTCTGCTATACTGTTATGGAGATCTGTTAGAATTACATCACAAGAATCAGAATTTCATCTACTTTTTGTCCATACAAATATCAGCAACTTCACCAAATTGCATATTTTTGTCCTCAAGTGTGAGCTCCATATTCTCACACTATGAAACATAAAGACCTGATACTAAACAAAAAACACATAATACATTATAATGTATTATAATACATAATGTATTATGTATTATAATACATAATGTATTATGTATTATAATACATTATAATAATACATTCAAAAAAATCTAAATACATTTTTCTGACTATTATTTCATATGTCAGGCTTTATAGGGTAAGAAAGTTTCTAAACATACAGTAGGAGAAAATCGGTTCATCAGCTTTTAACAAGTTAAGTTTGTTATTTTTCTTTTCCTTTTCTAAATTTGATCCACTATAGATGTTATAAAACACTTTTGGTTTGTCTTTTGGTATCACATTGCTTTACTAGGCCTAATTAAATAAAATCTCAGTCCACTCCAAAATATTAGTGATTTGTCCATTTTAGACTAGGCTTGGTTTTCTCTTGAGGATTTGTGCAGCTGCATGTGAGCAACACAATATTGAACTCCATCATGTGAGTTCAAACTCCAAACTCCTGAGCACTATGAAATGATTAACAACACTTTATCACAGATGCTTACCAGAATGTCACCCAAGACACACAGTTGTTGAGCATGGTGCGCAGTACAAGAAAAAACATCGCTAAGATTTTTGGTGGCTTTTGGTATGTGTGTAACATTGCTTAGTTAAGTTAAAGCTTCACTCGACTTTCGACTCGTGTCGAAATCCCTTGTACATTTTCGTTATTTGTAGTTCACAATCGAGAAACTATATTGCCCAGAACTCCTGTACATTTTCATCGACGTTGATTGGTTGCGCAAAGACACACCCCTTCGTGCATGTTCAATGAGAGCTGTATGTCAAGTTTAACGCAGCTACAGCACGGGCAGATAATGTGCCACTTTCAGCACAGACTGTTGTTTTTGCTTTTATGATGGCATTAAACTGCAGCGCATTCAGTCGCCTTATCATAGGAGCACACACCGCGGCTGAGGCCTGCGCAAAGCGGGCAGTTCGACAGACATGTGGGAGATATAGAGTGTGTCGATGGTATTCCAGTATCACGCATGAAGAGAACAGACTGGAGCAAGTGTTTGTGCCAGACTCTTCCTGTACATCTGTCACAACTGCACAGGTAAGATAAATAGCCTATCTTAAAAATGCACGTGATTATTTTACGTCACAAATGATGATACTGTTATATGTACGTATTGTTTGATGCAGCCAAACAATATAACAATTTATTTTTCTGTATACACTTTTTTCAATACATTGTAACATATACAAATACTATGGTTATGTAATGAATAGTAGTCATTCATTACTGTGTAAAAAGTAGCCACAAAAAAGTATTTGGAAACATAAGCAACATTTCAAAAATAATGACTGTCAAAGCAGCAATACTTGTCATAGCAGTAATACACGCACAAGGTCTCATTTATGCTTCATTCAAGAATGGGTGCTGAACATAATGGTTTTAAAGTGTGACAAATTATAAATGGTTCCTTCTTTACAACAGTTGAGTCATAAGACCCTCACTAAAGTACCAAACCAGACATATCAGTCATGGATGCACGTGATATATAACATGACAAACTGTTATGCATTCTCTTTTGCCATCAAAGTGTTTACCACAAACTGGTCAATAGCCTACAAAATGATGTAAATTAAATCGAAATATCATATTCATACAATATAATTTATAACAAAAATTCTCCCTTAATATGGACTTTGCAAAAGCAAGCCGGGCAGTTTGTCCATCTGAGGTTAAAAGAAAGCCTAATAAGCTGAATTGTTCATTTAATTAATGTTATAAAATAAATATAAAAGTTCAGAAATAGAAACACTTTGTTTGTGCTGCAAAGTAACGCCATTCGTCTTTCATTATATCCCAAATCATCTTTTTGGCCTTCAAATAAAGTTGGATATTTAAGTATACCAAATTTCATCTTTATACATACAGTAAACTGGTGCAGGGTCGGCGATATATACTATATAGCATATCTCAACTGCTCAATTGCTTGTATGTTCGCAAAATGTAAACCATATCAGAATAGAGCTGGGTGATAATAAATATAAATGTGTAGGGAACAGCACATTCTAGGGCCCAGTTTTATGGCAGGGCCCCTCTCTTACTGCAACAGAGGAGAAAGATTTGCTACATTTCAACTGGATCTTGGTGGATTGGCACAAACAAATGTACAAGACCATCAGATAAGGATGCTAGGACAACTGACAGACACCTCAAATGCGGGAAAGACAGGACTTTCCATTGGTCCACACAGGCAGTTTCTGTCCCCATCTTGAGACTAATCCCTAGGGTTTAAGCCAACCGCCATAATTCTTTAGGACTTTTCGGATGCAAGAGCACACTGTATAAAACAATAAGTAAAATTCACTTAATTTTTCTTTCGCAAGTTTTTGCACGCATATATTTTTTAAGTAAATTTCAAATATTGAATTAAGTAACTCCACTTTACTAAGATAAGTAAAATTAACAAAGAAAATAGGTAACTTTAACTTGGCCAGTAAAAGGTTGAATAATTTCTACTTTGTTGAAGTTTCTTTTGCAATACATTTTACTCAACATAACGCTGAATTAAACCATGCTTTTAAAGTGTATGCTTTACTTAGAAACATCTAAGTAAATAATACAATAGATATTGTGTAGAAACCATTTCTTCATATTAGGGGTAAAATGTGGCACCTGAACACAGAGACCTCAGTACTTGGTACACGATACACAATGACGGTAACATTCGATCATGGATAGTTTTGAGTGTGAATGTGGCATTTTGAGTAGAAAATGAACTCCAAATATCACAAAATGGCAAGTTACTAAACATAACCACCTTATTAATTATTCAAGGCCCAGTGCATGATGGGAACACCAGTATCAGAAAAGTTTAGTAATTTTACAATGTTGATATTTACGCTTTAATTTCTATAAGCTTAAATTGAGTACTAATATAGAATTTTAATTCTTGCCTGAACTAACTTTTTCATGTAAAAATTACATTTGTTTTTTCTGTAGTATTTACTTAACCATAAAATATTTTATTACAGTGCAGTGGCTGAAACAAAGGGAGGCCACAATGATCCATCCAGTCCATTCATAACTATGTTTGGAAACCTTAAAACTGATGTAAACTATACACATCCATTTCATACTAATTCACAGATAAAAGTATTCTCAGTGACAGCTCTTTGTAGTGCAACATCTAAGTTAACGTACAATTGAATGCATGCATGACTGCTCAAGCTTTTCCCATCATGTTTGGACTCTATTTGAAGAATATTGCCAAAGGTGTTCTGGTGGTGGTTTGGAAAGTGAGAAATGCATTGATAAAACTTTAAAGACACTGCTCTAACTGTGTGCTTTAGATTATGCTAATGAGTTCTACATTGGAAAAAAAAACGGTGAGCCACCCTGTGTGTGTGTCCCCTCTGATGCCTGCAGCCAATCACAGCACTGGAATAGAGAAGCGCCAAATTGCAATCTCCTCCTCATAGGAAAGGGATAAATGTGCCCTTTCAACGGACACTCAAACAGTGAGACATTAACAGAAACGCTCATGTTCTGAGTCTCCCGTCTGGTTAGACACTAACAGATACATACTTGTTCTGAGCCTCCAGCCCGTAACATTAAAACAGATACATTACATTCAGGTTCTGAGTCTCCCATCCGGTGAGATACTAACAAGATATACCGTCCTGAGTCTCCAGCCTGCAAAGGTGAGACAGCAACAAATTCCATACTTTGAGTCGACAGCTTGTGAGGCAGCAACAGATACGATCACGTTCTGAGCTTCCATTCTTTGAGGAAAGAGACAAGAGGCACGTCCCAAGTCTCCATGCCAGAGGGACAAAAGGGGATTGACCAAGTCCTGAGCGCCTGGCCCAGAGGCAGAAGACATACAGACACATTTGCAACAAGGTTAAGCTCAGGAGAACAAACCTTCACTTCAAGGTACCTTCATCTGTGTGTACCCTCTGCACCTACTTCAGGGCCTCATCCGTGTGTTCCAGATTTTAGGACCCTTTTTGGTGCTCCAGGAGTTCAGCATCCCGAAGAGCTTTGTGTTCAAGGCTGTTGAAATGGATTCCGGCTCCTCTCCCGACTGCATTGTCACCCAGCACAATCAGTGGAAGACGTAACCGTCATCGGACTGCTCACTCACCCATGTGGAACATAAATATTACTTTACCAAACCTCTTTCCAGAGACCTTGACCATTATGTGATTTTCTCATTTACATTAGAGGTAATATAACTGATGCTAGTTAATATATAATCTTTCATTCATTTGTTTGATGTATAATAAGTTTCTTCACCTTATTAGTTTCAGAGAAACAATTTATCTTTCCATAAGGTCACGTAACTCTTCCATAGCCTTCATCACTTGTATTTTATGCACCTTATGCACTTTATTCCTGTATCATTCATGGTATTCGTTTTGTTGATTTACTCTTGTTTATCTTTTTGTTAATAAAAATTTTTTTTATTACACTTGTGTTAATAATGTAGGAGAGGCTCTACATACAAGTTAACGATATCTCACAAATCCTTCAGATTTTTCAGATGACAAACAGATGACCCTCCAATTAACATACAATGATTGTTGAATAAATGAAAAATATTGTTATTTTATTGTTAAGGCAAGATTCCTTAGCTGGTGCCCTGAGGAAAAGGGAGAAGAATGTCACTTGACCCTCTTGCACTCACCTTAAGTGATGTGACCAAAACTCACAATATTATTTGGTGCCCATATATACCAAATCCTTACATTTATGGTGCCCATTTTAAGCATAAACCACTATAAGATATATTAAGATATTATAAACGTTAACATTCTGTAAAGCTGCTTTGAAACTGTATTGTGAAAAGTGCTATAAAATGAATATGACTTGACTATATTTTATTTGCTCACAAATTAAGAGCAGATAACATTTAAAAGTAAGAACATCACATTATTGATAACCTTAAAATGCTGTCAAAAATAAGAGAAAGTTACTGTGCTGATTTTATTGGCCTTGAGCTTTTTCTGTCTGCCACACATAACTATTTACCTGATTAGTTCTTATGTTCACCATGTACTGTACTATGTAATATAACTGTAAATAAAAACTATTTTGTTCTGCTGATGTCATCTGATCGTGTCCTGTTTGTTGTTCTCGGCAGGTCCAAGAGCTTGTGGTTCCAGGTGGTCATAAGCGAGTTCTGAAGGATGTTCTACCTTTCTCAGCATTCCTTACTGATTCTTTTGGACGGAGACATAATTACCTACGCATTTCCCTCACCGAGAAATGTAACCTTCGCTGTAAGTTTCTCAAATACTGTATGCTTTGTAGAAAGACTTCGGCTTCATGAATATGCAGATTTCTGCTTGAGTTCCATCAGGATTGATTTCCATCAGCAATGGAGGTGAAGACGTCAAC
Source organism: Anabarilius grahami (assembly GCA_003731715.1). NCBI lineage: Eukaryota > Metazoa > Chordata > Actinopteri > Cypriniformes > Xenocyprididae > Anabarilius > Anabarilius grahami. The sequence goes on from RJVU01051648.1 coordinate 12,521,521, forward strand.
TCCCATGATTCCATGCCCCTTCACGGCATCATCAAGCTAATAATAATCTTTGCTGTTGTTTTGAATAAGTGACCTCTAGCGGCGAAACTAACATACTGTCCCTTCAAGACAAAAATTGAGAATCAATAGTGATTCGTTTTTCTATTTCTCAGGTCAATACTGTATGCCACAAGAAGGGGTAAAACTCAGCCCTCGCTCTCAGCTCCTAACAACAGAGGAGTTACTGACGTTAGCCAAACTCTTCGTACGAGAGGGGGTGAACAAGATACGGCTGACTGGAGGAGAACCTCTCATTCGCCCAGACGTTCTGCATATAATAGGTAATTTTTAAACCTTTTGTTAGTTTTGTAAATGCTTTTTAACTTTTAATCATAACACAGTAATGATATAGACTGCATCTCATGTTGCATGTTGGAATGTCTGCAATTACGAAATGACAATCAGTTCATACTTTTAATGTACAATACAGTGGATATTTTAACTAAGAGACTAAGGGTAGAACTAAATAATGAACACATTTTTCTGTGTTCAGTTTATTTCAGTGCATGTCATTTTAAGTCAATGTTACGGTGGGACTGGCACTGATAATAATTTTGTTGGTCTCTGATCATGTGCTGCGTGTTTCCTGCTTATTGGCTAATATTCTGAAAAACAAGCATGACAAATGATGTTGCAGCCAGAAATGCTTTGAATAGTTGACCGTTTCTCTTTTTTTTTCTTTTTTGAAAGGGGAATTGAGGAAGTTTGAGGGTCTGAAAACCATTGCAGTCACTACAAATGGCATGAATTTGACCCGGCTGTTGCCCGGTTTGAAAAAAGCTGGAGTGGATCTACTCAACATCAGCCTAGACACACTGGTCCCTGCTAAATTTGAGTTCATCGCTAGACGAAAAGGTGCAATTTGCTGTTGATCAGTCACTCCTTAAAGACATAACAAGTGAACAAAAGATATAACAAGTGAAAAACAATGTAGAAAATAATTACAACAGGATAATGAAGATGTACAGTCACTTGAAGAGGGGAATGCTCCATATTGTCATTTCAGAATCAAAACACATTGCAGAAGAACAAAAGTGTAAACTCAACTCCTATGGAAGTTGAGCTTCTATAGGAATGAACTGAAAACGCTCCACGCCAACAGACACGCACTTGCCTGTATGGCCGTGAGCATTTTACTTTTCCAATTGGGGGCGACAATTGCTTGAATTTTGGGTCCATTATTATATTTAATGAAAAAAACAACTAATCCTTTGCAGGTTCCCTATTAGCACTGGGTTTAAATCCATAATACTGCAAAAGTCCAAAAATCTGACTCCTGCTGCTGATCTGTGCTGCGACTTTCATTTGGCTCGCGCTGCGTTGAGCAGACGCATTCAGTTTTTAATTGTAGTGTCTGTTTTCTTACTGAACTAAATTATTTTTATTACTATAAAAAAATCAAAATGACGGTGGGGGCGGTGCTGTGGTGTATAAGTGACGTAACTGATGTTGCGGCTGAACACTGAAAACAACACAGACTATTATCTTGTAATGCCAAGTATTTAAGCTGTATAATAGCAGTATTGTGACAATTAACTGACACGACTATGGTAGCAAACATTCCAGAGACTATTGGACTCCACGTTCTTACTAGAAAATAAATTGAAATTTAAAAGGCTACAGAATTTAGCTTCAGCTGTGAAAGTCACATATTTGCAACCATTATTTTAAATGGTCTTGCCTACAATATGCCTACAATACTTTCTAACTGATGCTTAATATTGGTACCACGTGCAGGGTTTCATAAAGTGATGGAAGGCATTGAAAAGGCTGTTGAAATGGGCTACAATCCAGTCAAGGTAATGCACCTTTCTCAAAACATCATGTTTTATAATTCCTTTTGATGTGTGAAATGGTCCATGTCTAAGAAGGGCTTCAGAAAGATGCAAAAGTACTAGGAAACAGTGTTAAAAACTGTTATTGACAAAAGTAACCAAATGCTGGAGCCCTTAAACCCACTTTAGAGCGTTTATCACCACCTTTTTAGCAACACCCGAAAAAGTTTAATAAAAAAATAAAAGTTTGTTAATATTCATTTTCAATATGATAGTTCAACCAAAAATGAAAATTTGGTTACCATTTACTCACCCTCATGTTGCTTCAAACCTGTATGAATTTCTTTCTTCTGCTGAACACAAAATAATATATTTTGAAGAATATTGGTAACCAAACAGTTGATGGAACCCATTGACTTCCAAAGTATGGAAACAAATACTACTATTTAACTATATAACTCTGTTCTCAGGTGAACTGTGTGGTCATGAGAGGTCTGAATGAAGACGAGTTGATTGACTTTGTGTCACTGACAGAGACGAAACCATTGGATGTGAGATTCATTGAGTACATGCCTTTTGATGGTAAGATTATGTTAGCTAAAGTCCGAGAAATCTACATTGTGCACTTGTTAGCCCCCGTCACAGGTTGTAGTATAATTGGCACGTTGTAAAGGTTGCAGTTTCTGCCCCAGTTCTCTAATCGTATTAGTAGTGCAGATTATTCTCTTTCCAGGTCAGTGAGACTTTGTTTTCCTCAGGATTTATTTTCATAACACATGTAACACAGTTCACATTCTGGTGATGTTTTAGGTCAAGAACCATTTAGGTCCTATTCTTTCACTACTAAATAGGTTTAACAGTGTGCAGAGACAAGTTTCAATGACAATGAAGAGATTTGAGACAAATTCCATAGATTTGTCTTTGTGAGCCAGGAAGAGAGATTGATTCTCTTGAGCCAGTAGCAGGAGCTGTTTTGCAGTCACTGTTAGAGGTTCTTGCCCTGGGGGTCAATACTACAGCAATCACTCCAATAGCAACTGATTAGATACTGTGATCAGTGGAGCCGTTTGTGAGGTGTGCAAACAATGACTCATCTAACCATACGTCACCCGACACAAAGTGAAACTATTAATGACTACAGGATTTCTTTAAAGAATATTAAACAAACTCCAACTTAAGCAACAAAAAAGCCTTGTTTTGAACTTTTAGAAAAGGTTGAAATAAGCACTGAAAAAAGTCAGCAATGTCACAAACTGTACTCATCGTATCTAGACGAATCACAACAATGACCTATTTTGGATCCAAAACGGCGAATTTCGCTGAAAGGTGACAAGTTTGCACGCCTGAATTGTAGTGATACACTCCAAGTTTGAGTTAAATATTAATATCTCTTTACAAGTGATGCCTTTTAAACACAGGGTCATTCTGTGTCAAATCAACAAAGTTTTGGAAAATTCCCTGGCTCATATTTTTGATTTTGTTCATTTTTTTTCTGAAGCAAACATACATTGTGATGAAAGCCAAAATACTGAATCTCATGGATGTATATTATTTACGGAGTAAACCACTATTTTGTGGAGGGGGGTCAAAATGACAATTTTCACCTGAGATTTGGAGCAGGGGTAAAATACAGGGGGTAAAAATGCCTTTTTTTAAACCCAAAGTAATTTTGCTCCAGGTGAAAATTCTCATTTTGACCCCCCTCTACAAAATAGTGGATTACTCTGAAAATATACATCCATGACATTCAATATTTGGTATGTATGTATGACATAATGTGCCATTTAATACATGTTTAGAGAAATCATTTCTACATACAAAAATGTAAAGAAGTTGAATGTTAAGCAACTTTTTACACATTGGCTTTCTCTGTAGGTAACAGATGGAACTTCAAGATGATGGTGAGCTATCAGGAGATGCTGGACTGTATAAAGCAAAAATGGCCCAATCTGGAACCTGTGCCCGGAGAGGAAACAGACACAGCCAAGGTCAGCTCAGCTCCAGACTGCTAAATAAATCATTGGCCATGAATCATTCTCAATGTTAAATTCTCATGGTGGAGCTAATTTGAAAATATTTTTGTTTTGGCTCATTTCTGAGGGTCAGTTTTATTTTGCAGCGTTACTGTGCAGTTATTATACATTGGTTTGTAAATGTTTTGAAACTTTCTCATGTTATTAATAGGCCAAAAAACTTCTATCAAAACATTCCTTTTGAAATCTTGAATCATGAACTATCAGTGGATAAGCCCTCATGTGTGTATTTCTGTGTTGTGCGCTCACAGGCGTTTAGAGTACCAGGATTTCAGGGCCAGCTGGGCTTCATTAGCTCCATGTCAGACAATTTCTGTGGTTCCTGTAACCGCTTGCGCATCACGGCCGATGGCAACCTTAAGGTACATGTTGTGTGTTTGATGTTCCCTAAACATCCTTATGCTTTTCAACTAGCTGTCTGCTCTGTGTTACTTTGAGTTTTATTGTGTCTGTGTTGGCATGCTATTAGGTTTGTTTGTTTGGGAATTCAGAGGTGTCGTTGAGGGATTTTCTGCGCTCCGGAGCACCTGAAGAGGAACTACTGCACATCATAGGGGCAGCAGTCGGGAGGAAGAAGAAACAGCATGCAGGTAAAAATAGACACACACACTCTGGCACAACACATCAACTGTGCAGCAAATGATTCCCAAAAGAATATAATTTAAAATTCAGTCATTTAAAACTCAACTCTTAGGTCATGTCTACTTCATCATGTACTTATTCTGAACTGAATATCATTTCTCTTTTTTCTTCAGGGATGTTCAATATATCTCAGATGAAGAACAGGCCGATGATCCTCATTGGTGGGTGACGTGGCTGTACGTAATACACTTCCCATCTCACTCGCTCTGTTCCTGTCCTTCTCTGCTTCTCTATTTTCACTCATAGGGTTGGGTGATGTACCAGTATATGTTTTTCAAAAACAGTGAAAAATGTTTGCAAAGTACATGCGAATGAAATTGA
>RJVU01051648.1:12526383-12571758 GCA_003731715.1 Anabarilius grahami
ATACCTTTTACATTTGAACATCTTTTGATGTTTTCAAAAGTACAAGGGACCTTTCTATATTTTTGAAGTTTTCCATAAAAATATGTATTTTGTGATTTGAATATCAACTAGGGGTGTGCAATATTGACAAAAATGATATCTCAGTATTTTCTGGGATTTTGTCGATAACGGTAATTAAACTGCTGATTGTGTTTTTGTGCTGGAACCATGGCTGGTTTAGGCCTGTCATGGACAGCTGCCTTCCATATTCTTCATATTCTGTGCGTTGGTTAGTTCACAGCAGTGACAGAAATTAACTTTTTCATTAAGGGGTGATATTTGCCATCTTTAAAGGGTTAGTTCACCCAAAAAGGAAAATTCTGTCATTAATTACTCACCCTCATGTCGTTCCACACCCGTAAGACCTTCGTTCCTCTTTGGAACACAAATTAAGATATTTTTGATGAAATCCGATGGCCTGCAAGACAGTTAACACTTTCAATGCCCAGAAAGCTACTAAAGACGTATTAAAAAAAAAAGTTCATGTGACTACAGTGGTTCAATACTTTTTGTGCGCCCCCAAAAAAGTGACACACTCAATAAGGCCAGCTTCCACATTGTTTAAAAAACAATTATGATATTATTGATGATGATACATATCCCACACCCCTATCAACAACAAAATTTTTCAGATATGTATTGTTTATTACCCATCCCTGTGCACTCAGGTAAACATGTATACATTTCCCAGTCAGTTGAGGATTGACATTTAGAAACTCTTGTTGAAATACAGCATTGTTGAATATGTTTGTCCTTGTTTACAGGTAGGGATTGCAGTTGGCTGCTGCCAGTGCCTCCATTCAAAGGCAGTCAGAGACCGGCTCTTTCTCTCATCCACTGCATGGACTCAGCAGCCTCTGCTACAACCCAGTCATTACCAAATTACTGTAAACACTTTTGTAGTAATGTGCATCAGGACTACACAAGCACTTTTGATAATGATGCACAAGGTTTGACTAATTTTCATCGAAATAATAATCGACTAAGGTTTAATCCCATTACGAGCATTAACAATCTAAGACACATCTGTGCAGCCTCAGTGGCGCTTTGCAGTGACGCGATGACTGAATCTTGTCATCAGGTGAATGTTGGTGCCTCAAAAACCCCTACAGCTGTAACCTTTCCTACACATATTTTGCGCTGGGGGTCTCACCCACCACAGCTACAATCCAAAACATTGGCTCCGGTGCCCTTTCGTAGTGCACTACTGTCGACATCCACATTTAGAGATTCAGCTCTGCAGTTTGCACGCCACTGCCACAGAAAAACTCCTGAATGTGGATTCGATTTGAAAATGCCACATACAGACGCACAATCGTCTAGCTTTGATGGAACCTCTGATCAGTTGACCCACACTGATGCACAGGGTAAAGCCTCCATGGTCAATGTGGGCTTTAAGGCGGTAACTTGTCGCACAGCCACAGCTTGTGGCAAAGTCATCCTGGGCCCAAAAGCTTTTCATCTGGTGTGTGTCAACCAGCTCGCCAAGGGCGATGCCCTAGCGGTAGCACGGCTAGCCGGCATCATGGGTGCCAAGCAGACCTCATCCCTCATTCCCCTCTGTCATCCGCTTCCTCTTGACCACGTTTCCATTACCATAGAGCTGCTGGAAGAAGGACATGCTGTCATCGTAAAGGCAACCTGCCAAACCACGGGCCGCACAGGAGTGGAGATGGAGGCCCTGACCGCCGTTACGGTGGCCTCGCTGACCCTCTATGACATGTGCAAGTCAGTCAGCCATGACATTGTTATCACTGACATCAAGTTGCTTAGCAAAACGGGTGGGCAGAGAGGTGATTTCCATCGCTGGCCCGACTCCTAAAGAACGCACAAATCTTACCTGTTTGAATGTAGCTTAATTCACTAGAGTGACATCAGTGTTCTCTGACAAAATGTGCCTTCAGGTGCCTCTAGCTGATCCACTAATTGTTATTTGAACTATTCCTGTGTTTATAACCAGCATGAAATGTGATTTATTCGAGTAATCATTTACTTTATACAAAGAATACATTATTTTGGTCTAGATTTATTTTGATAATGATATTGAGCAGTATTTGGTAAGGGTGTCTACATTTAAACCAGTTAAGGTCTATGAGGATACCTTTGCTCGGAAAAGTGTTTGCATACCTGAGCCAAAAGAAATTGTAGTCAGGTTATTCATTTGATTCAAAGGAATGTTTTCCCTTAAAAAAGATGTTTTGAAAAATGTCGCAGTGGTCAGTGGTTTTTTTTTCCCCCCCATATAATGAAAGTCAGTGGGGTCTAGTATTGTTTGGACCCTCGTGTTCTTCAAAATATATGAAGAAAAAAAGTGCATGCAGGTTTGGAACAACACAAGGGTTGATTAAATGATTAAACTAACCATTTAAAGCAAAATACAATGACCTGACAATGTCAATACCCGGTAACGAGTTATCATTTTAGCACTTCTGGTTCCATCGAACTGAATTGAATGGGTTTGGGGTTAAACTCAGCATGAAACAGAGGAAGAGGATGTGCTAGTGTTTTCTTTTCTATTGTGATGTACACACAAGTGAAACGGCTTCTTGAGAAAAGAAAAAAATAGTAGAGCGGGACTTGATTTTGTCCATGGGTTGATTCAATCGTTGCATTGTTGTGGTTTGACAGGTCCCCCCTTCGTGTCAGTAAACGCGTCGTCAGAGAAGAGAAGAGTTTGCAAGCGTTATTTTGGTTTAGGGTTATGAAAAATAGAGATATGCATGAATACATAGTTTATAATACAGCAATATTGCAATTTTTTTTCAATTCAAATTTTATGGTGACTTTAACACAAGCTCACAATATTTTCACATATAACAAAAGTACATATACCTACTTATGAGTTTTTTTTAAATTATTTTAAAAAAAGCTTTTATTTGTCTGGAAAAGGTAACAGTACACATTTTCGAACTCTTCCTAATAAAACACCTGACTGAACCCATCAGCTCCTTAGTAGAGACTCCAAGACCAGAAATAGATGGGGTCAGATATGGGAAACATTCAAAATGTGTACTGGATGACACCAGGAACAGGGTTGGGGAAACACTTGCTAAAGGGACTACAGGTAAACGCAGTAGTTCATTAAGAGCCGACGGTTGTATTTAGAGCTTATTTTGTGCCGTAATCTAAAAGCTAACAAAAAACTCTTGTGTTTTTTCGAGGGAACCAGGGTGATGCCAACTTCCGGGTTGGCCTACAAAAGTACGTCATCGCTGCAGAAAAGGCTTGCGTTGAAAATTCGCACTTGGACAAAAAAAATACTGTGACTTTTCTTATAAATATACATATGATGTAATCTAAAAGATGTTTATATGGCCTCTTTATGAAACAAGTGTAGGGCCCGCGGATCCCTCCTGTGGGGCCAGCAATTGTCAGAATGCTCTTCATCATAATTTTCTAACCAGATTGAGAATGTATAATTTGCTCCATATCTTAACTGCAATAATACAATTTTGAATGACAAATCCACCAGATGTGTTTGGTAGCCAAACACTTATTTTTTTCTGTCTTGGTCAATTGTTACGGATACCTAGAATGATTGAACATTTTATTACTGTAAAGTCATGCCTAGAAACTGTGACTGGCTAGGACTTTATGTTAGACCCTGGAACTGCTGTTTGACTGGTCAAATTTACAACTGTGGTTCCTTCTGTGATCATAAGAGGGCACTGTTGCACCGTGGGAACAACTTATTCAACCGTGAGAAGAACTGCCATCACTAAATGGAAGAAAGACTGCCTGAGATATTCATAGCACAACATTAGACACACAAGTGATTTAAGAGCCAGCTGTACAGGAGTGTGACCCAAATTAAAAAGTTTACGCAAATGTCAGTGAAACAAGTTTATTTTTACCCTACAAAATGTCACATGGAAAGGGGTCAGGTGGAGGGTTTGAGGGTCGAACCATAAACAAACAATTATATATAATTCAGGAATGGGCAACTTCTGTTGAGGAGGGTCAATGTCTTGCAGAGTTTAGCTCCAATTCTAATTAAACACACCTGAACAAGCTAATTAAGGATTACTAGAAAGGCAGGCAGGAGAGTTATTATCAGGGTTGTATCTAAACTCTACAGGACACTGGCCTTCCAGGACTGAAGTTGCCCATCCCTGGCTTGTCATTTTCATACAAACTATCCAACAAATATCAATCACTATATAGTTATAATTATACAGTTTCTGTCGTAATGCTGTGTATACATACAAAATATAGCAAACTAAATAAATAGAGGTTCAATTTACAGGAAAACAAAATCATTTCCACATTCCTCAGACTTTAATTTTTACCCTTTCTTGTTTTTATGATGGTGTACAAAATATTTGAGAACTATACATCTATTATGTGTCAAATCAGCCTTTAAAATTGTGCACGCGGCACAATTACAACCTGTCAAAATCACTGGTGGAGCATTCCATGAATGTGATTTGTTCTATGTCACAGACAATAATACACCGGTATTATCAAAGAACCACACCTATGCACAACTCGAGCCAATAGGGAAAACATCAAGTGCATTATTGGACCAAGCAGAAGTGTGAGGCAAAACATTCTCTTTCAAAAATATCTAGATATAAAAGTGAGCGATACATTTAGGCAGTTTTGCTTGCTGTATTCAGATGCAGTTTGATTACAATGACTGTCTTATACAGTATATTTACTTTGTTGTAACATGTACCAAAGATAAACAATCAATTTTCTTTACCCTTCATATCACAGCCAATATCATATCTATCAATATTCAATCCAACAAAAGGTTAGTGTTTTAAAAAAACAAATGGAACTTGGAATATATGATAAATTTACACATATTTACGAAGGCCTGATTTCTTAACTACAAAAATATACTTAAATTTTCATATTTTTATCAGCCTTTGGCTCCTCAGGTTTGTGGTGCAGGAAAAGTTTGTCCTACAAAAAGTGCATCAAGCAACTATAGCTACATCTTTTCCTTTCTGTTTTGGACAATCAATGACCAAATATATATACAAAAAAATAATAATACTGAAGATTTTAATACTCTGTGGAACTGGAAAGACAGAACACCAAGATGTCTGCAATACCACTCCTCTCATGACAAGAACAAAGACGTAAAAGGAAATAAAAGAGCCCAAAACACCCCGATTTTAATTTGGCAAGGGGGGATCATCTTTAGATACTCAATCAGGTGCAAGATTATAAAATTGTCTGACAAAATATATGCCTTCATATTCATTTCGGTGCGCCCTGAACAGTAAATTGTGCAAATCCACATTTCCTAATTGTGCGTGATCTCAATTTAATCGGCTCAAGCTTTAGGACTTTGCCGTAAGATCTAATAAGAGCCTCCGTGGGGAATCCTTAGGAAGTGCAATTAAACTAATTACAGACAAGTTAAAGCTAATTGAAACGTTCAGATTTAAATAGGCAATAATTGTCTTTTTCTAAATGTTCTAGACAAGCCTCTGTGCTCTTTTCAGGTCAAACCAAAAAGATTTTAATCACAACTGCTGTCTGTTGTACAAAACATACTGACTCATACTAAGTGTTCAAGCCATTAGTCACAAAACATGTGAACTAAAACAGATTGAACTGCAATTACTACTTTTGGTATATAGGTACACCATTAACAAAACAAACATAAATATACACCTTTCAATCATTAAATCTAAATAAGTACACATGATGAGCTGATGCAAGTGAGAAAGGAGAGAATGACTGCACTGGCTCTTTGTTATGGCACTTGCAAGCTTAGCGTTGAAACTTGTGTGTTTTTGGACTGTTAATAAATTATCCCACTGGCTTAATGAAATATGGATATACCAATGCTCCTGCTCTCATACAGACAAACCCTTTTTGTTCCTTAAGCAGGGTCAGGAGGCACAGAACTGTACCCACACAAATGGAAAAGTAGCACCATATTCAACCATCTCTTAAAAGATAAACACAATCACCTTAAAAAGAACTCCCACTGTGACCCCATATGGACAGATGACACAGGAGGCCTACAAATCTCCAACAGACTGCAGCAATTTAACTTAGCCTACATGTTGAACTAGGATGCCTCTTGAGAAAAAACAAAGCTGCATTCTTTTTTCTTTTTTTCTTGGTTCAAAACAATCAAAATCTCACTGGACTCTTCATCCTCCCCTTTCAGATGTTCGCACTCGACACCTTCAGCATTGCCTTCACATCTGTGTCTGTACCCAAATCAGTGGCCTCTCGTCTTGTCTTGCCTGTTTAACATTATTTTCTCTGCCATATCATGCCAACTACAAGGTCATTGTATGTACATCTGCAACCTTTGTCCTGACTACAGCTACTTAATATACATGTTGTTTTAAAAAAGAAAATATGAACAATATATAATAAACAAGAAAACCGAAGTGGGTTACATAATGTTGACCTCGAGTTAAAAGGTCAAAGTCTGAAATTCAGTGGATATCTCTGAGATTCAGGAGACAACTGTGGCAAATAGCATTGTGTACCTAGTGTTTCTTTATAAACATTTAGATATATGTGAGGCATCGTTTTGTTTAACATAATCAAGGCCCAAAGGTTCAGTATGTTAACCTGAAAAAGTGATGAAGACACATGGTAGTACTTGCTCATTGCTAACTGCTTCTTTAAACAAAATGTCATTGTCCCTTCCTTCCTAGAAAACTACCTCAGAGCGTTTTAGATAAAAGGTGCGGTTGTAGAGGACAGATAAGACAAATTATGACCGATTCAAGGTCACAAAAGTATTCCAGTAACAACCTGATGCAGATGTATTAATGTGTTACTTTGGTATACCTTGAAGCATCCAAAAGCATTCAAAGAAAAGGCGTTACACAAAAATAAACGTGAAATATGAGAGTGGGTCTGCCTCTACATTTAAATGCCATGACAATCCTACGGGTTCATTTAACTGTTTGACACAATGCATGTAAAGGAACTCGAATTTCTGCATTCATAATATTCACTCGCATTTTGAGACTTTCCGGTTTTGTATTATTCTCTGTGTCTCTCTGTAAAAGCGTTATTCTTTTGCCGGTATCTCCATCCAGGAGGTAGTCCTCGGAATGCCGTTATGCTTGTAGAGGCACTTGGGAAAGGAGTATCCCAACCTGTAAGGCTGCATCCACAGTGTCATATATCAAATCTAGCTTTGAATAATAATATTTCCTTTTTATCTCCATTTTCATGTTTAAGAAGCACCAGCTGCATTCTTTAAATTGAAAAGCACAGTTGGATCCGAAGTTTAGAGGTACTCGATTTCCAAAAATGGGGCTCTCTCTTAATCTCCCAAAGTTAGAGCAAGGGAATAGGCAGCTGAGAAAGGATAATAATCTTGGCTGGTAATAAGGATGAACCAAATGGATTCTACAAGTGACTCCTATGATGTCCACCTCTTGTATTGTGAGACCTCGCAGTGCCAGACTGCTCTTCTTAAACTGCTCTTCCAGGTTGAAAATCTGGTTGGCCACAAAAACCAATAGTAAGATCTCAGTTTGAGAGTACATGACAAGAAGGAAGACTGAAAAGCAGAAACAAGAGGCGAGAGATTGCAGGGTATCCTTCACATAGTAGGTCCAGACTATTTTACAGCGAGCCTGTCCATCTTTGAGCTTGTAACTTATTACTGGTCTGAGCAAAATGTAAAATATAGGGCAGTGTACAACATTTCAAGAGAGTTCCCCGTCAGTCTGTGAATATAAAAAGTCTGGTCTCCTTTTGACTGCATTCACTGGGGTCAATAGTTCACCTTGGTGACTGGTCTTTCACGACCCCCTCCATCCGTCAGCTGGTTGACAGAGCGCTTGCGGTTGCGTTTAAGTTTAGAGTCCTTGTCGAAGACTTCACCTGAGCGAAGTGCCGACACAAGATCATCAAACTCTCCCACCTCCTCTGACACACTGCCTCCGGTGCTTTTCTTCGCTCGTCTCTCTCGTTCCCGCTGGTCCTTCAGCTGGGATGGATAAATGAACAGAGATAATGTCAAAGAGATGTGATCATACAGGGCAGCAGCATTATATTGTTTTTAGTACATATACACACATATGATTATGTTATTATTTCTTCTGCCCAATGTAAAAATTATTTGAAGAAGCTTTAGATCAAACTAAAAATCCTAATCAGTGAATAGCGGTCAATCCCGAAAAATCTGCTACCATAACAGTATCACAAAACAGAAGGGGCCTAGCAGAGCTGTTCTGAGGTGATTCATGGTCTCATGAGTGACTACAATAAATAAATAAATCAGCATCTGGGGTCCTGCTACCAATTACTCCAGGGCTTACAGCCTACATCACTAGTGTCATCACATTTGGAATGGTTTTTCTCATACAACATGTGTGAGAATGTGTTTGTTGAAGTCCATGATACTTCATGTACATGGTAAAAGTGACAACGCTGTGCATTTTCATGTCTTAACAGTTATGATTTATTAGATAATGTGCAGGTCCTTCTCAAAAAAGTAGCATATTGTGATGAAGTTAATTATTTTCCATAATGTAATGATAAAAATTAAACTTTCATATATTTTAGATTCATTGCACACCAACTGAAATATTTCAGGTCTTTTATTGTTTTAATACTGATGATTTTGGCATACAGCTCATGAAAACCCAAAATTCCTATCTCAAAAAATTAGCATATCATGAAAAGGTTCTCTAAACGAGCTATTAACCCAATCATCTGAATCAACTAATTCCTGGGGCTTTTAAAAACTCCCAGCCTGGTTCATTACTCAAAACCGCAATCATGGGTAAGACTGCCGACCTGACTGCTGTCCAGAAGGCCATCATTGACACCCTCAAGCGAGAGGGTAAGACACAGAAAGAAATTTCTGAACGAATAGGCTGTTCCCAGAGTGCTGTATCAAGGCACCTCAGTGGGAAGTCTGTGGGAAGGAAAAAGTGTGGCAAAAAACGCTGCACAACGAGAAGAGGTGACCGGACCCTGAGGAAGATTGTGGAGAAGGACCGATTCCAGACCTTGGGGGACCTGCGGAAGCAGTGGACTGAGTCTGGAGTAGAAACATCCAGAGCCACCGTGCACAGGCGTGTGCAGGAAATGGGCTACAGGTGCCGCATTCCCCAGGTCAAGCCACTTTTGAACCAGAAACAGCGGCAGAAGCGCCTGACCTGGGCTACAGAGAAGCAGCACTGGACTGTTGCTCAGTGGTCCAAAGTCATTCGGAAATCAAGGTGCCAGAGTCTGGAGGAAGACTGGGGAGAAGGAAATGCCAAAATGCCTGAAGTCCAGTGTCAAGTTCCCACAGTCAGTGATGGTCTGGGGTGCCATGTCAGCTGCTGGTGTTGGTCCACTGTGTTTTATCAAGGGCAGGGTCAATGCAGCTAGCTATCAGGAGATTTTGGAGCACTTCATGCTTCCATCTGCTGAAAAGCTTTATGGAGATGAAGATTTCGTTTTTCAGCACGACCTGGCACCTGCTCACAGTGCCAAAACCACTGGTAAATGGTTTACTGACCATGGTATTACTGTGCTCAATTGGCCTGCCAACTCTCCTGACCTGAACCCCATAGAGAATCTGTGGGATATTGTGAAGAGAAAGTTGAGAGACGCAAGACCCAACACTCTGGATGAGCTTAAGGCCGCTATCGAAGCATCCTGGGCCTCCATAACACCTCAGCAGTGCCACAGGCTGATTGCCTCCATGCCACGCCGCATTGAAGCAGTCATTTCTGCAAAAGGATTCCCGACCAAGTATTGAGTGCATAACTGAACATAATTATTTGAAGGTTGACTTTTTTTGTATTAAAAACACTTTTCTTTTATTGGTCGGATGAAATATGCTAATTTTTTGAGATAGGAATTTTGGGTTTTCATGAGCTGTATGCCAAAATCATCAGTATTAAAACAATAAAAGACCTGAAATATTTCAGTTGGTGTGCAATGAATCTAAAATATATGAAAGTTTAATTTTTATCATTACATTATGGAAAATAATGAACTTTATCACAATATGCTAATTTTTTGAGAAGGACCTGTACATGGATTTGTGTGTTGTTTTACATGAGGCTGAAAATTGAGAAGTCAGGGAAAAGGAGAAAAAAACCCTGTAGAAAAGTTCTGCATAATATGAACTTTTTTCTACTTTTGTTATTGTACCATTAAAACATCTTGCATGTTTTATAGCTTTAAATGAAAACAAAAAGCATTTATTTAAACCAAGTTCCAAAAGTGGCTTGTTTGGATGTTGTGAGCTTTGTGACATCACAATGACAAAATATATCTGAATATGACTGCCTCTGAAGAAAGACAGCCTTTACATCATTGCACAATTGGTAATGCCAATGGCTGTGGCTGCCAACACTGGGCGTGAGAGTCAAGTAAAAAAAAAATAGAAAGCATTATAATCAATTACTATTTCTGACTCATTCCAGGTGCTTGAGCTACTTCTGGAGGAGGAGCTGATCTTTTTGGAACGTTGGCTTTCACACGTCCAGTTTAGACTGAAAACATGGATTGCCGGGAAGTGTTGTCTCGTAAATGACAGAAAATTGCACCAATGGTGGGGAAAGAGTTAACAACATCCTGGATAGTGTCAGAGGATTATATGTATGGTTGGAGCATTTCACTGCAGATTGATTTGTAATCGAGGCACAATGTAATTCAGGATTTGCAAAGAAACTGTTGAAAGATTAAACAATGGTAACTATACTGAATGTGACAGTCCTTGATACTTTTTCCTATGCATGGCCGTTTACTGACAAGCCTTAAAGGGATAGTTCACCCAAAAATGAAACTTATCCCATGATTTACTCACCCTCAAGCCATTCTAGGTGTATATGATTATCTTCTTTCAGATGAACACAATCTGAGTTATTTTATATAATATTCTGGCTCTTCCCAGCTTTATAATGCTTTATAATGTTTCTCATGTTTTTGCAGTCCAAAAAAAATGCATCCATCCATCATAAAAGATATCCACACGGCTCCCACATCCTACATCATACATCACATCAGAAGTTACTCTATTTGCATAAGCCGTCTGCCGGAAGTTAGTTATTTTAGTTAATGAAGTTTTAAATATGGATATTTTTCTAACAAATGTTTCTTCCCTTCACTTCAGAAGTCCTTTATTAACCCCCTAGAGCCATAAGAATTACTTTTATAACAGATGATGCACTTTTTTGGACTTGAAAATCAGGAGCGCCATTCACTACCATTATAAAGTTTGGAAGAGCCAGGATATTTTTTAAATATATCTTCGATTGTGTTCATCTGAAAGAAGAAAGTCATATACACTTAGGATGGCTTGAGGGTGAGTAAATCATGAGATAATTTTCATGGGATAATTTTTGGGTGAACTATCCCTTTAAAAGGTGACAGCCCTGTTTTTGTGCAAAAAAAGCTTTACCAGCAATATAAGTAAACCTTAAGGAACATAAAATGATAAAGGCATGTTACAGCTCAAGAAAACCAACTGTTTTAGATTAGAGGCAAAGACAGAAGGGCCTCCAAGCAAGTGTGAAATTATCCAGATGAACAGATTAACCATATCTATGGATCCTGTTAGCATCCCTGTGTGTATTTTGTGTATTGCTGTTTCAGTAAATGTGTATTGTACCATGGCCTCCATACGTATTCTCCTCTCTTCCTCCTCCTTGCGTCGTTGCATATTGTCCAGGTCGTGTCGGGCCTCACTGAACGACTGCAGAAAGATGTCAAAGATTCCAAAGAACTCATCCGGCTGCATGCGACCTTCCTCCTCTCCAAAATGCTTCAGAGACTTGGAAAACTGGAGTGAAGAGGAAATAGAGGAGAGTGATAACCAAATAAGGATAAGTGTGGACTATGGCTGAGAAACAACAACAAAAAAACATGAGTGGAAAGGGATGAAGAGGAAAACAAATGCAACATATGGGGCAACCTGTGAACTGGAGAATTACCGAGATTTCACTGTGCACCACCATTGAGAAGGTAGCTTACGGCTAAGACTGGGTAATATACACTCTTAAAAAGGTATGAAAGCTGTGGGGCAGTATCCTTTCAAAATGTAGTAACGAGTCCATATTAGTACCTAAAGCATACATATTAGTCCCTAAATGGTACATGTTAGTACCTTATGAAAGGGTACAGCTTTTGTACCATAGACATCACATACATCTTCAATGCATTGTCAATCCCTTCCATATTTGCCACCAAAACATACACATAGATGCCAAGAGAGGAAGATAAAACCTCTTCACTGTGAATGCCAAGAAATTTCAAAATAATTGCCTTGGGCCTAAGCTAGCAATAATCCTTCAGAACTGATACAGTAGTCATTAGGACTCTTTAGTATTTTTGAACAAACTTTCTAAAGCTGTTTCAGTCTTGACTTAAGCGACTGCTTGAGCAGTAATAATTGAATTGCACACAGATGCTGTGGCTAAACATTTGTAGAGAACTAAATGTACATGCCCAAAAAGGCAATACACTTTTAGTGTGGTTTGGCATACCAAGGTGTCAAAGGTCCTTGTTCTAAAAGCCATCTGAAGTTCTTTCTGCCAAGAAACTAAGCCTTCATCCACAGTAGATGTGCCATGGGGACTCATTTGTTTCAGTTCTAACTGGCATCTCTCTCATTGTGATTCTGGCCAAGTTCTTTGTCTCCGTCTCCTCGGCTCAATGAAGCCACAATTAAGTGATACTCCATGTGAAGTCAAAGCGAGTCTTCTTTTATGGGGACAATTAATATTTAGTAATATTACTAATTTAACTGCTCTGACACCGAATGAGAACCAAATTTAAACCGAATTAAGCTGGATAATGACACTAACTGCAACATTTACACTGTTATTAATATTAAACTGAATTGAATCAACATTGAACTGAACTGAGCTGAATAATGACTCTACTTCCTTCTGCAGAGTCACATATAGCTAAACTGAACTTATTTCATTATTAATGAACAGTTTTTGAACTGAACTGACAACATTCTACTAAACTGAGCAGAATTAATCACCTTTATTTTAATCACCATTATTACCTTCTGTAGAGCTGCTTTACAGCTGAAATTGAATTTGTTTCATAACTGATTAATTTTACAACATTTTATTCTCCATTTTATTAGGTTGTTAGCTGCTTTGAAACAATCTATATTGTATAAAGCAATATATAAATTAATGTGACTTGACTTTATCGTGAAACTGAATCAATGGTTCTGGTTTCCACCACTGAGCTTTAACCATTAAGACCATTTTGCGGTTAGTCTATCATTTTGAGTGCTGTCAGCATCTGCAGTCCTGTAACAGACTATGGAAAGAAACTTGTAGTAATAACTTGACTTCATATACTGTACATTTCAAGCTTCAGGTGGCGATAGACCCAACAACTCCTGCACAAGCTATCAGTGCAGAGATCTTCAGCATCTTAGTGTTCACAATACTCTTCCCTTGTTCTCAGCTGTAATGTTTGTGTTAATTTTAACCCACCTCAGGGGCAAGAATTTCTTCCAGGAGACTGAATTCTGACCCTTGGGGGGGTAGCAGGAAGAGGTAGATCTGTCTGGAAAGCACAGGGAGGCCTTTGTGTCCTCACAGCTCATAGAGCTTCAGGGTCAGCCATTTCTCATGAAGTCTCTCCAAACCTTTATGGCGTTACTAAATAAATAATTTGGACGATGGTGGAAAGGGTTAAAGCGACAGTTCTGTTATGGGGAATGGAGTTCGGATGTCAGTCTGCCCAGTGACCAAAACACATCCCTACTCACACTTTCCACCACCACAAAATAGACTGCTAACACACTCACAAACACACATGCACAAATCTTAAAAGTATTCCCAAATGGCTTTCAGAATGCTTCTCTTTCATGTATTTGAGAGTTGGGGACATACCATAGTGGGGGAGGGGTTAAGACCAAGCCACATTTCAAAAGAAATAAATCTCTTCAAACCCTAGAGAAAAAGCCCTGAGAAATTTAGGACTGGCTGCCGGGATTCCCCGGGATGTTTAAGTCATCATGCCGAGCCAGGAAGTGTATACAAAGCCTTCTCTTTTCTCTTCATCTTTTTCTTTCTTTCTCTCTCACTCCCTGTTCCTTCATCCTTCTAAGATATCAGGCCCCGGTCCATGCACAGGGTTGGCAGGGCTCTAAACGATGGAGAAGGGGGTTGGGAAGGCCTGCTGGGCCCATACTTCCATGCTTCTCTGAAAAAGCCAAGCTCCACTCTGCAACCCTCTCCTGTGACCCACTCAAAGACCCTGTTCTGTCCTCAACAATAACTCTGAGCTCATGTTGGAGAAAACATTTTCAGCCTTAGGCATTGAGGGAAAATCCAGGCCTTTTGTTTTCTCTCTCTCTCTCTCTCTCTGCCAAGGAACTCCTTTGTACGACTGTATCTGACTGAAATGAAACTTTTTCTTTTGGAATGGAGATTAGGAATAGCATTATTAGCTTGGATATTTAAGGTTGGAGGTTAACAAGTGAGGCAATTATTGTGACTGAATAATTAAGAGATGATGTTACCTTATCTTTGGCTTCATTGAGTAGTTCTTCAAGTTCAGAGAAGCTGAAGCTAGCGACCGTGATAAAGTCACTGACCACTGGGACAAACTTGTCTCCCCGGTCACATGCTTGGCTCTGCTGGTATCGTAACTCCTGATGTAAACACAATAAATATTACATTCAAATGAAATTAATATTTTTCATTTTTTGTTCCACCTAAATGAATTTTACTGCAGAATATTTGTATTTAACTTATTCATGCGGCAATATTTTCTTCATATTTCTAGACAAACACAGTTTTGTTTTTAGGTTTTGTGCAAAAGGGGTGTGTATTATGTGTGTAATTGTAACTTAAATGCAGTTAGCTCATAAACCAGAAAAATGAGTAATATTCTCTGACAAACACAATTCTTCATTAACATTACACAAAATAAAAGTACAGTGTTTTGAGCATCATATTTCACCATGTCTAGAAGCTTCTTCACAAGCAGAAAGAATTAGGTAGCTAACATGAACCACTGTCAAAGAGTATTGCAAAATAATAATAATAAAATAAAGAGTGCGTCAGCAATGTTTGAGGGGTGTCTCAGATGAGAACATTCAAAGGAATAAATGATGGATGACTCACCGCCTCCAGAGCTTTCAGGCCACTCCTGATGCTGAACACTTCCTTCTCCAGCTCAGCCAGACTGTGTGAAAGTAACAGTAAGACAAAAACTGTCTCTAACCAACTGATACATGAAACAGCTTATGCCCACCACAAACAGCTATTAATAATGAATTCATATTCATGCTTGTCAGTATGCAATGTAGGACTCACTTGACTTTGGCAGCTTCTGGTACACTGACCAAATCCTGTTGAATATTGAGGATGTCAGGATAATTCTTCTCAAAGATCATGATCAGGTAATGCAACATGGTGATGTTCCTGTTGAAAATGCAAATAGAATAATGATATATTTCAATTCAATTAATCCATTCAAATCAAATCACAAATGTAATTTTTACAATTATAACTGAATGGAAAACAACTGCAATTAAACATTTTATTACAAAAAAGGACAAGAATAAAAAAAACCCTGATATACTGCCAGTTTCACAGACAAGGCTTAAGCTAGTCCTAGACTAAAATGCATGTTTGAGTTGTTTTAACTGAAAGCAACTTAATATGTCAGTACCATTGTTTTGTCTCAAAATACATACCAGTAATGTTTTTTTCTAGGATACATTTATAAAAGCTACTTAAATACCCTAATTGAACTAAGGCCTAATCCTGGCTTAGTCTAAGCCCTGTCTGTGAAATCAGGCCATAATGCCTTCTTGAACATTAAGTGAGGACTAAAATAAACAATTCATAGAGACAAGTTGTCCTATTATATCAGTTCAGTAAAATTAATTCTAAATGGTAGCAGTGAAAAGGCCAGATTGCTTTGATTGAAAAAGTTGAACAAGTTGAACAAGCAAAAAAAAAAAATATATATATATATCTCTTCATTAACCTCTGACCTGTCTATACTTGACTTGGTGTCTACGATCTTATTGAGGCTGGACACTTTGAAACCATATGCGTTGCCCCTCTGTCCTTTGTTCATGAAGTTTCCGAATGCCAAAACCACTTCCAGAACCTGTGTCAGACGCTTGCTTCTCATCACCTCACGCGACGCACACAGAATAGCTGGAAATGAAATGAAGAAAGGTATAAAAAAATGTAACTGATGTATACATACTTCTGAAATATTTATTTTCAGGCAATATGGACACCATGAGCTTCTTTCACAGACCTAACTAGGATTTGGTGCATCATTAAGAGTTATTAAAGGGATAAATCACCCAAAAATTAAAATTCTGTCATCATTTACTCACCCTCAAGGTGTTCCAAACCTGTCTTCTGCTGAACACAAAAGAAGATACTTTGAAGAATATCAGTAACCGAACAGTTGATGAACCCCATTGACTTCTATGGAAAAAAAATACTATGGAAGTCAACAGGGTTCCTATTCGGAACATCTTATTTTGTGTTCAGCAGAAAAAATGAAATTCATACAGGTTTGGAACAACCTGAGGATGAGTAAATGATGAAAGAATTTTCATTTTTAAGTTTACTATCCCTTTAAAGTCATAAGCAGGCCCACATGAAAGCTCAGCAGATTTGCGCAGAATTGGAACGTCTGTCATTCAACTAAAGTTGGACACATTCCCCAACCTATGTGTTTTTGTTTCTTAAATATTTTGGCTAATTTGATTATGCTTTCAACTACCAATAAGAATGAGATGCCCTCAACTCTGTTAAACACATTTTACCACATGTAATTCCATTCCACAGAAAGTGCAGAAAATGCGGAAAAAAGTCAGCAGGTTCCGTCTGGGCCTAGTAATGAGCTGAAAGATGGAATCATCTAAGATTCAATGCGATTCATTATACAAGATCAAAACCCACGGTAATGTCAGTATGAATCAACAAAGACACTTTTGAAGAAAATCTAACTCTACCTCTTGCTTTTCTCACTAAATCCATATGCAGCCCAGTGTGAAACCCTATGTTTTTCATAAAGTCCAAATTGTTGAACATTACTGGTACTAAACTGATGTTTAACCTCACTGTTTTTGTGTGTGTGAACTAGTTTCATCTCCAATTTTCCCTCACAATTCCCATCATAGAGCTGCATTACTGCAGTCACTCCAGAGGGAACAAGAAAGAGCATGCAACTTTGATGCTTGTCCACAATTTTCCCGCCGCCAGTTCCCACAAAAAAAAAAAAGTTTTCCCGGAGGATCTTAGCCAAAGTTATACTTCCTTTGCCTGGATGTTAAAACATTCAAAATGCCTTCCTGTTGACACAATTTAATGTGTAAGGATGGGCCAGAGAGGTCCTTTATTTGTTTTGTCTCTGTGGATGGTACCCAATTTCTCTGCTCTATAAAGCTTAATTAGACACTGCTATGAACTTAGTCTTGTTGCTTGTGTTTTGTATTTATAACTGTCGACATGGCATGACATTGTCAAGTTTGGGAAACTATTACATTTTAGCATCCTAAGGGCCAGATTTACTCAACAGGGCAAATTAGCGTGAAAGCACAATTCCAAAACAGCGCCAATGGTTGTGGAAAGTTCTGCATGTGATCTACTGACGACGTGCAAATTAAAGAACACAGACGCAGCCGGATCATTTCCATAAGGACCAATGCAATCTATCAAGAGCAGCGCAAATTAGCGTCTGGTTTACGACATGCTTTTTTGGGCGGTAAGTAATCAGAATCAGAATCAGAATCAGAAAGAGCTTTATTGCCAGGTATGTTTACACATACTAGGAATTTGTTTTAGTGACAGAAGCTCCACAGTGCAACAGAGTGACAGCGACAAGACAAGACACATAATAAAAAGAATAAAATAATAATATACAACTTTACAAGATAGACAAAGTGCAAAAAAAAAAGCAAAAAACAATATATAATATAGACAATTGTATGTACAGTTATGTGTGCAAATTTGAAGTATAAGTAAGTGTTTTAAGTAAATAATGTGTAATAGTGTTGTGTGTTCCATGTTTGTCAAGTGTTCATGAGATGGATTGCCTGAGGGAAGAAACTGTTCCTGTGTCTGGTCGTTCTGGTGCTCAGGGCTCTGTAGCGTCGACCAGATGGCAACAGTTCAAAGAGGGAGTGTGCTGGATGTGAGGGGTCCAGAGTGATCTTCTTTGCCCTTTTTCTCACTCTGGATAAGTACAGTTCTTGGAGAGTGGGGAGGGTTGTGCCAATGATTCGCTCAGCAGACCGGACTACCCTCTGTAGTCTTCTGAGGTCAGATTTGGTAGCTGAGCTGAACCAGACGGTAATTGAAGTGCAGAGGATGGATTCAATGATGGCAGAGTAGAACTGTTTCAGCAGCTCCTGTGGCAGGTTGAACTTCCTCAGCTGGCGAAGGAAGTACAACCTCTGCTGGGCCTTTTTCACAGTGGAGTCAATGTGAATGTCCCACTTCAGGTCCTGTGAGATGGTGGTGCCCAGGAACCTGAATGACTCCACTGCAGTCACAGTGCTGTTCATGATGGTGAGTGGGGGGAGAGCAGGGGGGTTTCTCCTGAAGTCCACGATCATCTCCACTGTCTTGAGCGTGTTGAGCTCCAGGTTGTTAAGACTGCACCAGACAGCCAGCTGTTCAACCTCCAGTCTGTAAGCAGACTCGTCTCCGTCCCGGATGAGGCCGATGACTGTGGTGTCGTCCGCAAACTTCAGGAGCTTGACAGAGGGGTCTTTAGAGGTGCAGTCGTTGGTGTAGAGGGAGAAGAGCAGTGGGGAGAGGACACAGCCCTGAGGGGCGCCGGTGCTGATGGTGCGGGTGCTGGATGAGAATTTTCCCAGCCTCACTAGCTGCTGCCTGTCTGTCAGGAAGCTGGTGATCCACTGACAGACAGAGGTGGGCACGGAGAGCTGAGTTAGTTTGGGCTGGAGGAGTGATGGGATGATCTGAAAAGCAGAGCTGAAGTCCACAAACAGGATCCTCACATAAGTCCCTGGTCTGTCCAGATGCTGGAGAACATAATGCAGTCCCATATTGACTGCATCATCCACAGACCTGTTTGCTCGGTAAGCAAACTGCAGGGGGTCCAGTAAGGGTCCAGTGATGTCCTTCAGATAAGCCAGAACCAGTCTTTCAATGGTGCAAATACCAGTAAATTGACAAGCGCAAACCTTAGTAAATTCCCTTGGATGATTCATTTAAACTTCATACAAATTTATCAGGACACATAGTGGGTATCAGTATACACAGTGTGTGTCCTGATAAATTTGAGCACAACCGATATTTTAAGTGATCTTTTCAGTAAATATCAATTCAATTTAAATTTAGGTCTTTTTCTCACACAAAGCATGGGCGGATTGGCCATCGGGAAATTCTGGCAAATGCCAGAGGGGCCGGACCATTTAAAAAAAAAAATGTGGGCCGGTCCGTTTTACTTCTAATATAAATAAATAGTTTTTACAGTCCGACAGCACATAGGACGGGTTTTTATTGTTAGCATGATTTCGCTATGATTATAATAATATTATTAATAATAAATGTTAAGCATTTGGCCCAGTCGGCAACGGGCGGTCTCGAGATGGGCCGACCGACCAGCTCCCTTTAGTTACTGTTGCTATTTATATCNGCCCAGTCGGCAACGGGCGGCTCGGTCTCGAGATGGGCCGACCGACCAGCTCCCTTTAGTTACTGTTGCTATTTATATCCGACAAGCCATGGCGCTCTAATGCCAAATATCATACTCCCTCAGAGTGAAAAATACATTGTAGCAAAGAGGACACTGAATGTGTCGACAGACAAGAGAAATGTAAACAATAAATACCGCTTTGTGGCTCTTTAATGTGTCTTGACAGATTGCTGTAGCACCTCAGTTAAAGCAGCCCGTGACACTACACATTTTTCAAATTCAAGTCCACAACGTTAATCTAACTGCTTTGTCGGACATAAATGTGGATACGGCGTTATAATTGGTTAGATCGCCTGTCAATCAAACTCAGTCAAAATCAAGCACATCATCAGAGAGCGCAACACGAGCAAATTGTCAATAAAAGTTAGGGGGAAAAAAAGAAAAGGCGGTGCAGAAAAGGTTCGAGGAAGCAAAAAAAGGGCTCTTAAGTCGGACGCTGCCAAATGCATAAAATTAACCGAACTCTTTTCAAAGGGTTTAAATTCGGCTGTTGCAGCGGAGGACAGTGGTAAGAAAAATACAGCTAGCTCAAGTCATTTTCAAGCAATTCATGCTACTTCTGTCAGTTTGCTCCAGTTTTTATTATTATTTTTTTTTGTATTAAACAGTTGTAAGCGTAGCATACAACCCCCGTATATTTTAAAATGTCATTGCTTCGTGATAATTGGTTACAAGTGTTAGCTAGCCTGTTACTGAATTACATGACTGAAATGTCAGCAGATAAGGTGGGATTTAGGGTAAACAGACTGCTGTACGCTACGCTACTTGCATTATAGTCTGGTAATGTGGGCTGGTGTGGCTACAGTGCCAGGGCTGAATTTTTGTTCCAGTCCGGCCCTGCACAAAGCTATTGTATGGCTGTGTATCACAATATGGAAAGTGTGAACATTCTTCAAAACATCTCCTGTGTTCCACAGAGAATGACATGAGGGCGATTAAATGATGACAACATATTTGTTTTGGGGTGAACTGTGCCTTTAAGTTTAGCTAAAAAAGAGAGGTCTTGAACCAGAATTTGGGCCGGCTTATGTTCATCCAAAGTACTTTGCAAGCACATGCACGCCACAACTCTTTCATGAAAAGCTTGAAGCTCTTTGAAGAAAAAAAGCAGTGTTTATGAGAACGACTCTCCCCTCTCAACATGTGCCAGCTTTCCAAAACAGCCTCCGTGGAAACAGTGTTCTTTATTTGAACTGGAGATAAATTCAAGTATAAGAGCCACACACTCACAAACATACCAGACCTGACTCGTGCTCTCATATCCAATTCTTTCACTTCACATTTACAGTACAGTCTCTGGCCTCTATCACTTGAATAATAAGTCTGCCTTAACTTGCAAAGAAACACCTCCAGTAGCATAAACCTACCAACCTTCAACCTTGGGCTTTGTCTCTGCTAGACGCTCTGCAAATTTCTTTTTGAAGAAAAGAGACTGGAGCCTCTGTTGATAGTGGTCGATTCTGGTGGAGAGAAAGAAGTCAAAATCATTCAGCTTCAGCCTTTGGGGTAAATCTCATGAAGACTCACATTTCATCCCAAAATGGAAACAAAAATTGTTTTAATCCGGATGAGATTCAGAACAAAAATTATAATGTAGATGGAGTAGATCGAGTCCAGCAACACCCCCAAAGCTTCACAGTCATGGGTCGACATTTCATTCGGGAATGTTAGGCAGTTTTGATTAACATGCTGTTTAATAATTGATGATCGTGTTAATATACGTGTGTAAGCAATGCTTCTATCACTTGTTTCTGCTTCTTCTTTGCCTGTGTTTTGATCCATAGATTCTGTACTCTTTCAGAAGATGAGTAATAGCGCCCCCTACCATATAACCGTGAAAACATGGATTGCTGGAAAATGAACAAACAGGAAAACAGGTCTCATTGCATCCCCTTGTCGGAGAAAGTGTTAACGACAATAAGAACTGATGGCAATATCTATGGACTTTTAAGGTAATAAGCTAACCTAGCTAACCTTGGTGTTTAATATTCAGTTTAAATATCTTTGTTAGTGAGAAGAAGAAAAAAAACTTAGATATCAATCTGCATATGTGATGGACATCGGTTATGCACATCTTTGCTTGCTCCTTTGAAGGCATTTTGAGTAAAACGGCTAACAAAGCACATACAAAAGACCTGAACCATAAGCAATGTGACCCGCAGAATTTTGTTGCGCAAAACGTATGCTGGGGAAGCGTTGTGTCGTAAATGTAAATGTAGTTACCTTATCTTATGTAGAAAACATATGACTTTGTGGGTTGTTGCTTTGCATTTTATGATCAATTATGGATCTCCTATAGTATGATGTGATGTGAGATCGAACAGAGAATTTGGGGAATTCTAGACACCACAGATTTTCATAGTGGCCCGTTTCTTTGGAGGTAAAATATGCTGGAAAATCGTAGCCTATAAATCACTGTTAAACTTGGGTTGTTGCCTGCCTTGTCATTCATGCAATTCAGTATTAAATCTTCTGATCAAGAACTTTTCATTGTATTATTCTTCCCTCATCCAAAGTGACTTTTTTTAAAAAGTATTTTTCAAATGTATTTCATCTAAGCTTCAATCATTTAGCAGTACCTGCTCATCTCAAACAGGAAGCGGTCAGCCCGAGCCATACGCTCAAGCTCATGTTTGTGTTCCTCCAGAAGGTCAATATCACTTTTCTCAGGAACAAACTTCAGCAGCTGTGAATGTAAAATATATTTACACATACAGAGTGTTTACTCGTAAGCATTAAATGTACTAAATCAAAAATGTTTTCCAACAGAGCACTTACCTGTTCTAACATGTCTTTAGCCAGCTCTTCCCTCTCATCCATCTCTAGAATGGCTCTTTTTATCTCTTCATTGCTCATTTTTAACCTGTATGAACAGAAAAGGCTTTCTTCATTATGCAAATTAAGAGAGCGAGAGAGGTTAGGTATAGCCTAACAATTAATGTACAATCAATCTTCTCTCCCCTTTAGTTCTGATCTATAAAATCTGGCCATGTCACAGAACATGATCAATCTATTCCTGGCCTCATTAAGTCATCATGTGGCCCATGGGCCATAGAATTGCATGAGCTAGCTTTTTTCTCCTTAGCATTGGCACCATTTTGTGTTTTCAAAACTCACATTTGTTTTTTAAGTACAAAGAAAAGTTCTGAATGTCTTTGCTGAAAAAAGGTTAAATGTTCAGTCAATAATCTTTCCATTTTTTAAATCAACTCCTGGATTTGGCTACATGAATTTAAAAAATATGATGTTCATGTATTAATCATTTATAATAAACACTATTCCAGTATTCCATTAAGAATTATCAATTTAAAGAACTAGTCTGATCAACTATCAGTTGACCAAGAGGCAATCTGTCTTAATTTTTATTTTAAAAAATAATTTTTTTGTCTTAGTTTTTATGTAACTAAAATAAGTTATGAACAGTTTTAACAAAAACAACTAGTAATAATAACTAGTCTAAATATTTTATGCAATTGGTCACAGAACATATCAGTACACCATCTCCTACTATAACATAAAATTTCAACATTCAAAATTGTACATTTTGTGTCCAACACAAAAAAAATTATATGTTGGCTCAACAAAAATTGGTCAGGAAATTAGCCAAATTTAAGAAAATAAACTACTTAAAAAACTATTGCTGTCTCTGAAAAGCATAAAAGACAGAATGAAGTTTTTGGCAGAATATGGGAAGTTGTGTGTGGAATGATGAATCACAATGAAACACGAGTTGACGCTCCAGGGTGGTGTCTTGGAAAATCTGGCAAGAAATATAATAATAAATGCATCTCTACCACAGTAAAGCATGAAGAGGTGTCATTGTGTTGGGAGCCTTTTTAGCTGCAGGTATTGGTGAGCTACTTCACTGTGAAAAGACATTAAATGTTTTGGAGTACAGGAGAATATTGCCGAATGCCTTGCTTCCCACAAACGAAAAGTTATCTAAAGAGGAATGATCAGATGTTATTTTTCAGCAATACAATGCTCCTGCCCAAACTCCAAAGACAACCAAGAAATGGCTTGAGAACAAGTCCATCAGGCTCATGTTTTGGCCTGGTCAGGTTCCAGATTTAAACCCTATTGTGAATATCTCACACTAAACTCAATTTTTCTCAAACGACATTTTTCAGCTACGCATGAACTGTATGAAGCCATCAACATTGAGAAGAACAACCATGACTCTTCTTCCTCTAAATAGCTGTCTGCAAGTTTACCCACATGGCTTAAACATTTAAAGAAAACAAAGGGGAAGGCTATTCCATGCTATGTTACTTCATCTACAGTATTTGTGCAATTCTCGCTAATTTCCTGACCAGTGATTTGTGATTAAAATAGTTAAGACAATTAAAAGACTAAATATTTAGCTAAATATTAGGCTTGGCTCTTTTTAATTTATTTATTTATTTATTTTCTTTTAAATGTCAAACATAACAGCATTAAACACAAACAGGTCTTTCCCTTCACTAAAAAAATAATAATAATACAAAATACAAAAAAATCAACATTTTTCTCCAATCCAGAAGGCTGGGAACTAGTAATCCACTGTCTAATTTCCAAAGTTATCAAGACAGTTTTATTAAGTTACTACAACTTATTTTTATTTTTTTTTAAAAAGTAAGAAATTTGAGTTTAAAATTAATTGTTTATTAAGTTACGTTTTTACGCCATGTTAGCATCACGGCTATTTACATGGCAAACACAAAGGTCAATATCATCCATAAAATTTATGTTATTATATAAAACATTTCTAAGTTAATGTAATGATCAACATTATGATGTCAACAGAACTCATCAAATAATGTTAAATTAAATCAAGAAATTAGAACTTGCAGCCAAGTTGTGGTAACAGGTCCCCTGAATTACATTTTAGAGTGTAACAAGCATAACATCTGTTATCCAGGATATCCATTAACAAAATGCTAACAGTGCTGACTACATACTTGGAAAGCAGGATGACACAGTTCTGGGCTCTCCGGCCGTCGATGACAGACAGCTCTTTGACTTTGCGCGAGCTTAGATAAAGGTCATCCATTGACCCCGTCTCTTTCTGCAGAAGAGGAGAAAAACTATCATTATGGCCGTTTGAATTCACTCTCTTTATAATAATGAACGTATAAAATATATAAAAAAAAAAAATAAAAAAAAAAATAAAAAAAGAAGTAACAAACAGATATCAACAATTCATTGATTATGTGGGACTGTTCTTTGGCTTGTGTTTGTCTCCATAGGGTGAATTTGTATTTATAAATTAGCCAAAACTTCAAGCAAGGTAATGATTTCATTTCTGTTTTGAATAAACAATAATATTCTTTGTCTTTCAAACCCATTTTTCATTTTTCAAAACTGAATAAGTCATTTCAAAGGTTCCAGTGCAAAACACACAATATACTGTATGAGTAACTTTCCATTTGTCTCTCAAAAGGCCAGTATTCAGAACAGTGTGTCAGAAATGATCATGCAGCTAAAGAACCACAGATGCTTGAAAGAAGCTTGGCTGTTTCAGCGAGAACAGTCATCTATTTATAGGTCCGGACCGTTTCCTGTGCTGTGAATGTTCAATGAGGTTACATGGGTCATGTAACTCCACAGTGGTCCAAAGAAAGCACACTTCGAACACAGATCTCTCTAAGCAGTAACATGAAGAATGCAGGATAGGTGGAAGGTCATTTCTGCCCAAAACATGCCTCATCTACATGTTTGACATCTGTGTAATAATGTTTAATAATTAGTTCATTGTGCTAATTACATTTAGCGAATTACAGTGTGCTATCACAGTAGTTTAGCTGATTCTCATAATTATGCACCAATTATTCACTCGAGGCATTCGAGAAGAAAGATTTTACTATTGCAAGATCTCTGAAAGACTTATAGCAGGGGTCCCCAAACTTGTTCCTGGAGGGCCGGTGTCCTGCAGAGTTTAGCTCCAACTTGCATCAGCACGCCTTCCTGGAAGTTTCTAGTATGCTTAGTAGGACCTTAATTAGCTGCTTCAGGTGTGTATGATTAGGGTTGGAGCTAAACTCTGCAGAGACACCGGCCCTTCAGGAGCAGGAATGGTGACCCCTGACTTATAGGAATAGCTCACCCAAAAATTAAAATTCCGTTATCATTTTCTGACCTGACGTTGTTCCAAACTTCAGAAGAATATTCATGCCCCTTTCCATGCATTTAAATTATACAGTGATCAGAGGCCGTCAAAGTCCTTATTGCTTTAAGATTTTAATTCCGACTTTTCAACCAACTGTCACATTAATACAGACTTCCTTTGGCCACAGTGGCCAAGATAGATGTAATAGACAGAAACATATAATAAGATGAGCTCTTAAAGGTGAGCTGTGTGCTGGGCTAAAGGTTCTGGCAGTATAGTAGCTTTAATCAAAGCAACAACTCACCTGCTTGAAGGATTGGTTAGTGAGTAGCTCCTGGCCAGGCAGAGGTACAGCAGCAGAGAAAGAACAAAAACATTGGAACACATGCAGAAGTTAACAACTCAAGCAGCAGAAGAATCAGCCAGAGCTGACTACAGCAAACATCCTCACAGGCCTCAGAATCTCTCACAAAACACTAAAGAATTTGACTATTGTGTTTGAAATCACTCTTTGATTTTGTTGATATTCGGCCTGAGAGCATATCTGCAGCATTTCTGCACTAAATGCACTAAAACGCTACTTCATGCTTAAAGCACTAAGGCATCTATTACACGCCATTCAGCAAAGAACAACTGCTGTAAAGCCTGAGGTTCCAAAATGATGTTATTCCAGAAGATCATTCCATAAATATAAGATACAACTCTTTTGTGCAACATTTGCATACTTGCTGCCTCTGATAAGCTGAAAACATCTTCTCAATGTCTTTCAGGTCAAGAACTTTAAAGGCTCTTCTGTCATCAATCTCATACCAAATGGTACCAGTGATCTTGTTCTGCAAAAATAGGAAAATAATCAGAAAAATTGACTATAATTAAGGGTTGGTTTCAGATAATTTTATCTGAAGTTATTTTAAATAAAGTTTAATACTTTGTATTAATTAAGTATGATGATTGGTAATAGTGCAACTGTATCTCATGATTGACTTACCTCTCCCAGTTTGGACCAGTTAAAGGATTTGAGTGGTTGTGAAGGTTGGGGGATGCTCTTTGTCCGCAGGCTGGTTGTGGAACCAATGGGAGCAGGTCCAGGTGGAGGCAGAACCCCAGAAAAGATGGGCGGGGCTCCAGGTGGGGGTGGAGGACCCCCTGGGGGAGGTGGAGGAGGTGGTGGAGGTGGGCTGGAGAAAGCAATAGGTGGTGGAGGAGGAGGAGGAGGAGGAGGGAAGCCACCCATCATCATAGGTGGTGGAGGCAGAGCCATTGGACTCCCAGGGAGCAGAGGGGGAACAGGAAAAGGAACTTCACTCTAAAAGTAAAAAAAAAAGATCAAATAATTTGAATAAAATGTTAGAAAAAATTGCTGGAAAGTATTAACCATCACACATAACTCATGCTTAACCAAAACAGCATCTCCTCAAGCATCTCTTACTGAACAACACAAGTTAAACATGTAACGTTAAACGTTACACAATTGCTCAATTTGCGAATGCACACAGCACACTAGAAGGAACAGATGGTGAACTCACTGAAATGTCACTAATGCGGGAGGACAGGTCTAATACTTGCTCCCTGGCAGAGCGCAACTCCACTCCTTCCTTCTGCAGTTTGTCCTTCATCTTGTTGAGTGTCTTCATCATATCCTCCTTCTCTTGTGTCTTGGTTTCACACTCCCTTTCTTTCCTTTCCAGCCGAGCCACCAGCTCTACATGCTCTAAAAAACAGACATGCATTCTCGTTACTTAAGTTCACTCAGGCTCTGCTATGCAAGTCAGTTTGCAATGTTACCTTTTCTGAACTTTTCTGCTTGTTCTCGCCACTGTTTGACTTCACTCTCATTGACAAGCCTGTAGACAGAAGAAAACCAAGTGTCATTATGTTGCACTCAAATGCATAGGATTATGAAATTCATTTTGCCCACACTTACCTCAGCCATTTATCAGTTTAAACTGCTGCTTGTTATTTATCAACAGTATTAGTCAAATAAAAGCCAATATTAAAGACCCCATGAGAGCAAAATGGAAGTTTTCTGTGTTTAGTCCATTAGCTTTGATGATATCTATATCCAAGTGTAGTCCTAAAGTTTTAGCAGATCAAACAGACTCATGAATCTTCTTTAATATTTTACCCATTAAAATGCTCTCAAGAATGAGAATGTCCCCTCCCCCTTAATTATATATCACCTTCTTTTAACTAGTAATAGGAAGTGCCAAATTATGGTTTCCTTTCCAAAACATCAATTGGTAATGAAGCAAGTGGTTATAATTTATTAATTTTGAAGTTGTCTTCATTGGTTGCATCCATGGTACAAGCGGTCAAGTATGGTTTTGCTATGCGTTTTGTAGTTTGGTTGCAACACAGATGGCAACACACCAAAGAAAACTGTTTGTCAAACCATTTTATGGGGTCTTTAAACCAAAGCAATGATGTACAGTTGGGGAAAATTTCTTTAATAATTTTTTATTATTATTAGTCTGGTTGTGAATCTTATTGTAAGTGGATACTGTTGGAGATTTATGGGAGGATCTAGTAAAGAAAGTGACACCTTGACATGCGCTGCTTTCCATAGCTACAGAAGGAGAGAAATGAAACACATACAGTAACATGTACTGCCAGCATTGGACAAAAGAAATTAAAGATATACATGACTAATATGAAATTAGGAGATGATGATAAAGTTGCAGTTTCCACACAAGCCGGTAACATATAATGGATTTATTGCACTATACTTATTGAAGAAGCTATTGACCTCAAAAACCAAGTTTGATTCTTTTGTAGGCAGACTGACATTGTTGGGTATAACCATAAATTGCTAGCTACAAGCCAAAGCTGGAAAATTAAACTTGCATTATTGTAGCTTTTCTTTTGGACAACTTGCTCCTAAACTCGTAAAAGCAACATATTAGCCCAAGATGCTTTGAACGCAGCCAGGAGATTTCAGCTTTGGTTCAGCAAAGTACGTTTTGCAATTGGAAAGAGTTACACATTATGGGTAAGCATGGGCAGATAAAATTATGTTTGCTAGTAGTATGCATGGCTAACATTAGCCAAGATTTTCTTGTTCTTACTCTTTCCAGTGTTACCTTCAACCTCTTCTGGCACACTGATAACCAGCAAATTTGAGAACCAACATTTCTAAGGAGCAAATATGCCAAGAAAAGAGCAAAGAATGCTTGTCCTGCAATAGTAAAATGTATGGAAAGTTTGGTGAAAGATGGCGAGAGCACAGCTTATGTGTCCAGAGAGTGTTGTTTTGTCCAGAGAAATGTTTGGACACCTGTGGTAAGCAGATGGCTGGAAATTTATTAGATCTTACACACATTTATGACAGATTTACCAGTGTTGATTGATTACTGTAGGGTATTGCATCTTCCTTTAAAAAGTTGTTTGATGCCAACTTCCATTTTGGTCACAGTTTCATGATGCATTCACAGCATTGCGAATCATCTTCCAGCATTTTAACCGTATCAGATCCCAGCAGTGTGCCATAATATAACTTTGTGGTTCACTGAGAACAAAAATTTTTAGTATCCCTACAGCGGGAAGTGATATAGGGGAGAACTTTGAATTTTAAAAGAACTAAAGAGGATCCAGTAACTTTCCATGAGTAGTATTATTAAAGAGCAAAATATGTGCTATCTGGATGGTTAAAACCATATGCACAATGTGTTTTGAATTGAAAGCATTATGAATTGAGCACTTACATTCTAATGATGTTCTTAACGTTGAAATTGTCCAGGGGTGAAACATCTGGATTTTCTCCCTTCTCGTCTTGTAGAACAATTTGCTGAAGGATGCGGTCTAAAAGTTGCCATTGCTGTATGCTGCCAGCACCACGTTTATCTGAAAACATTTTACAAGTGTCATAAACACGCTTGATTGGTTAAAATTCCACTGCTTTTCACACTATCAAAAATTACCAAAAAAGTTCTATAAGACTTCTATATTTTTAGGATATGGTTTCACAGCCATGTTCTTTGGACATGTAAAATTGTACTCAAATGAATATGGTCATTTTTCAGTACCATGGGATATATCGAAGCACAACAGTATTAGCATCTGATACATCACTTAACAATGGTACAACAACTTTACTGCTTTGTAAGGGCATGAAAAAAAGATCCAGTCAAATATTTTTAGTCCCTAGGAACATAATTTTGGCACTGAATTATTTTAGTTTATAGAGCTAACAGCTACACTTAACATTTAGGGGCAGTTAAATACTAGATAAATTGTACAATCTACACTCGGATAAGAAGTTACTTAAATATTCCAGGCAATTAATTAGCCTCACACAGATTAATTGACTGAGCAAGTATAAAACCCTGGTTTTAGACTAGCCTAGGATGACAGTGATATATATACAAGCACATTATGTGTGTGCAAAAATTAGCTGTGGAATACTGGGAAAGGAAGTAGTAACTAAATAAAGAGAAAATCATACAAAAACGCAAACTTATAGGCTCTGTTCCAAACCTACAACCTAAGCTGCCAACCAAGACAGCATTATAAGGCATCACAGGCATTCTCCAAACATGAAGGGTGTTTCAAATAGAAATTGCTCCAAACAAAATTGTGCTACTTTCTAAGATACCTCATTTTGGTCAAATTCTATAGCAGCATAAAATGTAACTTAATGAATAAGGCAAACTTAAAGTTTTCACTCAAGATTACACACAGTGGAAAGAAGGTAAGGTACCCCAATATGGTAGCTACAGTACTGTACATGTGTAGACAGCAGATACTGAGGGAGCTCACTAGGTTTTGAAACAGAACCACAGTTTAATAGGGGAGATTAATAGTGAAGATCATTAGATGTTTATTAAATCTACATAAATGGTCACTATACAATGCTGGTGTATAGAGAGGGATTTTTTAAATGGTTTATATGGAAGAGTTCAGGTCCTTACATGGCATTTGGAGGCAGTGCTGTAAGATAGATAGAAGGTGGGGGTAGGCATCTGTGATGCTCAATTTCTTCTTGATCAGCTCAAACATCTGGCCAGCACTCTTGGTGTCCACGTGTGTCTAAAAACAAAAGGTCCATTCATTTTTCCAATTAAAACACACATGAAGCCAGGAGTCTTGTAAACAAATCTAACAATAGCATGCCATTCTGTACATAATGAGCACTATGTAAATTTAAGGGCATGATATGGCAGAAGGCATGTGCAGTTAATTAACAGATCTCACAATGTCAAAGCGTTTGGCCAGTTCTGACTCATCCTCATTCCGCACCATTTCAAAGAAGTCCAGATGTCTGAAACACACACACACATGACCTTTCTATTAGTAACAATGGGCTAATGCAGAATTTAGCTTCAACCTTAATTAAACAAACCTGATCCAGCTAATCAAGCACTTCAGGCTTATTTAAAAAACTACAGGTAGGTTTTTCAGAGCAAGGCTGGAACTAAACTCTCCAGGAGTTAGATGGAAAATTAGCTCAATTTTAACTAGTGTTCTTACCTGTCAAGCGTGACATTATCATGTGTTCTCAGCTTCTCGATGACTGGCTGAATTCCTAACATCAGAAACTCATACCTAAGATGAAGGCGAAACTCTAGACTGTCCTTTGAGAGAAAGGAGAGAATAATTATGTTACAGTCACCATGGAATGAAAATTGTCAATTCTTATTTTTTAATGGAATATTGGAGTATTTATTATAAAAGATTTATCTGTGCACATCATTATTTATTTTTTTCATGTGCCCTTGTAATCTTTAATCAAAATAACTTCCCCACCCTCTTGCAACGACATCTCTTTTCTGATGACATGTTCACCGTCATTTGGGTGGGACAACCT
Source organism: Anabarilius grahami (assembly GCA_003731715.1). Taxonomy (NCBI): domain Eukaryota; kingdom Metazoa; phylum Chordata; class Actinopteri; order Cypriniformes; family Xenocyprididae; genus Anabarilius; species Anabarilius grahami. Next base: position 12,557,937 of record RJVU01051648.1, read on the forward strand.
GTCACTCACATGAGATTGCAGTAATAGCAAATGACAATGATCCAACGATCCAATCAATCCCAAATAAACAAAATTAAGTCCCGCCCTACATTTTTTTCTTGTTCAAGAAACGGTTGCATTTAGATATACAGGGGTTGGACAACGAAAGTGAAACACTGGCCAATATAGTGTTGGAGGTTTCACACCTATATATGCATTGCATGGTGGCCAATCTTCAATCATTTCATATTCCATCAGTAAGAGTTCAGAGTTAAAATAAGGACAAATAGTCTAGGACAGCAAGTCTGGTGTATCGAGAGCCACGTTATAAAGTGAAGTGAAAAAGTGAAGTGAAAGGTGAAGGCCAAGTATGGTAACCCATACTCAGAATTTGTCCTCTGCACTTAACCCATCCAAGTAAGTGCACACACGTTAAGAGCAGCAAGTAGTGAACACACACACCCAGAGCAGTGGGCAGCCATTTTGGGGTTAGGTACCATGCTCAAGAACCTCAGTCGTTTCCCACCGGTATTGAGAATCGAACCTTCAACCTTCGGGTTACCAGTTTGACTTTTTAACCATTAGGCCACAACTGATCAAACTGCATTATCCAGGATAATGTCGGCACACAGTACCACCATGTAGGACAAACCACATCCAAGAGAAGTAACTGTTGACTCAAGAGGAAGTTGTCTGAAAGGGATGTCCAGGTACTAACCCGGATTGTATCCAAAAACCACAGCTGCTCAACTCACTGTAGAATTAAATGTGCACCTTGACTCTCCTGTTTCCACCAAAACTGTTCACCGGGAGCTCCACAAAGTCAATATTCATGGTCGGGCTGCTATAGCCAAACCTTTGGTCACTCGTGCCAATGCCAAATGTTGGTTTCAATGGTGCCAGCAGCAGAAATATTGGGCTGTGGACAATGTGGATTCATGGAACATGTATTGTTCCACAATTTTCTTTCCCACATCTAAGAGAATTACAGTGTGTAGAAGCCCCAAGGAAGCTTACCACCTGGACTGTTGCGTGCCCAGAGTAAAGCACAGGGGATCTGTGATGGTTTAGGCTGCAATATCATAGCACTCCCAAGGCCAACTACTTGTGCTAGATGTTTTGGATGAGCGAGTCAGGAAACATTTTCCTCCACCAGTATCACGTAGTGACCTGGCCACTGTTCGGCAAGATGAATGGCTCGGAAACTCTCTGGCCACTGTTCAGGACTTGTATCTGTCATTCCCAAGATGAACTGATGCTGACTGGCTGCAAAAAGGGGCCCTACAACTGTCCAACAACTGTACATCACAATAGTGAAGAAAAGACTATCGCAACTTATGCTGGCTATAATAGCCATACTGTCCCAATTACAAAATTATATACACACACATTTGAACACCATGCATACTGTTCTGTTATCAGCTGACCTCTCCAACCCCAGCATTCAGCATAGCATTGATGAATGACATGATGGCTGTCTTCAGATTTACTTCGTCCCTGTAGCGTCCTGTGCTTCTGTCCAGCTCATTCAAGAGAGACTGAGTAACAAACACAAAGATATCCAATTAAAAACAAATCTAGATTTTTTTTTTTAATCAGATATTTGTTGTTGTTTTTTTTGTCCCACTTAGAGAATTGCATTATTAGCTTAGTAACAACATGTTAGGAGTAAACATTACTGTGAGTGTCAGTTCAATCTTGTGTGCACTTCACCTAAAAAGCACTCTTTGAGTGATGTTTGCGAGTGACTCTTGATAAAGTTGCCTATGTAAAGTGTTTTAATACAAGTTATATGAGTTTCCATGGAGTTTAGGATGCTGCTTCCAAAGAGAGGACGAAGCAAGCTGGTGTATCGTGAAAATGCTGATTGATGAACAATGAAGTATATCTTAAATATTAGGGTGTTCATGGATGGTCTATTTATACTTTTAGATTTAATGGGTTGACCTAATAGGCTGCTAAGGACAATAAATCACAAGTTTTCGTCACATCCCTGGTTTAAATTCAGTGGACACTGGTGGGAATGTTCTCTGGTGTTTCTTTGGAATGGGTTTCTAATGTCTGCTAATGGTGCTTATTGTGTCAAGTGAGTTCAGAGAGCTGTAGGGTCATTAGAAATCAGTCATGCTTAAACCGGCTAAAGTTTCAAACGCAGACATTTGTTGTCGCCAAACATATCAACTATACATGACTAAACATACAGTAAAAGACAAATCACTGTATGTTTAAGCAGCACAAGATAAGGCCTCCACAAGAGTGTTGTTTTTCATCTCAGCACACTCTGCAGTTAAAATGACTGTGCGTCTCCCATGGGGTATGTTAAGAAATGCAGACAATACCCCTAAGTGCTGAAATGTCTACAGTGACTACTCCACAAGACTACATAAAATCCTGCCCACAATCTGACACAAAACGCTGAGAAAATCAAGTTTTTGTCAAAGACAACGTCCAGATCTAATTCAGAAACATGATCAAAACATAGATGGAGTAGTTTTAATTTACATGCTGTTTAATGTTTGATTGAGTTAATTTACATGTGCGTAAGCAGTGCTTCTATCGCTTGTTTCCGCTTTTTTTTTCACCTGTGTTTTGATCCAAAGATTCTGTACTCTTTCAGAAGATGCATAATAGCGCCCCCTACCGTATAACAGTGAAAACATGGATTGCCAGAAATTTCCTCCAATGGCGGAGAAGCTTTGTGTCATAAATGATGGAAACTTCCGTTGTAAGAATATGGGAAAATATCTATAACGCGTGACCTTGAGTACTCCAATAAAATGTTGGCAACAGCACCTGTAATAATCAAACCCTTCCAGACAGTAACATAGTTCATTAGCATAACAGGCTGATGGTTGTCATGCATCATGACAATCAATGATAACACTATGAACGGTGCAACACTTGACAAATTTAACTGTGTGGTCACAGGTGTATGCATATGAATATATTTTACATATCTAGTCAGATTATAGAGCTGGAACTGCCCAAACTAAATTACAGTTGTTCTCCATTGGAAATTGTTGTTTGATTCTGTTACAAAAACTCCCATTAAAGGCAACATTACCTGGAAGCGAGTCCTCTCTGCAGCATACTTCTGGTAGTGTGCCATTGCCTGTAGCACTTTCTTATGCCCGTCAGGCACCAAGCAAACAGCGCCCAGGATCTCCAATACAGCCACTTTGGTCTTGATGTTGTCCTGGCGGAGGCTCTGGGAGATAGTGTTAATGCTCTGGGGGTGGGCCAGTACATGAGCACGGCCCTGGGAGTTGTTCATCAAGGCTTTAATGCAGCCGATGATGGAGGTATGTATGCGGCTCTCTGAGGTTTCGTAGTCCATGCTCCTTAGGAAGTTCAGAAGACACGTCAAGCCATCCAACTCTATGAAGCGCGTCACAAACCTGAAGGGAGTATTACCAAGCATTTGTGAGATTGTTTTTTTTCCAGTGCCTAGAATGTTAAGAAACGTAACTATCATTGCCACACTGCCACAAAAAAACATTAACACCACACTGATCCAACAAATCTAACCAAAAAGTTGGTGTTTGTTGGGGCAGTGCCTTTAGAACAGGGCCTAAACTATGAAAATCCCCTTGAGATCCTATGGTCATTGGCTTTTACCCAAGGAGAATAACATATATTGACACACAGAATTATATCAATAAAATTCAGTGCCATTTGGATGTAAATGATCTAAGGGCGTATTTGCTAAAAACCAGAAGGGACTATCTTTAAAACATCGCTTGTGAAAATATTCTGATCTGTAGAAGTCTTGGCAAAAATCCCATATGGCTTCTTTATATACTCAGCTGCATAAATAAACGACAAGTCAACCATGAAAACCCTTCAGTGTGGAATGGGCATGTACCTTCACATTTATCATGTTGAGCTAATCCCAGGACTCATTAATCAGGTAAGTTAAGGTCATACATGACACTACCCCCTCCTTAACAGTGGCCGATCATGTGACCCACTGTTACAGAGGCTTTATGACATTACTTTTGGTGACTCGCTGTCGACTATTAACAGAGTTGCTACCAACTCAACTCAGGTGACTCATATTGCATGTTAACCAAACACTAGGGTGCAGCATGGTTGTGCCCTGACGGAAGACAATACTGACAGCAGAGGGAGATGGAGGGGGGTTAGGGGGCAGCAGTGACTTATCGCTGTAATCATAATAGATGCATTGGCTTCACAAAGCTTGCCAAGTTCAAGTCACCGCATGGTTTTCTTAGCACCCGCTGGCAACAGAAAAGCATCTCCCTCCAACTGGAGTAAATCAGTCTGTTATTATCCCATATATTATGGCTTTGTATTTCCTGCAAACGTGATCAAACCTTAGTTTACAGAGCAGACGCGGATCACCTGGTCATGGCTCAGTGATCTTTGGGCGACCTGTAATCTTTGGAATCTCCGGGAGCGATGTACACATGAGATCATAGCTGGCCCACAGTCGTTTAGCTTCTCCTCACCTCAACTCTACTGCTTGGATTAGCCCCTTATCTAATTTACATATTAAATCTATGCTAAGTGTTCATGGACCATTTCATGGTCAAGCCATATTTTGATTCTTCATCTTTCTTGCTGTATATAAACACTTGACATAAACATATTACATAATTTATGTCACCTTATTCCAGAACTAAAGTACTTACATGATTTTTTGTTTTTTTTTAATACCTTGGAGTACAAATAGCATGGTTTATAAATATGCTATTTATTTAGTACCATGGTATTATGATATGATACAAATATCACATTTATCCAGCATTCATCAATAGTTGATAAAACAGTGATTCTCTCAGATCTTATTTAAGCACACATACACACTTTCATTTATGCAGTTTAAAAATATTAGAAAACATTCTTACTGATGCCATTGGAGTTTCTTTGTTCTTCCTTTTCATGATTCTAGTTTTAAATTTCATATGAACTTTTATTTATATTATTCCAATGTGGAAAGTATTCTCTTCTGAACTGAAACTCCTATTCAGCCAAGAAACTCACATTCCGGAACAGGTTTTGAATTATACATCCATGGTGGCAAGCAAGGCTGCTTACATAAAGTTTGTGCGCTAAGTCTTAAGAAGTGGAACTGTTCTGAGGCTTTTACTTGAATATTCTGTCTCAACTTTTGTGGAACAGTATCTTTGCCTAACAAAAAACTTGTTCGTTTTCTGAGGTGCTGTTTTCTGAGTCCTTAAAGAGCTAGTTCCAGTCCTACATCTGATAATCCCATTATAAACCCATAAACACAGTCTCCATGACCCTGTGTCATCATTGGCTTTTCCTTCTGCTGTGGAGGAGCAGATGCCAGTGAAGTAGGACTTACTGCTTCCCAGGGTGTCAGCAACACTTTAGGGAGTGACACACAATAACAAAAAACATCTTTTAGGTTGAAGAATATTTCAAAGGAAACAACTACACTGGGACACTACAAATCATATATGCTTCTTATATAAACAAGCTATTTTGACACATGGTCCAGGTGTGTCACCGGGACCTGGGACCCCTTGACTGCACATGTATTCTTCCTATTTTTTTAACTCTTAGAATGGAAACGTCACATGAAACACTAGATCTGGTTGTTTAAAATCTATTTAGGGTGATTTAACTGGTCTTAAAAAGTGATTGTAAAGACTTTACTGCTCATGTTATGACTTTCCCAAATGATCACTAAAGTGAAGCCAGCTGAGCTTTGATAAAGAGCTTTCTGACCTGTTCATAGTCACACTTAGCCAGACTAAACGTGAACAAAACCATGCACGTGGGCAGTATTGCGTATCAGTTACTGTTCACCAGGCAGGAAAAGCAGCTGGGAGTGTGTAAATTACACTGGAAGCAGAGCATGTGGGGGCACAGGTGGGGTAGCACATTGTCCCATTAAGCCGTAGCCAACACAAGTAATGCCTGAAGCTACCTCTCCTGCACTTTGCTCTGTTTTTCTTCAGTCATAGACGCTCACTGGATCTGGCTACTACACTTCACACAGCACGGGGAGAAAAACACAAACCCGTCCAAACTCTTAAAGCATTCAGGGTACAATTTCCATGAAGGCATTTGACACATGTGAAAACAAAGAGGTTGAGTTCAATATTTGGACCTCTTTGAGGTCATATCAGTATTTTGAAGTCTAATAAGGGGACGAAGATGTCTGTTCCTTTATTGAGACCCTATTGACAATTCATCCTCAGAATAACAGGGCAGCTTTGTCCAAACATCGGTGAAAACATTCCTTAAACAAAAGATGGACATTCTTTCCAATGACCTAAACTGAACCGCAGCATGCTTGGAGTAAGAGTGCATCATATTTTCCATGTCGAAACAAATTAGAAGATTTTAATCATCCCCTTAAAGCCATATAAAGAACTACCTCAGTAATTCAGAAGGTCAATAAACATGTTGCCTCCATCTGTCTCACTGACTTGACACAAGTAATCTTGCCGATCGTGTTGGTGAGAGACTCGGGTTGCTTGGGAGGATGTTGTGAAACCTCTCTCACTTTGTGTGGGTTGACCAGCAGTGTGAAGACAGAGGCCATGTGTCGTGGCTACACAGTTTATATTAAAAATACCAAATTAAGAAAGGCTTGTCATCTGAACGCCCTTCCAGAATGTGGACTAAAAAAAAAGAAGGTGGAGCACATGAAACTTGAAGACAGTATCCAAAAAAAGAAGGACGTTCTTGCTGTAAGCTGACAGTGCCACCCACTGAGTCTCCCTAGATGAGAAAATTAACAACCAAATCCAAACATTTTGGCTATATCCCAATTTGGACGACTATATATTATAATTAGTAGATAATATATTATATACATACATACATACATACATATATATACATATATATATATATATATATGCATGCAAGATGAGGATTAGTCTACTCTAAATCTTATTAAGATCAATTTGACAAAGATGCCTGGATGCCTATTACTGGTGAATTTATAAAGTTTGTATCTGTGCATGATTTTTGGTTTAAAAATGCAGACAACACAAGATGATGAAATGAGAAGCTGACAGTTTTTTTTAATGCATGCACCATTAATGAATGCATTCAATTAGATGGTAAAGTTTATATGCAAAGTTAAGCATTGTGTGATGAAAGGATCTGAAAGAGTATCATGGATGAAAAGGTATGAAGATGCTTTTTTAACATTATTGACTATATACATATTGGCCTTACTACAAATTTATTTCAACATGCTAAACTCACACAAGTATGTCATTCCATTACCAGCAAAGTACACACCAGAGTTGGAGAGTAACTAAAATAGAAATACTATCCCTCCATTCAAATTGGCTAACCACAGATTCCTCCTTATATTATTGTAGCACACACACATACACAATAAGCTGGTTCTCCCCACTCAGTGACGCACTGAGAAACCTGCTAAAATTGCCCTAGTTATTGCAGATTCTAATGAACAGAATGTGAAAATATACACACTAGCCACCATAGCCAGGAGCCAAAGCACCTGACATCAAAGCAAATTCACAAGTGCTGGCTAATCCTAAATGTAAATACTCTAAGATTTGTATTCATGTCGGCACTAATGATGTATGATTTCGTCAGTCGGAAATCACTAAAAACATTAAAGAGGTGTGTGAACTCGCAAGTATGATGTCAGACACTGTAATATGCTCTGGCCCCCTCCCTCTTCACCGGGGCGACGAGATACGTAACAGACTGTCGTCACTCAATGGCTGGCTGTCTATGTCGTGTCCACAAAATAACACAGGGTTCATAGGCAATTGGACAAGTTTTTGTGGCAGACATGAGCTGTTGAAAAGAGATCATCCCTCCTGAGGTGGTGTCGCTCTTCTCTACAGTAATATGGCACATAGTCTTAGAGTTGGCACTTGACTAACTGGGGCCCAGGTCAGGAAGCAGGTCAGGAAGCAGGTCAGGCTAAACCGACCATCTGCTAGCCGTCTCACGTCACATAAGTCAGATAAATCCCAACACATATAGACTCCTTCACCTAGATATCATCATATAGCGACTGTGTCTGTTCCCTGAATTAGTACATACAAAAAAACTCTCAAACCCATTTAAGGGTAATAATTTAACTGATGTCCAACAAATAAAAAACAAATATAATACAGATAAACAAATTATAAATCTTGGCTTGCTGAATATTAGATCCCTTTCTATAAAAACAGTTTTTGCAAATGATATGATCACAGATCATAACCTAGATGTGTTGTGTTTAACAGAATCCTGGCTTAAACCAGACGATTACATTATTTTAAATAAGTCTACCCCCCCCAATATTACTGTTATAAGCATGAGTAATATTTTCAGTATTTCTCAAGAGGTCTGGTTTCAAATATAATTCTTTTGAAGTGATGGTGCTTTATACAAGAATTTGCTTATACAGACTTATACAGACTTTATCAAAGAATTTGCTGATTTTCTGAGTTAGTACTGGCTACAGATAAAGTCTCAATTGTTGGCGACTTTCTAAACTCTATTCTAAACTCACTGTCGTAATCATACTTTACAGTACTGCGCTGTCAGAGCCAAAACATCATGATGGCCCATTTATTTTCCTACTTCTAGTGTTAACAAGGGGTGGCAGATTGTTTGCCCTGAATAATGAATGGATCTTTTGTCTCAGTAGGCTAACTGTCAATGATAGCAAGTGTATACACATACAGGAACACTGCTGGATCATTAATCAATGATAAACCAAGACGCACAAGATCTTAATAGTATAAACATGCATTAGCATAGACATTGGCATGTCTTTTTCTTCCCTGTGTTGATGTATTTCTATTGAAACAGGGCTAGAATTGTTTACATTTTTATTATGTTTAAAAAAAAAAAAACTTTAGTTTACATTACAGTTTGAGAAACACTGCAATGAAACACTCTTCACATAAAATTGTGTCAGAATTTCTCTACCAACTTCTCCTACGCATGCAGACCTGCCAAAATTAGATATTAAATAAGGGCTAAAAACAAATAACCTAAATCAGAGAAGCTTATATTATCTTCTACTAAGTTGTTACCTATTCTGTAGCTACAGTGGTTAAGAGCTGCTTATACATACTCACGTTGATGATGCAAATATAGCTCAGTCTGGAAACCAAATAATACTCAAAAGAGTGCTCTCATTTTGATGAGATTGAAAACATTTCAAAAGATCTGTGAGGACAGTGTACCAGAAAATTATTTGAAAAAAGTAACCAGCTATACAGTTTTAACTATGGTAATCTTTTTCTACCTGTAACTCCGACCCTCAAAGAGAGCTTTCAACAGTCTATACTGCTCTGGGTTACTGAACATCAGATTGTTGTAAAATATCAGTTTTTCAAAAGGCTGTAATTACACTTCATTGAAAAGCAGTGGGCAGTGTGTGCACTGCATTCTATACTGGACAAAGACAGTTACTGTATGACTATGTAGATTTTACTGTTACATCATCTAATTGTGGCACTTGCTGGACTTTTAAGAGTCTAAAATGACTCTTAAAGCAATAAATCAGCTGATGATAGTAAATCTGAAACTGCTAAAATAGCATAACTGGAATAAAGATTGCACAGAATGATTGAAAGGAAGTTGTGCTAGATTTAAAAAGCACTTAGACTGGCTTGTAAACCCTTTTCTGGTCCATCAGAACACCACAGCCAATGTTTGCAAGAATGTGCTGAGTTGGAAGTTTTGTGATTTTACTTTTTCTTTAGAGAATTGTAGGCATTCAACACATTTCACTACACTAAATTGGATATTCAATATTTTAATTTCCTTCAGCTCATTTAATGTAATCCCTGCATTGGCATTAAGAAGGTGCAAAAAAATAAAGACCTTAAAACCTCAAAGCATCCATTAGCGGATTACATCCAAGACATGGCTAGCTGCTCTCAAAGAACTTGTCATAAATTCATGAATTACAACTATTTATAGCCAGACTGTTTTTAAATCATTTTTTAATCACCCAACAAAATAAACCATATAACATTAAGCAAAAGTGGCAAAACTGACCACAAAATATAGACATGGTCCAGACGGTGCCTCATACAGTATATGGCAATATGAGAGCGGTAACTCTTGAGAGAACTCAACAGTAAGTCCCTGAGGTGTGAAGCTAGGCAGGGCCGAGAGCAGAGGGAGAGAAGCAAGGCCGGTGGAGCGAATGCTAATGAGACACCTGCGCGACACACCAGTCTCAGGATATGAGGACGACTGACGACAGTGAAGGATGAGAGAGGAGCGGGCCTTGGGCATTTTAAAGGGTTAATTCACCCCAAAATGAAAATTCTGTCATTTATTACTCACCCTCATGCCGTTCCACACCCGTAAAACCTTCGTTAATCTTCGGAACGCAAATTAAGATATTTTTGTTGAAATCTGATGGCTCCGTGAGGCCTACATAGGGAGCAATGACATTTCCTCTCTCAAGATCCATTAAGGTATTAAAAACATATTTAAATCAGTTCATGTGAGTACAGTGGTTCAATATTAGTATTATAAAGCGACGAGAATATTTTTGGTGCGGCAAAAAAAAAAACGACTTATATGGTGATGGCCGATTTCAAAACACTGCTTCAGGAAGCTTCGGAGCGTTATGAATCAGCGTGTAGAATCAGCAGTTCGGAGCGTCAAAGTCACGTGATTTCAGCAGTTTGGCGGTTTGACACGCGATCCGAATCATGATTCGACACAGAAGAATCATAACGCTCCGAAGCTTCCTGAAGCAGTGTTTTGAAACCGGCCATCACTAAATAAGTCGTTATTTTGTTTTTTTGGCGCACTAAAAATATTCTCGTCGCTTTATAATATTAATATTGAACCACTGTACTCACACGAACTGATTTAAATATGTTTTACTACATTAATGGATCTTGAGAGAGGAAATGTCATTGCTGGCTATGCAGGCCTCACTGAGCCATCGGATTTCAACAAAAATATCTTAATTTGTGTTCCGAAGATTAACGAAGGACAGGTGTGGAACAGCATGAGGGTGAGTAATAAATGACATTATTTTCATTTTTGGGTGAACAAACCCTTAAAATTGTTGGTTTATTATGTTATAGTCAGCAAAAAGGCCACTGCTGCACGTTTTGCTTTGTTGTTTATGTTTTATTTTACCATTAATGATTACGTTGAACTTTTACCGGTTCCCACCTCCTTCTTCCCTGAACTGAACTTTGTTACAGTACCGTTCAAGACACCCTGCATGTCTAGACAACTGAGTCCAGTATGATTGGCAGCTCAAGACTTTTTGCTTTGTGACTCAGAGAAGCAGATCTGTTTCTGTTTGCCTGCAGTGATGAAAGAGACTCCAAAGGGCCCAGTACAGAAGACTGGAAGCAGTCAAGCGACTGTTTCAGCTGAATGAATGATACACAGTCATTGAGTGTGTTCAAACATCGGTGATCAGCCCACGCCAGACAGTCACAGACGAGAAGTGATGCAGTAATGTTCACGTCCACTCCAATCCTCACAGACGGTAGGTACCCTGAGGTTTCTTGATCCGAGGATCCCACATAATCCAAGCCTAATTTAGTTGCCATGGAAAACTGTCTGCTGAGAGCAGCACTCTTAATTCAAGGTATTTACTCCTGACTCCCTGAACCGGAGACCAGAATTATGAGTTAACATAATGACAAGAATCACAGAGTTCTCTTACCTCATTGGCTGAGTGCGGAGGGCTGTCTTCAAATCCTCTACCACCTTGTTTCTCATTTCCATTTCCTCTTCATCAAAGGCAAATAGTGTCTGCATCTGAAATACAGATGATTTTTGTCAAACTTTTACTTTGGTTTTAGACAACGACACTGATAAAAATCATAGCAGTTCAGGTATGCTTAAAAAAAAAGCTTCAAACCATGTCCAGTCTAACAGCAACCTGCTCCTGATCAATCATAACTCTATTTTAGCATGGAGATCATACATTGTTAGTACTCGAACATGTAGGCAACGTTGTTAGAATTGTCAGAATACCCAGGTGTACACCTTTGGTAAAATTAGGAAATTAAGATAAGCATCAATTAATTAGTTCAAGCTCTTATGGTTCAAGTTCTCAAGATCTCTTTAATTAATCAAGATTAACTTTAAGAGTTCTGATGCTTCTGTACATCTGTGCATCATCGTTCGCTGGTCATGGTAAACCTTTTTTAGTTTAACATAATTTGATTTGCCGTTTATAGTGATATATCCGTTCTGATCTAGTAACATTTTCAAATTGAACGCAGAGGGAAGGCTCAGTTGCTCTATCACATGTGACCACATGAGTCTTAACAGTGTTTTATGAATGGCTGCTGGGAGCAAGTGTAATTACAACGTGTCGACTCAGCACTACCAAAATGAGCTCATCTAATAACTAACAGCTACCAGATTTATCCCACAATTCAGCTGCACTCATCCACATAAAATGAAGTCATGGTGCAAAGTCAGACAGAATCCATCATGATTAAAGTATCAAAAAACATAGAGAGCATTGTCTGACTCCATTTACCTTATTTGCTAAACACATCAGTTATGATTTTACATATAAAGAAATCATAAAAAAAATCCCCTCCCATCATCTAATCACAACAGAGCATTGATTAGTGAAGTCAGGTGGCAATTACTTCTCCTACAGAGAGACACAGAGAGAGGGGGAAAAAAAATAAAGAGAGAGAGACTGAGCACAGCTTGGGCACAATAAAAAACCCTTACAAGCTGTGGACATAATGGCCAAAACATAATATAAATATAAATATAAAATCATATTCTCTCATTTTTTGTTACTGATGTCCATGATAGTGATTTAATTTCCAATCATTAGTCATAGTCTTTTTCCATCATTCCATCATTACAATAATTAAGACAATTTGTATCCCACATTTAAATTCCAAAGCAGACTGGCACTTCACTGTTTGAGGAGAGATCATTTTCTGAACCCATGATGATAAACAACAAAGATGTGCAAAATCAATTGACCTGTAAATAATATGTGCTATCAGGGGCAGCTTAATAACATATTACAGTGCTATAAAGAACATTAGGATTATTGCATTTTGGCAGCCTATTTTGCTAGCATGAATCCACTGAAAAAGAATTAGTCTTATGTGATGGTCACAAACAAACAATCAACACAGACCAGTGTTTTCTACACTGTTTTGCAGGTGTGGAACATTCTTTGCAGAATTTTCAGACATAACACTTTTAGGTTTTCAAATTCTTTAGATTAATTGGACAAATAGATAACTTGTAGTCTTGTAAGTATTTTTGCCTTAGTTCATTAGAATAATTTGTTTGTGAAAAGGGCCACATTTGTTTGTGAAAAGGGCCACATTGGTTGTGTTCTTTGTTGAATGAGGAACACTCAGTAGAAAAATTTGACTAATTCCATTATTTTGTGAATACATTTTTCATTCAATTTAGACTGCAAACTCAGATACTATATATGCCCAACACAAATGCTAGACAAATTCCCAGCAGCAGATCAGAATCATTAGAATCATTAAGCTCGTCAAACTCAACGAAATCAGATGATACTTTGACTGCAGTGTGTCCAAACAAAACACACTGTTATTTCTGTGTGCAGGCAAAATGTAAAAAGAAAGAAAAGAAAGCATTTTAGAAGCTAATCTCTATGTTATTTCACATGAACCTTAAATCACATGAACCTTAACTGGTGTCAAAATTGGGTTTTAATCACAAAGGGTGCAAAAAATTGTGCGTAACAGAGTAAATACTTACAGCTGCCATGGAGTTGATGCGGTCTATGTAGTAATCAGGCCAACTGGTAGCAAGCTTGTTGGGGTCCTCTTGTTCCTAGGAGAAGAACACCAGAGAGAGAGTTATAATATAGTGAATAATAGTATATAATATTTTAGCTTGATTCCAC
>RJVU01051648.1:12571788-12629936 GCA_003731715.1 Anabarilius grahami
CAACTTGGCATTGCATTCCCCCCCTCAGGGGATGTCTCTTGCTTGGCACATATTCACTTTGTCAATATGTCGATATTAACCAGGCCATGACAACTGAAATTGTTTATTGCCAAACAAGTTAAGTGACTAGATCAGTGTTTACAGAGCAGACTGAAAAACTGTAATGAAATGGAGTCATGGTGCTTTGGAGTCTGAGGTCTAGGATTAGTTTTGGTTTTCTTCCGACTTCCTTGTGCATGACGTTCTTTGTTGTTTTTTTAGTTCAAATATTTTAGCTTTAATCACCACAGATCATATCTTACAGTTCACTCTTGTGTGTTACTAATTTAAGGGTCAATCTGAGCCCATCTTATCTTGGTAAATGTTTATCATGTAATTTAATGGATATGCTGAACATGGACTGATTTTCCATGCTGCCTAGTGTGGGTTGTATTCTGTGATGGTTGGCTGCAAAAGTAATAAAGTAATATTTTTTTTTTAAATCAATTAAGCTGTTTGTTTTTATCTTGCAGGAGTTTTACCTTTTAACCTTTTAAATTTCACACGAAATGTGATTATTTTTTTGTACAACAGAAAGACATGATATTTCCTAAGATTGCAATTATCATAAATATTTGAAGAACAGAGCTTTGAGTATTATACTACACAACACACAGTCAAGCCAGACAAAACAACAACAACAACAACCTAGAATGTATAACTTGCAAAAAGATTTAAGCAACTCGCTTCTTTCCTCTAAGCAGTAAGTGTTCAACATCAAAGCGAAACAATGCTGGAACCCAGCACAACAGCCTGGCCTGGACCTCGATCATGTGTTGTGTTTTTCCGATTTGTACAGAGATGTCAGTCGGTCTTGCAGCCAAACTGACTGTGACAACCAGATTACACAATTTAATGAGATTTCACATTCTTCACAGCACAATTTCTTATCACTCAGAGTCTCAATCCTGTCACGTTGGTTTCAAACATTTACCCTGACCAGCTCAAGAAGGTTATAAGGACGCTCTAATTTCCCTCTCTGGTACAAATAAAAAGCAATAGAGAGATGGGGCATACTTGGCTTAAGCTCAGCACAGTAGTGAACTGCTCCTCCTGTGAGTCAATATTTGCACTATCAATAAAAAGGAACAATACAGGAGGTAACGATAATAAACATTATTTTTGCCAGCAGATTCCCAGTATGGGTCAAACACAGTTTAGAAAAGAAATCCAAATACAAAGTCTAGAATAATTTTCTTTTGTTTGGTTAAATCAACACACAACCAGCATCACTGGAATTTGTTTCCACACAGTGTTCCATTGCGATAATGGATAAGTTTGGCTGCCTTTACTCAAGAAGCTCATTCTCTCAGTGTAAAATTCAATCCCACCATGACCAGGGTGACCTCTGGGCTTGTGCGTTTGCGGACATGTTTCTCCATGTCTCCGATTTCTGTGGTTTTGTTTGAACACCGTTTCATCTTTCGGACTGCGCTCATGAGTGTTTATGGAGATTTGGAGCATTTTTGGCTGAACTCAAAGACTTCTTTGAGGGTCCAGCTGTCAAAATGCAAATTTGATGACACAGTAATCCAAACAGGAAACAGATACATGTTTGTGAAGGGCATGCACTCTGCAAACTTATACACAAACAACTGGCATGCCGTTTACAAATCATCGCTCTCAAAAGTGTTGACTGTGTTCCAAATTGCCATGTAAAAGCCATCACTACTTCTATGGTAAGTGCATTGAATCTAAAAGGATGGCTTTTGCACTCAGGTTCCTTTATATGTGTGGGAGAGAAAAAAACTCCAAGTACAGCACTCCAAAAAAATGTACAGGATATTGAATTTTTTAGATTGCATAATCGGAATGTATCCTTAAGGTAGAAAAGATTATGTGAGTTTGAGAACAATGCAAACATGTTTAACCTTTAAACTTTTATTGGCATGCCAACAATATTAGTTATATTATATTGTATATCTGTTCTTTATTACCCCAGAACAGTGACAGCTCAGGGCAGGAGCTCAAAAAGACAAAGAGATGAATGCTTTACTTGGAACCTCAGGCAGGTACAGCATTAGCTGTTCTCGATGTCATCAAATAATAATAATAATAGCCTACATATAAAACAATAACAATGGAGATGTATATTATTTGGGAATATTTTCCCACTCTTGCAAAAATTTTCCAGACCGGTTAAATTGCGAGGGCATCTCCTGTGCCACTGCCCTATTCTAGTCCCACACAGATTTTCTTTAGGATTCGGGTCTAGGCTCTAACTGGGCCATGCCAAAACATTAATCTTTCTTTGCTGAAGCCATTCTTTTGTTGATTTAGATGTGTGTTTTGGATCACTGTCACTGTCAAGTTCTTTTCATTTTCAGCTTTCTAGCAGACATCAGAAGGTTCTGTTCCCAAATCGACTAGTACTTGGAGCTATTCATGATTCCCCCCACCTTCAATAAAAAAAGTCCCAGTTCCAGCTGAAGAAACCACCATGCTTCACTGTGGGTATGGTGTTCTTTTACTGATGTGCTGTGTTGTTTGTGCATCAAATATACTTTTACAATCGTGGCCAAAAAGTTCAAAAAGTAGCTCCTGAGCAATGCTATAAAGCTGCTGATAATATTGAATGGACCTTGTATGCAGGGATGTTGTAATGGGTGTCGTATTCCTATAGGTAGACGTGGATCAGCTAAGAGTCAGCTGATGAGAGCTTGACTGACGTGACCCGCCAGAACGAACGCTACGCTTGATTTTTCCACATGATTTTGGGAGACTGGATGCCTTTGGTTTGCATCTTGCCCCATAGCACAGACAGATGGAGGATACTGGAGATAATTGTCACATGTAGGGAGTAACCAGTTCTTGCCAGGAAGAGCTGCATCTCTTTAATGTTGCTGTAGGCCTCTTGACAACCTCCCTAACCAGTTTTCTCTTTGTCTTCTCATCAATTCTGGAGGAACACCTTGTTCTTGATAGCCACAGTTGTGCCATACTGTCTTGATGACTGTCTTCACTGTGTTCCATTGTTAATCTAATGCCTTGGAAAATTTTTGTAGCCCTTACCTACAAATACCATTCAACGATCCCGATGATGCTTCGTAAGCTATGTTATGACATCTGCTTCAAACGTTGCAATGCTCATGATAACATTTGTTAACTCTCCATAAGTAAATACACTTCACCAGCTAATTACTCTTTGACAGCGATGAGAAAGAAATATACAGAATTACTGCAAAAACGGATGTTCAAAAACAAAATTCTAAAGATGGCTGCGTGTTTGTTTCTCTGGTGCATAAGATCTATAATGTGGGGGAAACCAGAGCAAGTTGAGCAATGGTGATTATAACTAAACTTAAATTGTATTATAATAAAAGGAAAGTATTGACTGGTTAAAAACCATGTGCTTCAGGTGACGCCTATGTAGACATCTCATTTTAAAATGTTCTACTTCAGTAAGTTCCATTTTAGTGTCTTTGAAGGCAGCTGCCTAAGCATAGGGCAACTCAGTGAGTTTATATATGTCCATTGTCTGTCTTGTCTTAGGTATCTCTCTGTGGCAAGCAGGGCGTGGCTGATAGCTGTTTGAGTGGAGATCTGTTCCTCGCAGGCCGCGGGTACCCTTGAGACTGCTCTCGACCCCCCCTCCCCTCCCCTCTGGGGCGGGGGGGCAGTTACGCAGCACCTGGGGGTAAGGACAGACGAGGCGAGAGACAGACCACTGAAGGGTTGTGCATTAATGAAGTTTTAATTTTGTGATGTATTTGATCTGCTACACATTTCCTCAAGAGCTCTGACACAATTCGAACAGTCTGCACAAGCTCAACAGTATGTTATGTGACTTGAGAAGGGAACTATATTTGTGGGCCAAACAAGGATCTGTTCCTTCAATAACAGTTTGCCTCTCCAGAATCCCCCAGCTAAATCACATTAGCAAACAGATTTCTGCCTGTCCCAAAGCCAGTGCAGTAATTGGCCTTGCTTTTTAGATCTAGACAAACATCTTTCCAGAATCCAACATCTCAGTGGGTTGTCCTCTTTTCTACCCTGCCAAAATATACAGAGATTCAATTTCCAATGCAAAAAATAATTTGTTGTATTTTACAATGATTTATCCAGATCTGCTTCTCTCAAGTTAAATTCCAGTCAAGGATGTTTAAAGTCAACCTAAAACTAATGTTGTCGACTTCGTTATTATATTGTGAAGAATTTCAGAGTAAAATGGCTTACTGAACAAGAAAAAAACAAAGTAGAGCGGGATGGGATTTTATCCAAAAAATATATGGATTAAGTTTGATTTTGTCAAGAAAATAAATAAATAAATAAAATAAAAAATTGAGGCAGGGCAATCTCAATAGGATTTTCACTAATTTCCCCCTCTTCTGCAGTTCTCTTTTTCCTTAGTTGCATTCATTCTTTTTCCGAAGTCATCTTGAATGTTGAATTTTCAAAACTGAAAATTTTATAAAAAACAACACATAAGTTAACTTATGTTGATTTCCTAAGATGGTTTTGTTTAAGTCACCTTTATGGTGATTAGTGTTTTCTGTGGTTAAGAAAAAACTAATATTTTGATAAGACTCTGACCATTAAAAAACAATTTTATTTGACAACAAAGACAGCATATAAAATTGGCAAATAAAGCCATACTGCTTAAATCATTTGTCGCAATGAACTCTTAAAGTCAGCTTAGTAAACAGTTTGTTTCACTTGAAAGTTTTTAGTTGTTAAAAATAGCAATTCTAAGTAGTCTAAACTCAGAGTAGTCAATTGTAAATTTAAAAGTAAATTATCAAGTACACTCTATAGTTATTTATTTTCGAGTTACTTGAACCCTTGTATGAGTGTAGTACACTAAATAAGCATTTGTTAGTACAACATACTATTCTTATTTCACTTGTTTTTATGGCAATCGTTTTTTTTAAAGTAAGGTAGATTTTACATTGCAGTCTTCTATAGAAGGCTTCCTTCTAAACAAGGTTTAACAGATTCCTCTCAGGAATACTGACTCTTAAAAACATTTTGTTATTGGCGCTGACATCTTTCAAAAAAAGATTGGAGATTTCCAGGTTTTATTTGTGAGCTCTTCCTGTATGGATTATGATCCTGGCCTGGTTTAGATTTCATTGAAACCAAGGCTAGGATATAACAAAGTTTGCTTCCACTTCAAAGTTGTCATGTTGCAGTCTTTTCTCCTCCACACTTTGAGTCAAAGGGGAATGAGTGATTGTACAAGCTTTGCCTGGTTAGGGTACTGAGAATTTACATTGACTGCATGAGTTGTTTTGGTGGCTGCAGCAAGGGTGCTGCTTCTACAAAACAAAGAATGTCACATTGGGTGAGAAATGCTATTTCATTTTCTCATGAGGTACAAGGGTTATATTTGTAGCCTGGGCCTCTCTGCATACTTTTATTGGAATTTACGATCTGGATGTTTATCTAACTCCTGGTTCTTCATTTTTGTCAGCATAAACTGACAAAAATTATGGCACTGTGGTATAGTGTTCCCAAAGCATCAGCTATTGACACAGCATCTCGTTCCCTACTCAGAGAACCAAGGTGACATACGTAACTGAGATATTTCTCATTGAAAGCATTGGGCTTATTGACCATGTTGCAATAAAGAATCTAAAAGGCGCTTTAGCCATCTGCATGAATGGCATGAGTGAACATGCAGGACTCTTGCCAAGCAGCAGAATTCGACATCTTGATGGTGAGAAGAGTGTGATTTCTAAAGGCTGCACTGTTAGGGTTAGATGTTTGATGTCGCTGCAGATTTAGCAACCTACAGTAACCTACAGTACAATACTACATTTCTAGATTACAGTAAAATACCTTAGTTTATATTGCATTCTGTTTACTTTTGATTGAGTGGGAATCTTTTACAGTATATTTTGGTGTTGCTCTAGCCTTGCTGTATCCTGACTGCAATATGTCTGGCAATAATACAGGATTTCTGTAAACAATGAAAGCGTGTCACCTGAGAACACAACTCCTGGTCACTGGAGGAGGAGAACGGTGGATTTCTGGAAATTCAGTAACTTTTATAATGATTACCAGTTACTTTTATCAATTTTATTATACAACTCAAGTGAATTATCTAAGGGTTTATTTCAACCAAACCAGAGTTAGAACAGTGGAAAGACAAACCAAGAGGGTTCTGATGAGTTTTATTTTGTTTCTTCTGAGTTTTAATGAAGTGTGTTTTACGATGGTAAAATGACTGTATTTGTCATTGCAGTCTGATGGGTTTGAGGAGAGCGATAAATGGCCGTTTGTGTTTAAACGAAAAGGCTCTTATGATTAACAGAAAGTCTATCTCTGTAGGGATTTCGTTCCATAATATTGTCCAATCCGAGCCTGTCAGTGGTAAAACAAGCACTTTTAGTAAACATACATTGACAATGCGCAAATGCTCAAAAAGATTACAGCTGCAGCCGTTGCGGTCAATACTGGACCAATTTCAATTATTTGCGTAGACACAAAATCATGGGAAAACAATGTCCAGGTTGAAAAATACAGAAGTTTCTCTTACAACATAAATGGGTGATTTGGGGTTATAGAGATTGTCTTGGTACCAGTTTCACCACTGCGGTCTGATCTTCAACAGGTTGTACTGCCAGGCAGGGAGTGAGAGAGCAAGAAGACAGGAGAGTGGTGTATGAATGAATGAATGAGGCATTTATATAGCGCTTTCCTATGTACAACTGTACACCCAAAGCGCTTTACAATCATATCAGGGGTCTCTCCTCATCCACCACCAGTGTGCAGCATCCACTTGGATGATGCGACAGCAGCCACAGTACAACGGCGCCAGTGCGCTCACCACACACCAGCTGTAGGTGGAGAGGAGAGAGAGTGAAAGAGCCAATTTTAGATGGATGGGGATTATTTAGGAGGCCGTGATTGGTAAGGACCTATGGAGGGAATTAGGCCAGAACACCGGGGGTTACACCCCTACTCTTTACGAGAAGTGCCATGGGATTTTTAACGACCACAGAGAGTCAGGACCTCGGTTTAACGTCTCATCCGAAGGACGGTGCTTGTTACAGTACAGTGTCTCCGTCACTATACTGGGGCGTTAGGACCCACACAGACCACAGGGTGAGCACCCCCTGCTGGCCTCACTAACACCTCTTCCAGCAGCTACCTGGTTTTCCCAGGAGGTCTCCCATCCAGGTACTAACCAGGCTCAGCCCTGCTTAGCTTTAGTAGGCAAAAAGTCTTGGGCTACAGGGTGATATGGCTGCTGGTAATGATGATGGTCGTTAACCCACATGTCAACAGCTTCATTCAGTCCTTGATAGAGTTTGAATGGAAGACTTCAAACTAAGGGCCAGTGGCCTGTTTACCACCACCCACATGCCCTACAGTTGGTATAATTTTTAAGATAAGTCAAGTTCTCTCTTAGGACAAAGGACAAACCAGTCCTTAAATCCCCCTCTCTTGCATGTTTTTGTTTCATATATACATAATACACTCTAAAAAATGCTGGGTTAAAAACAACCCAAGTTGGGTTGAAAATGGACAAACCCAGCGATTGGGTTGTTTTGACCCAGCAGTTGGGTTAAATGTTTGCCCAACCTGCTGGGTAGTTTTATTTAACCCAACAATTGTTTACAAATTACTATATGTCTGGCTTAAAATGAACCCAAAATAGGTTGGAAATTAAAAATCAGACTCATAATTACTAGAGGCAACAATAATAATCAAAAAGATGAGCATTTATTAATAAGCAATTTAATAAATGTTTATTGTTTAAATATTATTCAAAAAAAGTATTAATAAATGTTTGTTTATTAAACATATTAATAAATGTTAATTTCCAACATATTTTGGGTTCATTTTAAGCAAGAAATACAGTAATTTTTAAACAATATTTTGGTTAAATAAAACTACCCAGCAGGTTGGGCAAACATTTAACCCAGCAGCTGGGTTAAAACAACCCAATCGCTGAGTTTGTCCATTTTCAACCCAACTTGGGTTGTTTTTAACCCAGCATTTTTTAGAGTGTATACAAGAGTCACTTCAGTTCGACTTTAATCAAATACAATCTTGGCTCACTCAGCATAATCTTATTTTAAATAATAAAAAATCTTTCAGTATGCTTTTTTCAAAGCGCCCGGGTCTAAATCTGCAGAGCATGACCATACATTTACCAGATGGAAAACAACTCGAAAGCACAAACTCTTTTAAATATCTGGGGGTGTGGGTTGACCCAGAACTTACCTTTAAACCACACATTGATTATATAACTAAAAAAGTCCATTCATGTCTTGGTCAGCTCTACAGATCAATCAATAGCTTTACGCAAACGATTAGGAAAAAAATAGTACAGCAACTTATTCTGCCAATAATTGACTATGGGGATGTAATCTATCAAAATGCAACAGAATCTGCTCTTAAACCTATAACTATATTAACCAACTCACTATGCAGATTTGTTTTAAAATGTCATTACAACACTCATCACTGCTTAATGTATAACTCTCTTAATTGGCTGCACCCGGAAGAAAGGAGAACATTCCATTGGTTAATCTTAATTTTTAAGTGCATCTATAATGATTTTCCTCATTATCTGAAACAATACCTGGTACCATTTAGGTCTTCACATGCTCTCAGAAATTTAACATCTCCTTTCTTTCGAGTTCCTTCAGTAAAAAGAGAAACTGGAAAGAAGGCCTTTTGCTTTAAGGCTCCGTCAGATTGGAATAACTTGCCAGCTGCTCTTCGTTCTATAACGACACTACAACTGTATAAATCTTCGTTATACTCCGTTATACCCATAATACGTCTTGCACTTGCTATTGATGTACCACATTATAAATGTTATTAATACTATTATTCCCATGTTCGGTATTCCTACTATAGATGAATGTCTATTTTGTATATGTATTAGAAGTATTTATTATGTTATATTAATTTATACCAAATAACATGTATGAATTATGTGAAATCTTACAAAGGACAGTGACTTAATGTTAATCTAATGTAAAAGAAATTATGTTACCATTAAAAGGTGAGGATTCTGGGGGAACAGGGTTGGGGACGTGTTGAGCAGGACAATTGTTAATTATGTATTGGGTATGTGTTATTGTTATGTGTTTGTTGTATAATGCGGGATGTATTGTGATGTTGTACATGTAACAGCCATCCTTGTGCTTTAGAACCCCCTCGAAAAAGAGATGGATCATCTCAAGGGGCTATCCTTAAATAAATAAATATATTCCTGCACACTTAAAAGGCTTTTATGTCTGTAAATTGCTGATGCACTGTACCCTAAGTAACAAACACAGTACCAAAATGTTTTAAAATGTTTTTAATAGTTTAAATGAATTGATTGAATAAAAATAAATTTCAACAAGAGCACTGTTTAGATTACCTTTGGATTTGTAATGTTTTTCTTAAGTATAATAGTATTAAACTATAGATTTATATAATATACTAACTATAATTATAATATACTGTATAATATTATCATTATTAGTGATTATTATTATTAGTAATATTTACCAGTAATGTATCAATATTGATATTACAGTATAATACAGTATAAACAGACCAAATTACAAAATACAGTTATATAGAACTGTTCTGTATACTGTAAATTGCATTACAGTACAATTACTGTAAACCAAAAATACAGCAACTTGCTGGCATCTCTGCTGCCAGTAACTGTGTAAATATACAAGGAAATGTTTTAAGTGTGTACAGACATTTACTTGATAGTTTTTAAGTGCAGTGAACCTCAGAAGAATTGCTTCAACGTTTCTCTCCCATCTTGTTTCTTTCAAGTCTCTTTTTTGAGTGCTTACTCCAAACACACAGCCTTGCTTGTTCCATTTACATTGCTGTGCATTTTAAGCAGGCCATGTGGTGGGCTTCTATGGCAATTCTCCATTACTGCAGACATGAATGAGCTTTTTGTTTGATCTCACAACTTGTTTTCCAAGACGTCTGTTGCTTGGTTCTGGTTCCTGTTTCCTGGATTTGGTTTGTTTCCCTCTTTTCTAACTTTTAGATCTGAGGGGAAGTCATTTTTGAGCGCAGCAGCATTGAGAGAACATCAACTGCTGACAACTTTGTTCCAGAAACTCCTGACATAGCCACACCCCACTTTACCAGTAATTCCACCTCCCAAACCCAGGCCAAGTGTCCAGAGCTCCACGTGCAAGCATGGTTCCAAACTTTCTACAAGGCTTTGTAGATACAATGGAAACTAAACTGTAACAGTCAATGAAGACAACATTGCCAGACCGGAGCTACAGTGGTTGTCGTTCACTCCGCAGGCCCTTTCAAAACAATAGCACTTCCATAAAAACATAAACTGGAAATGGCTAAAGCCAGCTTATTTAAATCTAATTCCACTGAGGCTTCTGAAAGCAGTCATTGCCTTCTCTCTCTCTCTGTAATCAGGGAGAAAGGGAGTAATATCCTGAAAGTGGCTGACCACAGACATGGGTTTCAAAAGGATGGTGTTCTGAGGAGGAAGGGAGGGGCTGTGTGTGTGATAAGTAAGGTAGACGTTTTGGCCAGAGGATTCAAAGAAGCTGTAGTTTTCATCTATTTCAAAGGCTTTGTCTCACAACGAAATGTTTACAAAACATGTTAAACCATTCTATAATCAGTGACTAACAAAATAAAAAAGTAGCCATTTAGTCATTTTAGCAAACTGCTAAAGAAAACCTTAAATTATTAATTATGTTGTAAAGGACTCACCTTCTTCTTGCTGCAATAGATTTGCCATTTCTTCTCTGCAGGCAAAGCAAACATGGCTTCCCTGTTCTTGTCTGTGAGATCCAATTCATCCTGAGGAAAGGAGAACAAGACAACTGAGCCACACTTAACATTATATATCTTAAAAAGCATAGTGAAAAGATATAATACCAGCCCCAATAATTTGTCTCTGTGTGTGTTTTGTAGTCATTGTGTAGTTCATGTGTATTTGTAGCATGTTCAGGTATGTCTAGTGTGTGAGAGTAAGATAAATACAAAGCATGTAAAAACCTCAACTTTACATACTGTAACAAACCTTACGGTAAGTGCTCATGTCACTTGCCATAGATTTCCAATTATTTCCAATCCAAAGAGCCCTGGGTTAAGTTTTAACTGCTGTGAAACTCACATAGTGTGAACTATGTGAACGCTTACGTAAAAAGCTTACGCCGAATGTCCTACGCTTTCCCTATTCAACTTACGGAATGAACGCGGCGGAAGTTTCGTCTTTTTCCGTAAGTAGAATAGGGAAGGCGTAGGACATACGGCGTAAGCTTTTTGAAGAATGCGGAAAGCCGAAGCACGTGCAAGACGATAATTTGTATTTATAAAGCATATACGGTTGTATTTTTTTCGAAAATGACTGATCGTTTCGCTAGATAAGACCCTTATTCCTCGTCTGGTATCGTTTAAAGCCCTTTGAAGCTGCACTGAAACTGTAATTTTGACCTTCAACCATCTGGAGGCCATTGAAGTCCACTATGAGGAGAATAATCCTGGAATGTTTTCATCAAAAACCTTAATTTCTTTTCGACTGACGAAAGAAAGACATGAACATCTTGGATGACATGGAGGTGAGTAAATTATCAGGAACATTTTATTTAAAAGTGGACTAATCCTTTTACTGTCCCCAGTAAATCCATCAAAAAAAAAAAAGTTTTCAATGAAATACCACAAAATGTCCATCTCATCCATTTTCTGGTAACATTTTAAAATAAATACAAAGTTCTGTCAAGAAACTCTAGATGGCACAGGCTGATATGTCCTTTACTCAATCTGCATGCAATCACATCATTCTCTAGGGCATAGCTGATTGGTTCCTGCTCTATCAGCTCAGCATCTACGTAGCAGTTTGCAGCATGCTTTCAGAAACCCTCCACCTCCCCCAGCTCCACCTGTATAGATGTACAGCAAGAGTATGTCTTACTTGCTCACAGCAATGTGTTGTGTATGTATTGGCGGCAGCAAGTCCCATACATGCTCTGCAGCAGCAAATACAGCAGTAGATCTAGTCTGCCAAGACCTAACATATTAATATTGTCATATCCATTACCATGCCAAACACTGAGTTGTCATGACATTTATACTGAAAGTGTGATGTATTGTTAATAATTACACATACTGCATAATAAATATAATTCTATCATTCAATTCATTTTATTTTTCCACTAGAACTCTAGATTATGTTTAAGGAATTGTGTTTAACAGGCACTGACGATTCAATTCACAGTCCTTTTCTATAGAGTCATGGACATACAGTAATAGTGAGAGAGGGAACAAGAAAAAAAGGCAGAGTTAAAATGAGGGAGGTGCAGGAAAGACTTAGTGAGGGAAAGATTTAGAGATGGTCAAAATGGAAGGAAGTCATATGTGGCCCACAGAGGACTGACAGGAAACTGTTTCAGCCAGCAGTGACCAAGCAGAGAGCATCATGCATCATAAACAGAAAGAACAACAATAAATATAAATATGAAAACGTAGAGTAAAATGTACCATAAAAGCAGGCCTGATGTTAATGATGTTAAACTTAATTATTTGTGTCACATTTTTGAAAACAAAACTATAATTCAATCTGTACTATATTTTAATATAATGATATTTGCAGGCTACAATGAAGAGAGAAATTTTCAGTGTCCTTAGAAGGTCAACAGCCCTAGTCCACATTATGAAAGTGAGCACTTTGGAATTCAAAAATATATATATATATATATATCTTCATTGTATTTCATGGAAGAATAGTCAGAGATACAGGGTTTGGACAACACAAGGGATAGTGAAGATGAATTTTGGTATTTTTTGGGTACATTATTCCTATAAGGGCTCTAAAAACTGTGTAATTCCAACTGAAACACCCTCAATAATATGCAATTTTGCCATTAAATTAATACTCAATTAAGGATGGGTCTCACCTCCACTCAAGTAACAATCTCTTACCATGACAGCCCATACCAAACCTAATTCGTCACACATTTTCTCAACTGGCCCACTCCCTTATCCAGATCTAATCAGCTGAGTCACGGTGCGAGGACAGAAAGGTTGACTGAGGACATTGAGGTGGCAGCAGTAGCCAGGAAGCTCATTGGCCGATCCCACCACACCCAGAGCTCTCAGCCACGGAAATGAGGAAGAAACACATCTCTGACCTCTCCACTCCAGGAAGGCTGGGCAGCCGAAAGGAGGGAAAGGGCTGTACCATTATTATGTCATGTAATTCTGTAATCTTCTCATTATTTATTTGAAAAAAATTGTCTAAATCAGTCATCTGCGAAGGCTGTGTATGCAAGATTTAACCAAGCAATATTGCAATATTAATAAGAGCTCTGTTGTTCCAAATAACAGAACGGCTGTGATTCGCCCAGCGGCAGGTGGCCACAGGTAATGTGATCGTGCTGATATTCGGACCATCAACAAACAGCATAAATGTGATATTACATGACTATTTTTCCCAACAAAAAAAGCAGGATCATGTCTCTGAGCAACACACAGTAGGTGTGTTTTATTAATGTGTTTTTGAACAAATCAGTGACTCTTTCATAACACACAGACTAGCGTCCTGTCTGGAACACCACAACAGACAAGCGGAATGATACAATTGTCTCGGAATGCAGCTCGGCCAATCAAAACCTTACAAAACTAACTGCTGTGAATTACGGTGATCCTAAGCATTGTGTAACAAAACATCATAACAATAAAGGTTCATTTAAATTAAGTGTCTTGTGGAACATGCTCTTGGTCAATGTGATAAACTACACTTGTGGCTCCTAGGACTGTGTGAACTGACTTCATACATCCACTAAAAATCAGTTAGCTAAGACCAGTAGGTTAAAAATAATTGCAAAAATTGATAGTTCTGAAAAAACAAACAAATGGCATCTGCTTGGGCATTCAGGCATTTTAAATAGGGCTTGAATGCCTTAAAGTGTAACTTAGCCGATTTTCCACCCACTTTGTATATATATCGGTATTGTATGTAAATAAACAAAGTTGACTCATTCTCTGTGTTGCCCGGACCGAGAAAAACTCGCTCCAGGGCTTTGATGAAAACTACAGATTATACTTCAGCATTTTTGTTCATTGCCCACAGACAGTCAGATCGTCAAAGGATTATCAAAAGAACAGTTAGGCATATGCATAAACTCTGTGTTTGTAGTCAACATTTCAAACTGGATGACTACGAACACAGAGGTTTTTTAGATTTTCCATCGTTGCATTCTCTCCGTATTTACAGTTCTTTGCAGCCTTTAGCCACTGCCTACAATGCACTAGATCCATCACTAGAAACCAAAAGTAACTCACTCCCGTTGAACTCCCATTATGACTAGAAGTTTGCTAAGAAGTATTTCCTACTAAAGCAAGTATTTGACTCTGGTAAGTAACCATAGCAGACTGGTGGAAGTGGCCTTGGACGGCAAAATGCCCAGTGCACTATAAGTGTTGAAGTATTTGGCGAAAGGGAAGACAACAGTTTTTCTGTTCTCTCCAGTCAGGAAGCACTGATTTCAAATATTTGTTTATTTTTTGTTTTTTGTTTTTCCCCCTCGGTTTTCTTCTACATAGGCACCCAAGTTTTATTGAAGGCCCATTTTGCCAGTGAAGAAGTACCCCTTTAATTGACGGCACATCAGTTGAATTCTATATTAATGCACTAAGTTACTAACTACATCCTGTTATTGACAGCCTCTTTAGACTAAACATATAATGACAGTTTTTGACTTTCTGTTTCTCTTTTTCTCTTATGGCAGGGACACACTCTTCTTCTGTTCATGCTTCTTTTCATTTCTCAGCTCATTACTACAGCTGGCCCACATGCCCATTTCACAAAAAAAGCCAAAAACACGCATATACATGAGTGAATAAACATACACGCACACAAGCACAGAACACTCAAACACAAGTCACTGTACCAAAGATAGAACCCCCACACACACAAATAGATACAAGATACAACCACAACATACAACTTTCTGATAAATTCCATGTTTTTGCAAAGAGGCTGCTGTATCCAAATGTGTGAGCCATTTAGCTGTAGAGTAAAACTTTATGATTATCACATTTTCCTGAACGCATACATCCACATCTCAAGAAAAACAAAATTACACAACTGCAAACTGTTGTGAGGTTTTGTGTTGCACGTGTTTCTGATTGATTGCATCCAGTCAACCCCGTCATATGATCTATCACCATCATGAAACAATCAATCAGAAGAAGCTAATTACTCTAGTCTCATTTACAGCTTATAACTGAATGGAAGGGTTGCTTACACATTTACTCTACAGGCATGCGTGCAGTCCGAGACAATGACTGATTGAATTGACCAAAGCTGTTAACAGTTGGACGATTTTCTTCTTTTTAAACCTGGTTCTGTGGCAAATAGCTCTCAGTTCCTCAGACTAGAGAGCTATTGAGAAAATGTAGTTAAGACAACAGATATACAAGTCAGCTGTGTTTACCATTTAGCTGATGTACAAGAAATAACAAAAATCTGTTGAGCAAGTACAAAAGACAGTGATCAATGTTCAAAACTGTCTCCCTTACCCCGATTCGCAACGGTAAGCTTATAAAATTGATTTATAATTTGAGCTGTTGGGTCCAATTTCACAGGAAATGTCAGTTCGAGGTTATTTATCTTTAGGTTATTTGATCACGACATGTCCATAAACAGAAAGAAGAAGAACCGGCTACTATATGATGTATGCTGAGGATGCAGTTGCTTAGAATTTAAAAATTTAGATGGCTGCTTTTAAGACAAGAGCAGAACCAGAGTAAGTTGAAAAACATTTTCGAAAAGTGGATATGAAGTGCCTAAGGGGTATTTAGTAGTGGAAATAAAGTGTTTAAAGGGTAGGGTTAGGAGTAGGTGTAGAGGAGGGCTTCATTACACTGAGATGGAAACAGTATCTACCACTATTTGAACCAAGTGTAAATAGCATCTAACTACTATTTACACATAGTGCAAAGAAAATACTGCTATTTTTCATTTAGTGTAAATAGCATCTAACTGTATTTGCACTCAGTGTAAATAGCCACTGCCTATTTATATTACCACCAATCTGCAACTCTACAGGTTTATATATTAAATATAAACCAAAATACATTCACGTCTGTGTCTTCATCACAAAGCGGAGAATGTGGCCTCTGTTTGCAAGTTTCAAACTAATATCATATTCCAAAAAACTGTTAATCCTGTCAACAGTGACCTAGTTCTGTCAGGTTTCTTCCAGATTCCAGTGAGAGAATATTTATCACATTACTGTAACAAGTGCATGTTTTGACATATTTCTCATTTATGGAAAACATTGTCACTTGGGTATTTGTTTGGTCTTTGCAGAAAATGGACAAGTCTTGCTCCACATGCGGTGCAGCCATTTAAATGTTTGGCAGAGCAGTAACAAGGGCCAGTTTGTTTATTTGTTTGTTTGTTTAAATAGATAGGGGTAATCCATAGTGAAAGAATGGTGCATGGCAGCAGTCTGCTTTTTTTTTAGTTAAATCCATTTTATTATACACATTTTTTTCCTTTAGTATCAAGCACAAGGCTGCTGTGATTTACCTAACAGCTCCCATATGTTGGGCATGTTTTGACTCCAAATGATGAGCTGCTTTATTTATTCATTTTTCCTTTCCACAATCTGTTTTTAGCTCAAATACAGGGTGGAGAAAGACAGAAAAAGAGCCAGACAGAAAAAGAGAGACAGACAGAAAAAGAAAATTAATTATTCTCGCAACTCACAACAAGTTTTCTCTTAAAGGGATAGTTCACCCTAAAATGAAAATTAAGTCGTCATTTACTCACCCATTTACTGATACTTTTGCGTCTTTTTTTATAAAGCTTGATGTTGGTCGCTATAAACTGCCATTATATGGATGAGCACAAGCGAGACATTTTTTAAAAATTCTCCTTTTGTGGTCCATAAAAGAAAGAAGGCCATACAGCATTATAACACCACCAGGGTGAGTAAATTATAACTTAATTTTAGGGTGGACTATCCCGTTAACTGGACATTTAAGTCATTTAAAGATTACATGCCCTACTTTGTTCGTCAAACTGTATTATTCAAGATGCTCCAAACCACTGTTGTTTGGCAGCATCGGAGATCAGTATTGAATTTGCTTCACTGAACTAGTAAGATTGCCCGAACCTCAATAATGCAAGTCAGCATCCAATTTCTCACATTAGCTTGGAACACTTGTAGTACAAAAGCTGATCATACATTTTAGGAAACTATGCAAAGTCACTGAGACAGATTGCGCTCTGTTAGCCTCTCAAATATCACTTATGTGTTACATTATGGATTCCCTGAATGAATCTAGAAGTAAATTAAACAGATTTCATGGTATAAACCATGACCACCAGACTAGCCAGCAGATACTCACCACCAATTCAGAGAAGCGGGCATGCAGTTCTTCCTCTGGGGGCATGGGGGCACTGAACTCCAGCAGCTGCAGGGGGACACTGTCTTTCAGGTTGATCTCAGGGGGTTCACTGCTGCTGAAGCAGCACAGGAAGCCCAGGGCGGGCCGTGTGCGCTTCCGGGGAGGCATCCTCTCCGATCAGGAGGAGCCGACAACCAGAGAGGTGAAGAGTCTGCTATCTAGGGGGCATGATCTGAAAGAGAAAGAAAGAGGCAATCAGAATTTAATAAAGACCACACAAGGTGACAAGGTAACCATTAGGCCACAAATGAATTGAAAAACATTAAGACAAACATCAAGAAACTGAATAAATGTTTCCAGTGTTCAACCACAGAAATGAAACCCAAAAACAACAAGCAAAGTTAAAGCGTCATGTTGAGAGTTGAGAAAGCCCTCCATAGTGCCCGATATGGTCTTCCCTGCATTGATGTACCTCACTGATGTTAAATCTAAAGCAGTTTCACAGCAGTCCAACAGCTTTAATTGGTCAACATCAGAATGTGAACATCAATGAAAGACAGAGGCTGTTATTCTAGAGGCTAAAACCCTTCAGCTGTGTGGAGTGGCCATGAAGGAGCTTGGACTCTGAAAAGCAACAACCCTTATCCCTCTCCAACGCTTCTTCGGTGCATGTGGGCACAGTGAATGGAACCTCCTGGCACCTCTCTGGATGTGCTGGCATAACCCCCAGGGCGCTACAAAGACCTCTCTGTTTCCAGGCTACAATGATCACCAATGGCAAAAGAGAAGGAAGGCAAGGGAGGGCATGAGTAATTGCCATAAGAGGCGGCCGTACCCATCACACTCACCGGAACGGAGAAAACACAAGAGGGAAACAAGCCCAGCGTTCTTAGACTCACTGTTCTCACAAGTATGTCCACCATATTCAGAATGGTAGTGGTTTCCATTAAGCTTACCAAAAAATTGTGGCATGGAAATAAAAGTGTCAGCCTCGTTTATTTTAGATTATTTCTCAAACACTAGATGACAAGTGCAAGTGCAAGTGCAAGCCCTGCTGCAAAAACCAACATGGTATGACATAATATGGTAGCTGGATTTTTGGTCCAAGATGATCTGCCAGGTTGAAACCAGGCCAGCTTGAGCTGATCAAATATCTAGACCAGCCCAAATTGGCTAAAACCATGTAAACCAAAGCAGACTGATGCAGACAGAACAATATATACTATTAATATGAATACTCAGATAGTGTTTCCT
Source organism: Anabarilius grahami (assembly GCA_003731715.1). Classification (NCBI taxonomy): domain Eukaryota; kingdom Metazoa; phylum Chordata; class Actinopteri; order Cypriniformes; family Xenocyprididae; genus Anabarilius; species Anabarilius grahami. Next base: position 12,590,398 of record RJVU01051648.1, read on the forward strand.
ACTTTGTTCCTAAAGTACCACATAATAATTGAACATGGAAACATTTTTTATACTGTATGTTTTAGTTAAGATTGCAGCTTGAATGTGATGAGTGAGAAGGACTTAAAAAATGACTAGTTGCCAAGAGGGATGGGACAATACATCGATTCTCGATTTACAAAACAATGATTTTTGGATAGATTCTGATACTTTCTCTCTCAAATCATTTCCGAGCTTAGTTTTAACAGCAGATGGTGCTCTAGGCTAGTTTTTAACTGCGCTCCAGTGTTGCCAATTGCTTTCAGTTGAAAGTAGCTAAAATTGTTCGCTAAATGTCGCTAGATGACGTCATACTGGCGAGTCCACTGATCTATATTAATAAAAAATATAGATCAGTGGGAGTCATGGAATCTAGATAAGGTTTGTCCAAGAAGTAGCTGGATTTGTCGCTAGGCTTTTAAATAAGTCTCAAAAGGGGCGGGGAAGTTGTTCAATCTAGCGACAAAGTCGCTAAATTGGCAGCACAGCTGGAGAGCGCTCGTGCTTTCGACTGAGTCATGTACGTGGTTAAATATACTTGCACCTAAATATACTTGCACCTCAGAATGCTTTTATGACGTGAGATTAATGTAAACAGCCCACTGCGAACACCCTTGTAATTCACTTTAACCTTTTCGAACTTTATGAGTGATTCTTTTAGATTTAAGTGGTGTGTGTAAAGGAACTTGAAGCAAGCAGAGGATGGGTGTATGTAGTGCCATCTGCTGTTAAAAACTAAGCTCAGAATCAATTTATGAGAGGATCGCGATACATCGGAAAATATCAGAATCGCTACAGATTCTTTGCATCACAAACCCTAGTTGCCACAAAATAATAATCTTCTGGATTGTCACTGGTTACATACAATAAACAAACATAACCAGCATTTATTTATATATAATTTGTAAAATATTAAAATCATAATAAATATTTGCAATAATAATAAATATATAATAATAAATTATTATTGTTTTTATTATTATAAAAATCTGAGATGGTTCTTTTTAATGAAATCAGACTGAACCTTAAAAATATTGTTAGGGAATCATTAAGAAACCAGAACTTTAAGATAAAATCAGAACCAAAATCATTAAATTCCTTGACCCATCCCTGAGGAATATATATCAAGCTCCCCTAAAGCCCATTAATAATATATCATCAGTTCTAATCGGACATTCACATTACCGCATAACCATATACAGTTATTTCTTTATAACTTATATAATTTCAAAGCCTTCATGCAGTTTTCTTGTACAGCTCTCAAATAAATGCTTATTTTATGGAACAGCAGTAAATTCTTTATGAAGGCTTTCATCTTCATATTTTCAAGGAAGCAGAGTCTGAATATTGTCTCAACATCGGTCTCTAAACATGTTAAACATCTAATAGAGTGTTACTGCCAATGTCCTTAAAGGATATGAACCCTTTTCTTAATAACATTCTGAATACATAACACAAACACTCCTTTTAACTTTAACACCGAGATAAATTTAGGATCTAACTTTAATAATTTAGTGTGATGTCAAGTCTAAGATGCTCGTGAAGATGGTGAGGAAGGATAGTTCTGCAGCGAGAAAAACAAACAAACATTCTAAATCAGTTACATTATGAGGTTTAATTACACTTGAAATGCTGCCTTTGAAGGACGCTACCTACATATGCAGTAGAAAGGCAGCTCACTAGTATTAGGACAAAAGAAAAAAAGGTGACTGGTTCTTGCAAATGAAAGACAGGACTTCCATTTCTCCAGCTTCTATATTAAAACATTTTTTTTTTATTCATTTATTTTTCAGCGAGTAGTCCATCTCCTCCTCCTTATACCATCTCTAGCAGCAGTCGCATAATGGTTATGCTGTCTCTTATGCATTTATGCCACAGGGTAGGGCATGCTGGGTAAACTGTTTGAGCAGTGGTGTATAAAAGAGAGACAGGGAAGGAGTCAGACAGAGATGGGGGGGGGGGGGCTTTTGGCTGTTGCCATTTCTCATTCAGCTCATGACTACATCAACATCATCCTGTGTGCTGCTGGAAGTAGGTCAGTGGAGGAGAGAAGGAGGAGCGTTTCCCTCTCACACACACTGCGCATTCTTTTTTTTCTTGCTTGTGTGATCAGCAGCATCTGTGTCAGGCAGATTTTTTCCCTTTCCTTTTTCAACTTTTTCTCAACAACATAGCAATAAGAGAAACGGTAACAATTTACTTAAAGCAATTATGTCTATGCATTATAAAAGTATTTTGACTTGTAATGAACCTTATAATGCATTGTATGGTCTCATGAATATTTGTAACCAGTTATAATACATTACAATACTAATTTTAAGCCTTTAGAAAGTATAATGCATTAAAACACATGACAAGCAACCAGTTTCAGATGTAACAAGGAATCTGCAAATATTCTAATGCATTTTAACTTTAGTTAGTTATTTATGAAAATATATAATGCATTATAACATACATTATCAATACCTTTATAATGCATTATACATAAAGTAAAGTGTTACCAGAGATACCTCCACATTCCTACTAGGGGTGAAAGAATACACAAAACTGATGGTTCGGTTCATACCTCGGTTTTGAAGTCACGGTTCGGTACGGTACGGTTCGGGGGAGAAACAAAACAAAATTGCTTTTTTTTTTTATTAAACAATAGTTTACTGAACAAATTGTGTCTCTGTCTATAAATGAATTCAATTATAATTAAAAGTTTCTTAAAGATAAAAAAATTATCTCTGCTAATGCTGTAAACTATATAAGGAGCCCTTACTTGCACATTACTATAATCATCAGCCCAAACTATTAGCCTAAATTAAGTTGCTATTTATTTTTAGATATAATAATCAACACTTAAATTGGATGCAAACTTGTACCTGCACATAAGGCAGTTTTTGCATTAACTTCTAAATCTAATTATAAAATTATGTTTTTACTTCAATTTGTGTTGAAATATAATCATTTTCATAGTGGCTGTCATTTTCATGACAGATTTATTTAAACATTCATTAAATAATTAAGACATCACTAACAAGTTAAGTAAAATATATTGAATATATAGGCTAATTTAGTATATATATTTAGTGAAAGAGTTCATTTTTCTGACAAACTAACAAGCTGTGGTAAATGCTACATGACACAGTGTTTACAAGCTGTTTTATTGATGTCTTTCCGCCTTTGAAACACTGATTGAGCGATTACACAAGAGATATTATACATTTCAGTAAGTAGTAAGTTGCTCTGTATCTTTCAACATACCTTCAGATGTTCATTCATGTTTATTCTTTAAGTGTGTTGTGGAGGGGGTAAAGGCAAATATTTGGGCCAGAGTATGGCATCCTTGTCCGAGTACGTGGAAACTTTGGGTTTGGCCTCTGAATGAGGCTCTTTAGTGGACCTTTAGTGGACTTTGGTCTCTTCACCTGGAGTGAAGGAGACCATTTTGAACACGAGGGCTCCCTCAAATAGGAGGCTGTATGTTCTAAAGTGGAATCTGTTTGTGTCCTGACTCCTGATGCAGTATAATCGCAGTTTGGCAAAAGTTCGGCAAAAGTGGGTGTGGCTTGGCGACTCTTAAAGGTGCCCTAGAATTTTTTTTAAAAAGATGTAAAATAAGTCTAAGGTGTCCCCTGAATGTGTCTGTGAAGTTTCAGCTCAAAATACCCCATAGATTTTTTTTAATTCATTTTTTTAACTGCCTATTTTGGGGCATAATTAGAAATGAGCCGATTCAGGGTGTGTGGCCCTTTAAATCTCGTGCTCCACGCCCACGGAGCTCGCGCTTGCCTTAAACAACATAAAAAAAAGTTCAAACAGCTTATATAACCCTCAAAATGGATCTTTACAAAGTGTTCGTCATGCAGCATGTCTAATCGCGTAAGTACAGTGTTTATTTTGATGTTTACATTGATTCTGAATGAGTTTGAGACTATGCTCCGTGGCTAACGGCTAATGCTACACTGTTGGAGAGATTTATAAAGAATGAAGTTGTGTTTATGCATTATACAGACTGCAAGTGTTTAAAAATGAAAATAGCAACGGCTTTTGTCTCCGTGAATACAGTAAGAAACGATGGTAACTTTAACCACATTTAACAGTACATTAGCAACATGCTAACGAAACATTTAGAAAGACAATTTACAAATATCACTAAAAATATCGTTATCATGAATCATGTTAGTTATTATTGCTCCATCTGCCATTTTTTGCTATTGTCCTTGCTTGCTTACCTAGTCTGTTGATTCAGCTTTGCACATCCAGACGTTCTGCCCTTGTCTAATGCCTTTCATAATGTTGGGAACATGGGCTGGCATATGCAAATATTGGGGGCGTACACCCCGACTACTGTTACGTAACAGTCGGAGTTATGTTGAGATTCGCCTGTTCTTCGTCGTTTAAACAAATGAGATTTATATAAGAAGGAGGAAACAATGGAGTTTGAGACTCACTGTATGTCTTTTCCATGTACTGAACTCTTGTTATTTAACTATGCCGAGGTAAATTCAATTTTTGAATCTAGGGCACCTTTAAAGTGAACACATTCATGTTGAGGGTGTTTCTTTGGGGAGACATTCACTTGTCTTCCATATTATGTGTGGGATGAGATGGTTGAGAACTTTAAGTTCTTTTCTTTAACTTGCACCTCAAAAGGTGTGCTTTTGCTTCAGATATTGCTCTACTTAAGGATTTCTGAGAACTTTGTCTGATTTTTGTTCCTTCCTGGGGCTTATCTGTGGTCCTAGAAGGCTTCACAGGGCCTCCGTTTATGCCACTGAAGTCAGCCCCTTAGATATTTCTGACTGTAAAGTTGGTTGATGGCCTTAGCATTCCTTAAATGTATTTGTAATTTGCAGGCCTTTTCAGTGAGTGCATCCTCTATGGATTTCGCCCTTGGTTCAGTAAGTCTTTTTGTGAACTAAGATAGAGCATGTCTTTAAAGCCGAGTGTACACACAGGATTGAGAGTGTGTTCAAGGTGTGTTCGACAAAATCAGCCCAATGGCCAGTCAAAAGTAGCCCAAAAACAACGCAATGAAGTTTTCTCCATCGGGCGCTTGAATTCTCCATTGAATTTGTATGTTTTTACACATGGCAACAACTTAAAAGTAGCCCAATTCACTGTGTATACGGTACGATTTTTGCTGTTGTACGAGCTTGCAGGCGATTGTCTGCAAGCACGAAATCGCATGGAAATCGTTGATGCTCATATGGTCGCGGCTCGCATTGAGTGAGAGGAATTTTGTGCCAAGCCAAGAACATTACGACCACCTCCTGAGCTCCCAACAATTTTTAAATATTCTGACAAGTGTATAGGCTGCCCCCTATTGCCAAATAATACACAACCACGTCATACGCTAGATCTATGAATATTATTATAGACCAGTGGCTGCAGCCCTACAGCGTGCACATAAATTGACACACAAACACACACAATACACTTTCTAGTTGTTTTTGTTGAAGGGAATGGATGTGCTGTTCTCTGCTTTCCACCAAATCTTTTTATTTTATTTTTTCTATCCAAACCAATAGCAACAACAATTAAAGCTCCAGTCAACATGTTTAGCGCAAAAGCTCATGCGATTGCCGCCGGCTCGCCATGCGGTACAGTCGTGCCGTGTACCAGCTGCTTTGACACGTTTATCAGGTTAACTGACTCGTAACGTGTGCAATGGCTCACGACCTCCCGAGTGTCCGAACTCACAGTAGGTACGCCTGCCTTAAGGTTCTTCCTCTATGTTCTGCTCTCAAGTTGTGGTGTTGCAGTGGATTTCTCCTCAACTTTTAAGTAGTAGGAGGATGAGAGACTCAAAGGGCTTGTGGCTAAAGTGCAAAAGATGCTGCATTGAGTAAGACACAAAGCTAGGTGAACCTATTGAAGGAAACATCCCATTCCCTATTCAGTGAACCAGGGAAACATACGTAGACGACCTCAGCCATATTGAGGGACAAAAATGTCATAGAGACATTTGATTATGAATCTTTTCACTAGAGCCACTAAACAATCAACCAGAATACACTCCAGGCAACCACAAAGCAATGTACCAAAAACAACATTGTGATGATATGTTTTGCACAATGTTAAACTATTTCCTTCTGCTGCTGTTACATACACATGCAGACACCTCGCTCTTCACATAATCCTCATTTCTCTGACTCATAATTGATTGTTCTCTCTATAACACAGCCTGGGTCTTATGTAATGCAAATACACTTCTCTCCCCCACACGTTTCCCCCAGAATTCATTCCATAATGTTCTCACAATAAACCCAAGGGAACTCCAAGGAATCTTTGGCATTCCAAACCGCCTCTGTCACAGTGGCCAAATGGAATCTTTTCATTTTCTTTCTATCGCTCTCTCTCTCCTGGTTTTTAGCAATAATATCAGAGGTTGCCCTCTCCAGAGGGCCCCCATCTGATCTTCAAAGCCAGTATAGCTCACTCTCAGTGTCTGAGAAAAAAATAGAGCAGCAACAAATAAAGCCCAAATGGAATAAATGTATCATGTTATGGGAGTAAAAAATGAGGATCAGTTTTTAATTAAGTATAAACAAGATAACTGGGCCATTTCACATACTACACATTAAAAGTATGTACTTTGCTTGCTTGCTTACTTTTGAGTAAAGCAATATAGTACGGTAGCATCAGGACATCTGTGTATACATTTAAAAACAGCTGTGATGTTCACTGCACTGAACTTTTCTTCAACTGAAAAGGTTCACTTTGTTTATTATTTATACAGCAGTGTGAATGTACTGTGTCTGTTTATCTGTATATTAATTTTGACCTTCAGCATGAGTGTTATCGACGGAGTAACTTAGCGATTATGCATTCTTACATGTCCGCTAATGTGGAGGATTGTGTGATAAGTAAATCACACTTCCTGCCCAGAATCTAACAATCAAGTTCATCTCTAGTCCTCTCATGACTCGAGGGGCCCAGTCCACTTCAGTATTACTTCAATGGAAACTGATGATTACACTTTTCAATGCCTTTTGCAGTGCTCTTGTATAATGTGTCTGTGGGTGTATCAACTTTCTGCACCTATTTAGAGATGTCATTGTTTTTACATTGTTTTAATAAAAAAATGGCAAATGAACTTGACAGCCAGTGTTCATCATGGGAAGAGTCATGCTAATCTGTTTCGAGTTGTAGAAGAGAGAGTATAACTGTGCGTTTAATTTTAAATTGAAACAAATTATTCAAAAAAATCATCCAAAATAATTATGCATGTAGCTTTTATGACTTCATATTAAAGGTAGTGTAGGTAATTTTTGTATAGAGGCTAACTATAGCAAAGCTAGCTTCAAAAGCATAAGATCCCATCCTCCCTTCAAAGTGTCTCCAAAGCCACGCCTCCTCCAAAATACATGAATGCGTACAGCAGGGAGCAAACAAAAGCGTCATGAGAGACGCCGTTAAACTACCTCTCAAAGCACATAACATTACAATGAAAATAAACGTATATAACTTAAAGAGCTCTGACCTGTACCTCCTGACTGCTGCAGATTTATTTCGGCGTTGATGGTGTTGCCATTGAAATTCATAAATTCAAGTCACGAACCACCCCAAGTATAACTGTATCCCTCTGACCAAGGGATTGGATGAACATTTTATGGTTCTACGCATTTCACTGATGATAGAAATGCATATAAATACATTTAGACCACTTAACTTAGTTATTGTTATTGGGATGTGAAGAGACTTTCAACCAGCTTAACAAAAATATTGTTTAGGTAAATCACTTACCCTGCCTTTAATTGAGAAACTACAAATATCTGTATTGTTGTCCTCTTCCCATCTGCTTTATCTTGCACACCAATCTTGTTTTTCTACCCTTCTTTGATATTATTTACTGACACATCCTCTGCTGCCAAGCATAGTATTCAAAGCCCCTTCACTGCACTCAAGTGAAAGATGTTTTACATATTTTAGCATTGACACTTCAAACTGCAATAAATACTTAGGCCTTCTCTGCTGTTTTGGTTAAAGTCTGTAACATTTCAGAAAGCAAAGCAATTCTGTTTGGAATGTTTCCGTGTTTGGACACACTGAAAAAGATTTTAAGAGGTTGTAGTTTTTGTTGTGCAAATTTTCTCTACATCATTTGATTAAATGTCACTTTATAACTTAGATGGCACTGCAGCTCACTTCAATACATGATTGTTGCAAAGAAAAAGTAGTGAATTAAACTTGAAATATAATGCAATTATTTAAATCGAAGTGAATGCTTCAAGATGGCATGAGCATGGTTTGTTAACCGTTACCATGTGAAAGCGTGTTAAAAATCCCTCTTAAACTGTGTCAAATACATTACACCAGATATTGAGAAAGCAGCACAGTGTAATAAATGGTCCAACATTTATTTAGAATGTGACCAACACGTTTTCTTTGATGCTTTATAGCTGGCATCTGGGACAATGGGACCATAATGGGACAATGGTCAATATAGCATCCAGGTCATTGACTGCTGTTGTGTGTCAAATGCGTGTGTCTTTGGGCACGTGTGTACATGTGTGCGTGCAGAGGGGAGTTGAATATGGAAGAACAGGGGGCATTACATAAATAACAAGGCTAAAGTACTGGCTGACTGCATGCAAACATGGGTTGATTTATCTCATCTGCTTTGACTCACAGAATCACATGCCTGTCATGCATACACAGAGACATTTTAGTATAACGTGTGCACAAAACCGCCTTACTAAAACTAAACACTGTAGTTATGTAGATTATTTTTCAAAACTGATAGATGACCATATTTCAAGTCAATGAAAAACACATGTACATATCATGTATCCATTTGGCAGAAGCTTTTATACAAAGTGACTTATATTGCATTGAAGGTATTCAGCACAATAATCTACTGTTTGAGTTACAGAAAGGTCTTTAACCAGTGGCATGATCTGAGTTTTCAAGGCAAAGTATTTCATATCTATAAAGGAGGACCTTTAAGTGCCTACGTGCAACAGAGATGATGGTCAAACCCAACCCGTCCTATCTCTCCTCTATTCTCTCCAAATCACTTCCTCTCTCTCCTCTCGTAAGATAAGAGAAAGACTACACAAGCATTCAAAAATTTCACAGCAAAAATCTATTCCAAGCTGTTACACATAGCCAAAACAGTTGCCTGCTTCATAGCATAGATAGACAGAGGCAATAATGCTTTGGGAATGGTCCCTTAAATGTTGTTAAATGACACAAAAATATGAAATTATAAAAAATATTTTGCTAATTGTAAATGTTGTGTACATGTATTTTTCCACCTCAATGCTGCATTAAACAGAGTGTCAGTGCATCTTTTTGTGATATGCAGCTTTAGATGCAGATTCTGTATTCAATACACTGGCAGCTAAATAAATCACTGCAAACATCTCAAAGCTCCTGATTACATTCAAATTTACATCCAAACAACTTGACATCATTGTTGTTGAATTTAAATGGGTCAGACTTGGACTGAGTAACATTAATCATGTTGTTATCCAGTATTGTAATGAGCACAAAACACATTTATTGGGTAAAATAGACATTTTAATTAGATTTAAAGAATGATACCCTTTTTTGTTTTCTCACAGATGACAAACAACTGGTCATTTGCTAATAGAGCTTCCAATTGTGCCTTTCTGGAATTTTAAACAATTCTGCTAAACTTCTAAAGCAAGGATCTGCAAAGAATGTTGATAAACCCTGTTTCATTCATTCTCTCTCATAAATTAAAACCATGTCTACATCTGCTTTTGATCACTGTGAACTCACTCACTTTAACAAGAATCCTTACGATTAAAACAGAAGACTACAAATTTCAATAAGTCAGTTTGACAGTGCAGTTTACAATGCAGCTGTCATGTTTCTCTCCTTTTAATGAAGACTTCAGAGGGCATTATAGAGGTCAGAAGTCAAGGATGTGATGGATTTACATTTAAGTAGGAAATTCATCCAAGCTTCACTGTCTGAAGGAGTAAAATGCCAAACACAGTGGTCTCCATTTTTAACACAGACCTGCAGAGTAATGCTGTGTTTACACAAAAACACATGATGCATGAAGGAATTTGCTTAATGCCAGAAGAGAACTGGCCCCCGGGTTTCTCCCAAGGTTCTTTTTTTCCCCCACTACTGTCCCTGATGGAGTTTTGGTTCCATGCCATTGCCGGCATAGGCTTGCTCATTTGGGGCTTAGACAAACAATATTCAGAAAATATTATCGATCTGACACTATCAGATGAGAACAAAACTTGACCTGAAATGATCTGGATTAATGACACTTATCTTCTGATTTTGAAGTCATTTCATAATTGATTGACACTGTTGACACTGTTATTGAACTGAATTGAATCAACAGTCTACCGTTGTAATTTACATCTCATATTTCAACAGGGTATCTTGCTTTATTATTATTTATTATGAATTTCTTAAATAGCCAAACTTCAACAACATAAGGGCAGATCTCTCACACGCAGCTGATGACGCTTTGAAGTGATCAAGAATATTCCGATTTGAAATAAGATTTCCTTCGATTCATCCGTCCTCATTTTCGTTCCTTGCATCCCATCTTTGCATCCTAAGGACGAGGATGCACAAATAAGAAATGAGAAGCACCCCTAACTTGCTTTGTCTCTGAATGTATCAGCCATTTTGAATGAATTGTTTGATTGAATGATTCAATGACTCACTCATTAAGATAATAATTTGCTGCCATCTACTAGCGGTTTTAGTTTCATATAAAAGTATTATTTCATTTTAGCTGAGGGTGATGAGAGAGTAAGATTGAATGCTGTTTTTGGTTGTGATTGTAACAATAGTTCTGCAGCCAAACAGCCAATCAGAATGATCAGATGGCACGACGAGCTCCGACGCCGATTCAACATGTCGAATCGGCCAAAAAAAAACAGACGAGGACCAACTTCAGCCGACGGTGCGGAACACACTAAGAAAACTTAGTCGGCCGACGAACAAAAACTGCCCAACGGCCGACAGTCGGCTTGGTGTGTTCCTGCCTATAGACTATTAAGCATTGCAAACAATGTCTTTTTTCTCACAGGGTTTCTTTGAAACTGACCTTTGAATTGCAATATAAATAAATGGGCCTTGACTTGACTAAGAATTACAGTACACACTTTACTTTACCTGGTTTTCTGCCATAGCTCAAAATATTAGGAATTTTGTATTTTGCCGTGTAATTAAATTCAAAACATACTCTTGGTTGAAAGAGACTATTTTATTCCAAGCATTTTTACATAAACAAATTTAGAAGTGAAAAGTTGCCAACTAAAGCCCGTGGTGTAAATTAATCAACCGGACTTAATCATTCCCTCAAGTCTTCCAATACTATCCAAAACACTTTTCCAGATCTTTAGCGTTCCACACTCCAGGTTTCCCCAGAGGTATCTGTCCTTAAAAGCCTTGCAATAAACAAGCTGTTTATAAAGTCAGCCAGCCAGAAACAGTACAGATGTTTACAGTATACAGGCATGAGTTGGAATTCAGGACACTCAGTACTAATGAGCCACTTTTTCCCAAGCAGACAATACCATTGGTGAGACTCCCACAAATAGATCATTGACTGATATGAACTGGACACTATTTATACCCAGAGTCACTGGTTAGTTGTTAGATGTTTAACATTCCATTAGACTTTACAGGGCATTTCCCATATGTCACTGGAGCTGTGAGAGAAACCTGATCACACAGTGCCCCACATCAAATTCCTGAGCATCCTGTAGCGAGTGGACATCAATCTGTTTTCTATATTTAGTCCAAATCCAATTGATGGCAAACTTTCAATTCTGTAAAAACATTAAGGCAAGCAGTGTGCCCAAAGTGACAGAAAGCCGCCACAGAATGCGATGATTTGCGATCCAGACTTCAGTTCTCTTTCACGCTTCTTGTGACTGAACAGAATAAAGACAGAAAGTCAAAATGCCTGCATTGGCGAGTGTTCACATAAACACAGTCAGTATTGTCTTAAAGGGTTAGTTCACCCAAAATGAATATTCTGTCATTAATTACTCACCCTATGTCGTTTCACACCCGTAAGACCTTCGTTCATCTTCGGAACACAATTATTTTTCATAAAATCCGATGACTCAGTGTGGCCTGCATTCGGAGCGCGTATATCAAACTGCCAAAGTCACGCCCCCCCCGAAATTTCGAAAACACTTATGATGTAACGAAGCGTCATTTACCTAAATCACGTGACTTTGGCAGTTTGATACATGCTCCGAACCACTGATTCGAAACAAAAGATTTGTAAAGCTTCGAAGCTTAATAAAGCAGTGTTTTGAAATCGCCCATCACTAGATATTGTTGAATAAAGTTGTTATTTAGTTTTTTGGCTTCATAACATTAAGGTAGTCACGTGAACCGTTTTAAATACATCTTTAGTAGCTTTCTGGGCATTGAAAGTGTTAACTGTCTTGCTGGCAAAGCAGGCCTCACTGAGCCATCGGATTTTATCAAAAATATCTTAATTTGTATTCAGAAGATGAAAGAAGGTCTTACGGGTGTGGAACGACATGAGGGTGAGTAATTAATGACAGAATTTTCATTTTGGGGTGAACTAACCCTTTAAGTGAATGTAAACCACTGAGAGAAAACTGAATGTGTATCAGTACATGCATTAGGTCTTAAAGTGACAGCAGCCTAATATACATCCTGCTGCATTAATTTCAATCAAACAACAAAAGAAAACTCACTGTTCTTGACTGAATAACCCTGTAGTATTTCATACCTAAATGCTACTCTTAAATAGTCTGTACCTGAAAAAAAAAAAAAAGCACTGTTTATTTTATTATCTTTCTTATATTGTAATTGTCCTATTGTTTGTATTTTTATTCTTATTTCTAATATCAAAAACAAAAAATAACAATATTGAGATACATGTTATCGTGAAATAAGATTTTGGTCTAATCACTCACCCCTAAATGGCAGGATAATGAATGCGATAACATAATTAACCTATGCATGATGCTCAAGCTCTCAAATCAAATGAGAGTGATTTATTTTGCAAAAAGTGAACTTTTTTCACCATCAGAGTTTGATGCAGTTGAGGGCAGTAATAACTTTCATTTTTGTCTTGATCCTTTTATTAATGTTGCAAACATCTCCATCTCATCATGTTACAATAATAATAATAATAATAAAATAATTTTAAGTTCCATGTTCTGTCATCTATTATTCAATTACTTGTCCTGTTGCTTTAGGCTTTTGCCTTCGTTCAGTATTAGTATAAGATATTTTTTTATTTAATCATAAGTGGTAAACACTTTTATGGAAAATATACGGACCTAAAAGTAATGCGGCAACATGTAAGTAATCGTGTTAATTACAATACCTAATCTGTGATCAAGGCTTTTTGATATGTTAGCAGTCAAGTAACTCAGACTCTGTCACAAAATTGTTTATTGGTGTTTAGTAAATCAAGCCAGTGACTTCACATCATTCCTCTTAGTAGCATGAAAATCATCTTTTATTTAAATTATATACAGAAAGACAGCAAAGAACACTTTCCAGTGCTTCCCACACATAGACTTTACTTGGGCGGGCCGCCCAGGTATAATAACGGCCGCCCAAGTATATTTGGAGACACATTTTTGCTTTTATTATTTTTATCCTCTTATACTTTTATATCCGCCCAAGATAATGAAACCATCCGCGATCGATTAACTAGTCGTTTCGTACCTGCTCGTTATGTGTGCGTTAGAACTGTTTACTCCCGCTGACATTCCCACGGGCGCTGCATTTTGCAAAGTCACAAGGGGTTCTACACGCTCGCGCAACAGCTTCAGGCTGCTTCAACGTGATTCTCAATCAATGAAAAGCGCAGATATATGCCAAGCGATTGCTAATGAACTCAAGTTGATGAATTATTACAATGTCTACTTTATGGCCTTTATATAAAATGTTTTATACGGTTGTAAGAATCTGAAGGATCAGCCTGCAATAGTACAGACATTTCAAAATAAGAGTCCCGTTGTATTTCGGACTTGTTTATAATTAAAAGTCACACGCTAAGTTTTTTCTTTTTCTTTTGGGCATTATTGGTATTTTGGTTACACAATAAATTGTATTTAATTTGATTTCCATTTAATTCATAGTAAATTATTGTAGTCTCCCCCACAGGAAGAAAAGACTAAGAACATTATTTGACACATATTATTATTCATTATATACATTTTACTAGTAAAATCTGTGTCCCATTCACTGAGAGAGACACTATATGACAGCAAGGAGAACATAGGAAAAGGAGAAACATTTAAATGCTGTAATTTTGCATACTTTACAATGCATAATAATGCATAATATTAGTATGTAACAATGTAAATGTATGATATGTAATTAAAATTAACTTCAATAAATAAAAATACTGTTAAAAAAAAAAAAAAAAAAAAAAAAATCACACATTATTTGTTTGTCACATGTAGTAGACCATTTTTGTGCCGTGGGTAATAGGAGGATTTTTCACCTGGCCACCACCGCAAGAACATTTAAAACCTGTGGGAAGCACTGCTTTCTTTATAATCACTGGAGCTGTCAATTACTTCAGTTCAGCGCAAGCTTACTGAGTCCTGCACACTTGCCAAAATTTGTCATAATCAATGATGCAGTCTACACTGCACAATGAATATTTACATTGTGTCTCCACTATGTTATTTGTGCGAGTGCAGAAATTCAGATGCAATGGCAAGATCATTGCATTGTGTGTTTAATAGACATGACTGTGATCAGCTACAACACTGAGCACTGCAACCTTTAATGCAACGAGAGTATAATGCTATAATCAACACTTTACAATTAGTTAGTCTCGACAGCTGTAACATTTTAAATGTAGTAAAAGTTTTAAAAAGAGCTCCAAGTGTAATACTTATTTCATATGCAAAGATGTTATACAAATATACCAGTGGGCATTTACATTGAAGTCTTAAAGGAGACATTGAGTGTTTAAATCAGGGGGCTAAAGTGGCCTAAAATTTGTAAATGATGACAGTTTTGATGTTAAAATCCTAATAACATTATAAGTGAACCTCAGGAAACATTATAAGACAAAAAGAAAATGTCGTTAACGACCCTTTAATGTCCTGACATTCACAGTTCGTTCCATGTCACTTGGTTCCACTAATGTGAACCGTAAACATGCTGTGCCAAGAACAACATGTTTGAACAAAAGATAGCTACTAGATTTGGCAGCAAACCTGATGATTGAGAGCAGTACGAGCATCTTTGTGAGAGGCTGCACTTAATTCATTTCAAGGTTGTGATATATGCTTGTTATAGCCTTTTCCTGATGAGAGTGTTCAACTCCATCCTTACCATCTCAAAAATGTACGACTGACCAAATGCCCTCACAAGGGAATAGACAAGCTGTTCAGACTTCAGATAACAGAAACTTGGAGATTCTCCCAAAGTTAGGAACCAGTGGATGACAGAATGTCCCAACATTGGGATTTTGTCTGTCATTAGCAGGTTTTATTTTGGTCTGTGATATATGATCAGATGCTGGAGAAATTATGAATCAGAAGTAGAGTTTTATATAATTCAAAATTAATAACTCTTCAATTCACAACATGCTTTTCCGGCAAAATATGGATATGCCAGTCATGGCGCTGTCACAGGCATGGAAACAGCTGTACTTTCCTTTTTGACAGACAGATTACATCTACAGTCCTCATATAATCCTGCTTCTTATAATGCCTTTGAAGGACTTAAGATCTTGTAAAAAGGTCTTTAGCCATTAAATTCACCAGAATGGAAGGATGCAAGTACTCACCCACTTCAGAGACCAGCCCATTCAGATATACCATCCTTGCCCTACTCACTGTAAGCCAGAATGTTTCCTAGTGCCCTTTAAATCTGTGCATCAAGTCCTTTTCAAGACCTGATTCTCCTTTTCTTTTATTTGAAACTGTTGTTGAATCTGCAGTTTAAAATGATACTTCCAACCCAGAGCGACCAGAGTGCTACTGCGCCAGAGCCTGGATTTCAGCTGACTGTGCTGGAATCAAAGCTGTTGACATTGCTCCCTCCCTCTCTCACATCGCTCTCTTCTTTCTCTCTCTCTCTCTCGCTCTCTCTCTCTCTCCCCTCCCTTTCCCCTTCTCTGGAATCCAGGCTTAGCACATGACAGCATGCATGCGTATATCTGTAAACCAGCATGAGAAGAGATGGAGTGAGAGGGAATGAGTCTTGCTACAGCCTTCCATTTTCACATTCCCAACCCAGGCTGTCAGAGAAAAATGCTGAAGATATGGGAACTATATTCATGTATGTCCTCACCAAAGCAACGTTGAGATTTTTAAAAAATCTGATGTAAATGGGGTGCATGACCCACCAAATCTCAGCTAAACATGTTAAGAACACACTGTTACATCCTTATTATATAAGTCAACATTGCAATAGATCACTTGCATATGTGACTAAATTTGAATTTTACAACGTAAAAAAAATAAATAATAAACACTGAACTGACTCAAGCTAAACAATGAGACTATTTTCTTCTGGAGCTGCTGTACAGCCGAAACAAACTTTGTTGTATAGGCTTATTTTCCTGTTTTCACTGTAAAGCTGCTTCGAAACAATCTGTATTGTAAAAAGCACTATATAAATAAAAGGTGACTTGACTAGACTAACCACTTTAGGGTGCATATAGAACACTCTGATTGAGCATTTGACAGGAAAGAATGTGTAAGCTCATTTAAGAGGGTGTGGAAAGAGTCATTCTAAATTTTAAATATAGACTCGTGTGGACAATGCACTGATGCAATGGCCATGTCTCTTTTTAAATCCAGTATAAATCTTTAAGTGTCTCTTTATAGAATGTATTATATTAAAAGACAATAATTTTTTATTTTTTCTTTAATTGGACAGCAATACAATCCGTTTTAAACCAATGTTTTCAATATATATACAAATTAAAGTATCCTAAAGATTTAAATCTATGAGACCTAAAGGGATTTCTTGACCTGTGTCTCTCTCTGGTGGACAGTCTTCGGTAACACTTTTGTATAGGGAACACATATAAACTATTAACTACGACTTTTTCCTCAAACTCTCAGTTTACTGCTTATTAATAGTTAGTAAGGTAGTTGATAAGTTTAGGTATTGGGTAGGATTAGGAATGTAGAATAAGGCCATGCAGAATAAGGCATTAATATGTGCTTAATCATTCTATTAATATGCATGCTAATAAGCAACTAGTTAAAAGACCCTAAAATAAAGTGTTACCCAGTCTTCAAGCAGATGGAACCGGATGAAATATTCTTAATGATATTCATCCACAATCTGATTTGTGATGCAGCCTGGAATCATAATTACACCATGTTGACTCATTTGGCCAAAGAAGAACTTTTGCTATCCTCACTTACATAAATGAACTATAGTGTCCTGCACCCACTAGTAAAAATATATAAAAAAATATCAAAAATGTCTGAATTTTTGGTTTGACTGTAAGTGTTTTCACACAATTGGGTGTAGGTAATCGGTAAATAAGTGTGCCATTTTAATTGCAGTGTTTCCCAAATGAAACACAAGACCTGCTAGTTTTGAGTGGTGTCTTTTGCGTTTTGCAAAAAAGTTTGCTTTACAATTGCAAACTGAGTGTAAAGCAGATAATGTGCTTGCAGTTTTGCAGTCTGAAGATTAGGTATACGAGTGAATGGGTTCACTGAGTGGGCCTCAAGTACCACTTTTAGTGTGTAAGCAATTAAAAAAAAAAAAACTGCAAGGTTCCAGGGGTATATGGGGAAAATGTTATAGCGCCACCTTGTGACCAATTCTCATCAAATTTAATACACCGCTTAATCACCTTCTATTAAGTATCTAAATTTCGTAATGATCAGCCAATCAGATTTGATATTATTATAACCTGCTGAAATTTGACTGGCTGCTGGCAGCTATATGTTTGTTTGGTTATCTGAGTGACATTTGATTAATATGTAAGAATTTTCTCCAAAGACAGTGTATACCCATATTTAACTTGATTGATCATACAGCTGTGGGGTTACGAGCATTTTTATGTTATTTGTATCACGGTTAAGGCTAACAAGCCTTCATCGTGTCAATGTGATCACCTTGGCTTTATTTATTTTAGTTTTTTCATGAAATTAATTATTCCTTAAAGAGCTCCAGGAGAAGATTTGTAGTTGGGGCACGACTTAGGGCCCATGGGCTTGAGTCATTTTTGGGCCCTACCTACTCTACAAATGACTTTAAATGCAGCAGCAAGTATCAAAGAGGTATGTATCATTACCTCTAAAGCCATTACATAAGCCCAGTTAAAAACGGAATCATTTATTTATATGACCACTGACTAAAGCTTGAAAAACCTTTTCCAAATATATAAATAATAATTGAAAAAGTTTAAAGTAATCATGACTTTTGTGCTTTGCAATAAACACAACTGTTTCCGTGGCAGAATGGTGATTCAAAAAATCTTTACATGGAAAATATTGAAAAACATACAAAGACCTTGTAAGGTTGCAGTCTCAAAATATATGAACTTGCGATAATATCGGTATTACCGATAACACTGGGGTCGCTTTTTACATTCACTTTCAAATTCGCGATCACGCGTACTCTGTGTACAGGCAGCGGCAGTACTGACTACACATTTTTATAAGATTTTCTCAGCTTTTTGTTTAAAATGTTTTTTATGAAACTTACCTACATTCAAGTGTTGATAAAAAGAATGCATGAAGCTAGAATAAATTGTTTGTTTGTTTGTTAGTTTGTTTAAAAAGGAGATTCTCTGTTCTGTGAAAATGATCAAAAATGCTGGCGGTGGCTGGCAACTTAAAAAAAGAAAAGAAAAAAAATGATGACGGAAAGAATTAATTACTTTATATTTATTTTTTATTTTACTTTCTTTTTCAAATAGTTATATATTGAAAGGAAGTGAGTAATAGTGTATGCTATGGTAGTGAAATTAGTACAGAGAACCTTGAAATTTTACTGATTGGTACAAAATAATGACATTTTGGTAACGTGACAAACACTAGCTCTTTCTTTAAAGCTGCTGTCTGTAACTTTTTTTGGTTAAAAATTATCCAGAATAAATTTGAGCAAGCACATGAAATAATTAAACGTCAATCTGACACTGACAATCATCAGTGACAACTGGACATTCACCCGTAGTCAAAAGACTTCAGACGGCAGAGTGGTTACAGAAATTGAAATCTACAGGTAACGCTAATATACACTAAATACACAGTCACGCAATGCTGATGTTGTTAACATTAACAATTTGAGAACAAAGTATAACAGTAATAATAATTTGTAGCGCAGTGATAATAATCCAGGCTAAGCGATCGTTAGATTTAATCATCATTGACAGCACGATTTATTGTAGGCCTAATGCTCAGTTGGTCAGAACAAAAGTGGCAGAAATGTTACTTGTTCAGATGACATTTTCCGGTGAAAATTCTTATATTGGTCATACATTAAACATTAGCAAACATTAGATTCATCCGCGCTGAGCCGTTCCGAGGCACAACGCACGTAACGATAACAATTCCGCATATGACTGCAATTGCAGGTTTCAAACAGAGATGGCGACAAAGGAAAAATGCCGGACTGCAGCTTTACACACACGATTTGTAAACGCATTAAAACTCCACAGAATTTACCAATATGACTCTGCACCAACTTGCTTCAAAATGAAACAAACCCTCACTTCCTGTTTATCTTACAAAATAACAAGCTGTTACTGTTTCCACAGTGTCGTCTCAAGAGATTCAAACCATTCAAGAGTTCAGTTCAAGCCTTACTGAAGTAGCACCAGTTAACCTCACTGAAACTGCTTTGTGGCATTTACAATATTACTAAATGACACATACAACTATTATGATACTGTATGTACTTCAGAAAACATAACTCTCTAGTTCACTTCTTATCTCACACAGTTTTACACAAATTATGCGTCTTATTTTCTATTATTAAATTGTTAAATTGTTACAATACCGGCCACCCTGCACTATATACTGGCATTAGCCATAGAAAAAAAACTGACCGGGAAACACTATGCTTAATGCTATGCACTAAAAGTTCCAACTAGGTTAATGCTGTGGGATTCTGTAATGTAGAGAAAAAAAGTTCAGTATGAAGAAGCGTGTGCGTGCATGTGTGTGTGTGTGTGTGTGTGTGTGTATGGACCTGGAAGGAAAGCTTATTGCATCTCTGACCAGAAGCAAACTTTCAGTCAAGGATATGAGTAGCGGTTGAGAGGAGAAATAGACGGAGAAACACAGAGAGTGAATAACAGTGAGAGAGACTGCAAATGTAGATGAGGGAGCTCTTTGTGCTTTTTTTGGGAGTGCTGATTGAAACCAGCTGTGCCTGTTGGGTTCTCCGGGTCTTGCAACGTGACTCTACAGTACACTGCTTTGGGATGGCCTGCTAACATTACATTTACATCACTCGTTTATTCTTATCCAATCATAATGCAATTAAATGTTTTTGGATTCATGTTGTTTTCATAATTGTGATTTGTTTTGCACTTCTTGGCCACAGTAGATTACAGAGTGCTCAACAAGATGGGGAACCAAAGAAAAAAAATGATTGCAAGAGTCCTGGAACAAATGTAAAGCTTTGAAGCATAATAAGCATGTACTATCTGCAGACAGGAAATCAAGACATCTAACAATGACATGGCAATACATGGCAAGACATACATCCACAAAGCTCTGCATCCACTCCAGGAGTTTACAGATGTGTTTATTGGAGAGGAATATATTAGTGTCTCCTATCTTAAGCTGGTACTTCACCTCTTGAGGACAAAGACTCTCGCTGAAGATCAGGACACAGATCTCACAACAGCAATCAAAGACAAAGTCCTTTGAGCCACTCAAGATCTTCTGAATGTCACATCATTCTTCCAGTAGATCCTTGCTTCAAAACAAACTACACCAGTCAAGACAACATCCCAGCCATAAAGACAAGAATGATGTCAGAGATGGAAAAGGCTGCAAGAAAGGTAAAAAAAAAAAAAGGGCACTTGGTTTTATTAAGGTTTCTATATGAAGAAACATATTAGGCAATCATTTCTGTTCTGAAATTTTTTTAAGGCAACTGATCTATATATATATATACATGATTGTCATGTATTTTGAATTCTACAGGAGAAAAGATCATCACAGTCACAGGTTTTAGCAGCAGCTTTATCTCTGAAAGAAAAGACACTTAGCAGCTATTTCAAGATTTCCTCTGTCTCCAGAAGAACCTTCTAATTTTAATCATGTGGTGGAAGCAGAGCTGAACATCTACTTAACTGCACCAGAAAATGGAGAAGAGAATCTCCTGGCCTGGGGGAAACAGCACCAGGTTAACTTTCTCAGGTTGCGCAGGTTGGCTTGCCAATACCCGTGTGTTCCTGCCACAAGCACACCATTAAGTGTGACGCAATCAAGATGTGGAAGTTTTCTGGTTTGCCTCAAAATTATTCATTTAATTTGCACTATAAAATGTCAAAAACTTGCTATTGTTGCAACCTTAATGTAGGTTATGGTCAGTGGTTTAGTGATGTAGAATTGTTTACAGTGTGTTACTGTTAATGTCCATAAAGATTAAGATTTTATTTACTTTTAAGTTAATTGACCTTTATTCTACTGTAGTTACTTCATTCATACTGTCTTAAATGTAAAATTAGTGATGTGGTC
The DNA here is from genome assembly GCA_003731715.1 of Anabarilius grahami. NCBI lineage: Eukaryota > Metazoa > Chordata > Actinopteri > Cypriniformes > Xenocyprididae > Anabarilius > Anabarilius grahami. The sequence continues at coordinate 12,612,045 of RJVU01051648.1, forward strand.
TGTTTTATTTTCAGTCACAGAAAACTTTGCTGTAAAATGCAAAGAATTTTCATTACAGGTAATGTGCATTTTACACATTTATTTCTTATTTAACATTTTTTAATTTTGAGCTAGTGAATGCAGAATAAAACAGATTGGATTTGATGCTTTTAATGTATTTTTTTAATGTAAATGTTTTTGTACATGTTTTTTTATGTATTTTAATGTAAAGATTGGCTAAATTCTGTTTGACTTTTCTTCATTTTCAAATTCCGACACATTTATTGTGAGAACTCTGCATGGTACCAACATGTTAATATGTTTCCAGGTTAGTCATGTGCAAAGTCTGTTGACTGTCAGGCCAGCTGCAGAAAACACATTCTGATGGGGCAGATGTTTACCAGCCGAGACATTCTGGGAAATCTGGTGACATTCACTTTCCACCAATCGAGTGGAATTGTGTCAAGCAAAGGAGGCTGTTCTCTAAGAAACCTTCTGAGTCATTAAAGCAGAGTTTATTGTAATTATATCCGAGATGCATCTGAAGGGCACTTTCCCTAACGCTGCCTCCGGCTTGGATCTGTATCCCCACTATTTGTATTTTCTGTATTGGCTCAATCATAACCACTGTGGATGCCCATTTGCGCATTTTTCTTTTTTTTACAGTCTATGGTTGGCAGCCAGCCTTTCTGATTTGTGTTTGGCATTCAGCATTGTTGCCATCATGGATGGTTTTGATGGTAGTGGACCAGAGTGAACCTAATCGGTTTGAAGAGGAGGCGCATCCACTATGTAATGATTTTTTATATAGACGGTTCACAAAACAGCTCTGATCTGCATTCATTGTGCCACTAAGTTACGTACTTTTGCTTTGAACTCCAAAACCCGAGCACTGTCCCCCCTAAGATGTTTCTCATAAGATGTGATTGAAAGAGGCTGAAAGTGATAGGGTAGATATTTGAATTGAATCTGTTGACATTACAGTCATGGCACACTTTAATGCTGCCAGCACGTGCCACAACATCCTCCATCAGTTGCCATTATTCATCTTTGACTTGAAGAAACCTGGGATCCGCTAACTTGGTGACAGTGCAGTCTGACTGAGTTCCACCTTTTCTTGAAGGATTGTATCAGGCAATGCAGTGGAAGTTTCATATGTACCTGTGCTTTGGTAGCTATAGTACTGTGATTGACGAGCTGAGTAGGTATTCCAGCAGCTGCGATGACCCATGTAAGTAGTTAAAGCCATCATTTACGGAGAGTTGTGAGCAAAGCACAGCACAGAATCCCAGTTGACATGAGCTTGATTGTTTACTGCCACTCTATTTGTGCATTGTTGTGGACACAGGCTATAACTTTCCCTGTGATGTCCCATAACTCGAAGACCTTGTTTAGGTTTGAGGTGTGTTTCTCTGACAGGTTCTCAGTTCTTTAACAGAGGTTATTGTCGGCTGTGTAGTTTCATATCCTGTCACGGAGACCGATGGATGCACCTTCTTCAAATGACATGTCATGGTTTTATTGTATTTTAAAGCATAATTACAGTGTTTGCAATTAACATGATCCTCATTTAAAGTAAAATAATCTCAAGCATTACTATGGCGCACTTGCTTAATTTTTCCTTGTGCCTACTGCGCGTGTTTTGCGCACGAGTCGACGCACCTCAAAACTAATGATGACCTTGCTTAATCAGCCATCGATAAGTTTGATCAATTACATTATTAAAGAAAATTAATGATCATTGATTAAACATTAGTTTCCCTAAACAGAAAATCTCTTCTACTGTCTCTGAAAATGTTCTTATTTGTAAATCTTCTCATAAGTGGTGTTTAACTACTACAGCATATTTAAAACATGCATAACCGGTAACTATCGAGCAGCGATTTATGAGGTATGTCACAAAGCTCAGTGCAAGTAGTTCATTTGCTTTGTGGCTCAGTCAAAAACCAAGCCAAGTTGACCCCAAGTCAGATTCAGTCATTACATCCTGCTTGGACTGATCATTCAATGGTCTTTACTTGGAGTTATAAAGGCACTCTATACTTATTGCAGATGAAATTAGGAAAGAACATTTTCCTGCAATTGTCTCTCTCCCATTGATTTAACACAAAGAGTCGTATATGGCGGTTTGTAAAGGATCATTTGAACGGTTTCTCCTGAAAGCTCTCTTTCTCCTGAAGGTGAAGTGGAAAGAGGAAATGCCGTGCTGAATTTGCTCCATGTGCTGCCTGAGTGACATCCAAAGGCTTGGAGATAAAGAATGCGTAAGACTTCCTGCTCCAAACCCCACAGCTCCCAAAACATCTCACCGTTTATATACTGCAGCAAATTACCCTGGCAACCTGGCAATGAATCAAGGCCTCACACCAGAACACAGTGTTTCTGGGGAGAAAAGGAGATGCAAGCCCATCTTAAAGACTCAGTGACACTCTATAAACTAGATTTTTAATTTTTTCATATGTTATGTTTCTTCTTGCAGATTTTGCAACACTTTCAAAGTGAAATCTCCAGAGAGGGGTGTTAAAAGCGCATTCAGTTTTATTCGAAACAGATGAATGAGAATCTGGCAATGTAGGTTTACGTTGACTGTTGTACAAATCATGGTAGTGACATACCACCTACACTAAAATTTAACCAAAATCTAATCGATAATGTTAAAAAAAAGCCAATGTAAAACACATTTGCTAAGCAGCCATGTCATTTTAGCTTGCTTCTTCAAGTCTTTGAGCTCTATTATCATGACCCATGTTTCACAGAAACTCATGTTTCGCAAGTATACCAGGTGTATAGCTTAGAAAAGCCATGGAGCTGGTTCTGTGATGCAATGTATTAGCTTACAAATCATGCTCTGTTAAAAGTGTTTTGAGGTCATAACATAGCAGTCTTTAGTAATCTGCTCCTCTTATCATAATTTGTGTGAAAATGAATAAAAGTTGTTGGTGTTTTACTGCCTCTAGTGTTTATTTCAACTGGAAGCTGCAGTGAATTATATGTATAGGTACGTTTTTTCCGATGGGCCTAGGTTGATTTTTTTTTTTTTCCACATGCTCCCAAATGAACAGAGAGAAGCACTGCCTAGTCTCTAAAACACAAACCAATTCCTGCCCCCAGAACATTGTTTACCTCTACACTTCCTGGATGCAGATAACAGACCCCTTCCATGTTTATTCATCCTGGAAGAGAAGTAAACTGCAGTCAGGGAAGCTCTGGCCAGGCATGTCCTCAACCACTGTAGGCTTAAGAGGTCATACAAGTACATTCAGAGAATTGTGTTTTCATAATACAAATATTATAGTAACAGTGAACTATGAATACGAAAACTAACTCCATATTTAAAGGACAAAATTTAACTTAAGCAACTAACCATAATGATTCATGCTGCAAACATGATGTGCATCAATGGTAAGACAAAGCACACACACATCAAGAAGAACATGCTGTATTTTCGGGGTTTTAGCCTTTTTGATTAATTGGTCATTGCACTGCTCTTTAAGGTTGGATTGTCTGAAAAACTCACCACAAATGAATGGCACATTTCATTAAACAGTCCACTTGGAATCTCCAGTGCAAAAGAAGCAAAAACAATGAGTTACTGGAGATTAAGGCCAAAGAAATGAGCCTCATTACCAATAGACATACAAAGACAACTCTAAAGAGAGAGAAAGTTCTCATTGTTCAATAACTGCTTTTTCGCTTCAAAAGATGTGCTGTGTTACTGTGCAATAGGCTTGCTGCGGTAGTCAGTGTTACCAGTGTTACACGGTGTTCAGTTGTACCCCACTGTCATTTTGCTATTTTATAGAAATAAAAAACATTTAGTTCAATTGGAAAATGGATGCTACAATTATAAACTGAAAGTGTCTGCTCTACTCCATACAGCACGACCTGCAGAGTCGCAGCACACTGCAGCAGGAGTCGGTTTTCACTTGAAGATAGTAAGGAGAGATGACTGACAGGACGATGGCGGAACATTTGGTTCACAAGAAATCCTGAGTGTGGCAAATATCTTATCTTGTAAAATGTGTGGTCAGTACCACCGCTCCCTATACACAGAGTCTGCGTGATCAAAAATTTAAAAGCAAAAGTGAAAAGCGAGTGCACATTCAAAACTGAACCCTGCTGTGAAAATTTCCTCACCGTGACATCCCTACTGTGCAATTGAGCTTCCTTTAAAAGGATGTAAAAAGAAATGTGTAGGGATGACTGGTCTTCAATCATGCCTATTCACTGAGTGTAATGTGAGCATTCAGAATAAAGGCCCCAGTAAACTTATGGCGAAGATTTTTTTTCCATTCTTGCCTAGGGGTAAAAAGCAAGAAGAAAATACATGGTGAGAAAACAGCAGTTAAAAAAGCATCTGATCATAGCAATATGGATATGCTTGCACGAGCTCTGCAATTTGGCCGTCCAGTCAGGTCACGTCACGTTTATTTATATAACGTGAAAAATTTAAGTGTCTCCTTAAATTAGAATTACAATACTATAACTACTATAAAACGCCACTCCAGTGTGTTCATATGTTTACTCGCATATGTCCAACCTCAGCGGACTGAAAAGGAGGAATGAACTGGAGAAGGTTTCCATGATTTCCAAGATTTTCCAAATATAATAAAACAAAAAATGCTGTAAAAGAGCTGTAGGTTCATTTACTTGGAGCGTAGCCTATCAACGATACCTCTAGCAAATCATTGGCTGTTATCAATCATTAAACACAACACAATCTATTAATTGGTTTGCATGTTAACAATTTGCTATATTCTTCTAAGCTTAACTTCGTTCAATGCTGTTACATAATTACCTTGTTGAAAACAGTTTCTGTGATCCAGAGAAGATGCCCTAATTTATTTGGAGTCATATTAATATGAAACAGGAAACTCATGAATATTTATGTATGCTCCGCCCAGTGCCACAGAATATCTCATACACCAGAAAGTTCACTTTAGAAACAAACTTTGTTTTGAAATGACATGACCCCAGTTTGTCCACACCAGCTTCATAGTAAACTGCAACTATGTCTGTTACAGACAAGATGGTGCCCTTATTGAACTTACTGGTCACTGGGGTTGGGAATCGAAAATCAATTCCAGTTCTGAAATCAGATACTTTACGGTCAGGAATTCGATACCTGTAATAAAATTTAAATTTCTATTACGCTTATCGATTCTTGTGTGAGCATTTTAATGTGATTTTAAACCATTTTGAAGCACAAGATGACGCAAAATAGATTTCAATTCTGCACTCGCAACGCACGCTGTTTACAAGCGCACACATTCAAAGCGCTCACACAGAAAGCCTCCTCTCATAATGCGTGATACTCAATTAAGTTCTTGTATGCATCTTCTTGCACTTGAACGCACAAAATTATGAGAAAATATCCAGTTTTCTCTTGTGAACGTAAACAGTTGAGAATGAAAAAGCATGTGTAACAGTAAATTGGATCCTGCATGAGGTCTTAAAGTGACAGCAGCCTAATAAACCTGCTGCAGTCTGTGTCATCAACGTTAATCAAAGAACAAATGAAACACAGAATAAATATGTTTGACTAAATGCTTTTACCTTACTAGAATCGAAACTGGGAATCGTTTCAGAATCGATATGCAGAATCGGAATAGCTAAAATTCAAACGATACCCAACCCTATTGGTCACCAAGTCTCAGTAGGTCTATAATAGGCATTTCCACGCAACTGCAATATCCAACTGTATCATGAGAAAGATCATGTTAACTCTACTTGTCTACACTCCCTCTAGACAGCATCAAATTTCTGCTCTTTTGTACAAGCTTAAACAGCTGTTTCTTCAGCTTTAGACAAAAAGCTCCAAATTGTAGCAAACTCACAATAGATAAATGAAATGAAAGCTCAAAAAAAAACATTTTTGTCTGTTCTCTTTTCCCATTCTTTCCCACAATATACAGTAGATAGGTCTTGTAAATGACACACCTAGTCTGCAATGGTTGAGTAAAATGTGCATTAACGTCTTCAAATTTGCACAGGGTGAACAGTCTTCTGTTTAGTGTGCACCTGACTTTATCAGATCGATCCAATCAATAGTGCGTTTGTCCATTCTATGTGAAAAGGAAAACCAACTAGGTCACAACCATACATATTTCTCGCTGAATACCAGTGCTAAAATGGAAAATACCTAAAACACCAAATCAAAGATCAAAGTGAAGATACACCATTGAGCAACCAATGAGCTTGTTTGTTTCTTTCTTCTGCAGTTTACCTCTTTACAGTTCAGATTCCAAAAAGAGAAGAATTTACAAAACACAGACAATATAAAAGGTTTGGCCATCTACCTCAGCTTAGGTACTGTACTGTGGTACTATGTGAATCTGTCACTTGATGTAAAATGTAAATTCTGGGTTCTAAAGCAGAATCATCTGAAAGGAACTTTACTAATATTCACTGTATTAAAAAAGATAATTTAACAAGGATGGGATGACAATATTGATTTTAATCGATCTTCATTTTGATGAACCAATATCGATTCTTAAACAAGTTTATGACAGCCACTATTTAAATGGGAGTAACAAACTACAGTAGAAACAGTTGATATAAAAACAGCCTTTTACGTGCAATTTAAATCATGGACTTTGGGTTGCAAAGTTTCTAGAAACTTTCCAGAATTTTGGGAAATTTTCCAAAACTTTTGGAAAGTTTCTGAAAATTTACCAGAAATTTTAAGCCCCTTTGCAACCCTATATGGACTTAATTTTAACCTAATATTACAGTAATGTACCAACTGACAGGTTCCACTGTATAGTTTACAGCATTAGTTGAGAGATGTGTGGAAACATATGAAAACATGTATGGATGTATGCAAACAAACTTTTACAGAAAGATATGGACCCAAACGTAATGCTGCAACAAGTAAGTACAGGTAGTAACCATGTTAATTATTATGCCTAATCTGTGATTAGTAAAATTTAATCAGGACTCAGGTACAGTTAGACATTCTCGCAAAATGGTTTATTGCCGTTTATGCATCAGTAAAACACATTGTTCCTCTTTTTTCCTTCAAGACCCCTTTAGGATTCCACATATCGGTGTTTTCGCCACATTGCTGTATAGTGCAGCAATGACCTTTCAGTCATCTCCTGGCATATCTGTATGTTTATTTTCCCACAGTTTTTTAGCAAGAAGTGTATATTATAACAAATCACTGAATGAGCTGAAGCGGTTGTATTGATGGGACCGGAGACGCTGAATTTTGGAACCCCTGCCACCCCGAGGAGCTACTGGGAGAAGTTGGACCTCTGGCTTAGCACACTGAGCCCCTGGGAAATTCTGTGAGAGGGGTGGTTTCTCTCACGGACAGAGTAGGAATTTTCCCACAGCCCCTCTCTGCAAAGAGGGAGGGCTGTCATAGAAAAAAAGCATTAAAAAAACAACAACAAAAACTAAACACAGCTGATCCCTCACAAAAAAAAAAAAAAAGTGGTGGAGCCATGATATGGTGATTGAATCAGATATATATGTGCCATAGTAAAAGAATTGTATTATTTTTTTTTTAATCACTATGAACAACTCCCATAGTGTATGATTGCAGAAACGTTTTTATTGAACTGTGATGGAGCAACACTCCAGCCAGTTTTGTCTGTTGGAGCAGCTCTTTGTTTGTTTCAGAGGCTGTACTAAGGGTGTGCCACTATCTCACTGGATTGTGTAGGTGACTGCTTTAGCTTACACTTCACAAGCTGACACTTTCCCATTCGAGGTTGGGCCTATTCCACTAGAGGCATGGCGTCCTCGTGGGCTTGGGCAGGAGGTATTTCTATTCAGGATATTTGCTTGGCAACAGGTTGGGCTTCTGAGGCTACATTTGCTAGGTTTCATAATCTAGAAATCCCATCTTTTGCATCGCACTTATTGTCTATGCAAGGACATTCAAGCTAAGTGACCACTGACTTCCCAAATATGCCTAGGGTTGTATATAAACTGAATTCATACACGCTGTACTGCCGCCAGTGCCATGCGTGTGAATACGATATGCTGAATATTAGTGTAGTCATGTTTGAGTAAACGTTCTCCACAAACATCGACACGACTGTAAGAACTGTTAAGCCCGGGATACACTGCACGATTTTAGCAATCCTATAAGATCATTACAAATCACACTGTGCGACATGGATCTATTTAACTTGGGTACGACATGCATGTAGATTGTACGATGATGACACCTGTTGACTCGTAGGTGACGATGCAAGTTTCTATAGAAGAATAAAATGTCATCAGCATGCGCTAGTGATAAACAAAACACCATGTTGAATAACACTTTGGCAGTTGTAGTTATGTGTGCTGAAAAAAAGGAAGCAGCGAAAGAAGAAGGAAAAAAGAGCTTGAGGTAAGCAGTTTTAAGTTTTAGCGCCATATCGCGTTGATTTCATGTTGCATTTTTATTGGCTGGTCAGTAGATGTAGGTCGTAGCAACAAGCACACTGTGCGTTGATCATGCTGAATTTCTGACACTGTCAGAAAATGATCGTAGGCTATCTTTGGTCGCAAGACCGGGAAAACGGCCGTCTTTGTACCACTCTCACTGTTCGAAATAGGACCACCGATTAAGAGCCACGATCACAGAAATCTCCACGATTGTTTCACGATGGTAATCTTTCATCTGGGACAGCCAAATATCGTGCAGTATGTCCCGGGCTTTAGTTTACACGTTGAGACTTACAAATGTTCTCCACACGTACGTTAACACATCTTTAAGCTAGATTAGAAAATAAATTGATTACCATATCAGAGAGGAGAGTGAATGAGAAAGCGCAGCTGGTATCAATGTATCGATACTATGGAAAATGAGCATTGGAACCGTTTCAGATATTTCAGTTTTGTATTTCAGACAAATCAGTTTTATGAGTAAGACACCACTTTCTGACCGTCAACTTGGCCAAAACCCAGAAAATCTTCTATATTTCATGTAGAAACATGAAAAAAGAAAGCAAAAGCAGCATTCACTGTTTTTAGCCCTCATTCTCAGTGGAAGCGCTTATTCGCACCACTGAGCATACGGAGTAGATCCAGTGTGTTGGAACGCTCACTATCTCTGTTGCTAACTTGTGCCAACAGCTCTCACAATCCATGTGTAGCTCAACACCTTTTACCAACTCATTAGGGGTCATCTGATCAGATTTAGACATTTTAAACAAAGTATTACCATGCCAGCAAGGGCTGCAACAACTAATCAAAATCTATGGGATTTTGTCTATGCAAACATCTGGAAGACAAAGTAATACCATGGCTCCCCCCAACAAGCTATTATTAATAAGGGATGCCACAATTCTCAATTTAATAATAAAACGGCTCAGTACAACATCCATGGTTTAATACACGCTTGTGAATTGAGGGGGGGGGTTCGGTTTTGCGTTTAAATTTCTGTGCGTTTTATTTCTCTCCGAATGGACTCTATGCACGGTCACTTCCGCATTTTTCCTCAGGACGCATATTTACATCCGATGCTGCACCATAAGCCATTGTTCCTTCCCTAGAGCTGTCAAAATGACTGAGGAGATGACTTTTTAGTGTCGCTGCTTACAAAAACTTCCCCGGATTACTGTAAATTATGTCCATTGCATTGTGAGGCTGTCAGCTGTCACACCATCCAGTAAAATGGAGAATGGCATTAAACATTTCAGTTTACATCAACAATTTTGAGGGTGAGTAATTGCACAAGTGCTACTGCTAAGAGTGCAATGTCAATACAGCCTGTTACCTTGATTCAAATTTTTCATAAGCTTAAATGAATTGGTCTAAAGTGAAAAATTATAATGAATATTTTGTCTAAAGACTACATATAAAATAGCTATCAAAATTATTGTTGGTAACTGTAGCTTGACTAAAACTTGACAAAAATGCAATGACGTTGTTGATGTTCGTCAACAATTCATCAACTGGCCGCTAGGGACAGGCTCCAAAAGAGAGCAGAATCTCATTGTTCCCATGTTAAAATGCCCAACTTTACAGCAGAAAAAAAACATGTTTACAGCTTGGTACAAATTGTGGTTTTGGTCTATACAGCTAATTTTGCCCTTCTTGACAACTCTGAGGGGGGTGAATTTTTTTATAACTCATCTGTTTAAATGATAATAAACCTTAAAGCGCTGCATAATTAAGATTTGTTCGTGAGATTTACTACAATGACAATGACTCCACAAAATCCGACAGAACTGCTTGGATATTATAACTAAAACAGCTGCACTATTTTGGACGCGGGCTCATTTGTTTGTGAGAGTCCAGTGTATACGATCATATACAGTTTTACAACATAAACGCTGCTCAGATTGCATAATTTCTTGAATAACGATGATGGAGAGCAGATCGTTCAGAAGAAATATGATGCAAACAATGGGCAATATATAAATATTTCATGGATTTCATGCTTTTGTGGACAAAAAGTGTTGTTTGTTTTTCAATGGACGCTCATGGACATTTTACCCAAGTGTCGACGGATTGGATTCATCTCGTGATCGCTATTTCATTATTAGGGTATGGAGTCCCGTTTTGATATAGCGTGTTGTCATTTGCACTGTGCAAATTGCACACCCAACAATTACAATATTACTGGTGCTGGAGCATCTATATCGTAAAAAAGACACCGTAGACTGACAGTAAACCTTTAGAACTTTCTAATGGTATAACTTATCTTTATTAATATTTTAGATAGTATCTAAGATAGATCGATTGCTCCTTAGCCTAATAACATGATCACGTCGCGCTAGGCAGGCGTGGTTTCAGCAACCAGGCACCTCAGTTCCAACCATGTCCTGCCTCTTTGCCCATTTTCAGTTATCCGGGAGTGACGCACTGCCAAGATGGCAGTGGCTGCTTTTTCACTTCAGAAATGCTCTTCAGAAATCTATGGGTGACGTCACGGACACTACGTCCATTTTTTTTTTACAGTCAAATATAATATATATATATATATATATATATTATATATATATATTTATTACACACACACACACACACACAGCACCAGACGAGGCAGTCAGAGTTACAAACACTAGGACTGCTCCCTCACTGTAACCATAACATGCCAAGAACGGCTACCACTAACCTATACAACAACAAGAACAGGCCTTTGTAAAGCAGGCAGGCGACCAGGGGCAAGAAGACAAAGGCATCCAGTGTGTTTCTAGCACAGAGGCTTGGATGCTATTAATAAATGCTTCCAGATTTTCCTGCAGTCAACTCTCTTTGGCTAACACACACCAGCTGGGCACAGTGGATTGTAACTACAGGCTGTGATTGGCAGAGGGGGTGTAGAGATACTGTATATTGTGCTGAGTTGCTAATTATTAACAGAGGAGCAGTGTTAACAATGTCCACAGAGCCACTACACTTAAAACTGATGAACTGACCAGCAGAATGACAGAAAGAAGGTTTAATAAACAAGAAGAAATATTAGAGACGTATTACCGTACCAGTCAGAGCCTAAGGTGTCCAACCAAAATGTTATTAAAAATAGCATTACAATTTTTCGCCTTATGGGATAATACATCAATTCTCCATACAAAGATATGCAGCGATTCTTATATTTTTCGATGTATTGCAATTCTCTCTCGAATCGATTCTGAGCTTAGTTTTTAACAGCAGATGGCACTACGTGCTTTAGAAACACCAGTACTCTGCTTGCTTCCAGTTCCTTTACACACACCACTTAAACCTATATAATCATTCATAAAAAATTCAAAAAGGTTGACGCGAATTACAAGGGTGTTCGATGTGGGCTGGGTTTACATTAATCTCACGTCACAAAAGCATTCTAAGCCGAGGTGTAAGTATATTTAAACACTTACATGACTCAGCCGAATGCACAAGCACTCTCCAGCACTCTTCTTCATGAGCATTTGAGTGTGCAGTTAAAAACTAGCCTAGAGCGCCATCTGCTGTTAAAACTAAGCTCAGAATCGATTCAAGAGAGAAAATATCAGAATCGATACAGAATCATTGTATCTTGAATCGAGAATAGATGTATTGTCCCAACCCTACTTATTATTCACTTTTATTTTATTAAAATGTTGGCATCTAACCTGTCCTGCACTGTGATATTTTAATGAATTAATGGAATTATATCCGGACATTAATGATATTGAAATTTGTGCGGCTTGTCGAGGAGATGTGCCAAGCAATCAGATGTATTACTGTCACATGACAAAAAAAAATTTAAAGGAAGTGAATATGAATCATAATTTATGACTGACACTTTACACATAAATCAGACTTAAAATGGGCTGTTTTGGCCTTGACCAGTAAGATAACACCTAGCAACCACCCAAAACATCACACCAATGCCCTACAAACCACCAAGAACTGGGCAAGTTGTCAGGCCAACTCCAACATCATGGCAAGCACCATTCATTTGTACAAATCTGGTCTTTTTTAAAGGAATTTAACAGTCACACTAGTCCCAAAAGCCACTGAAGAAAGATACCCCATATTCCTTGCAGAAGTGTACGTTTACTTTTCTATTAATTTTGGCGCGTTGGTGCTAATGTTCATCAACATCTGGACGTGAACACCTCCAGCTGCAGGTTTCCAGAAGCTGCAGTCTCTCTACGGAAGCAGCCAGCAGAACACCTACATTCTCACTTTACTTATATCCCAGCCAGGAGCACTGCCAAACACAACATTTGGACACGAATGAAGAGTCTGAGCAGCTTACATCAGTGACTTCCATCTCGATCACTGGGTCAGCATACATGTGTGCACAATGCCTGGTGCCCATTTGCATGGACATAATTTCTCCACCCGGCCCACACCTCCTCACTTGGTCAGAAGAATACAGCCGTTGATGAGCAACTGACACAAAGAAAACTCTGAAAGATCTTGGTGTAAATAAACACAAAATGAGGTAACTAAAAAGTATGCTGGCCCTATTAAGTATGGGGGAAAAGTAATGACATTGGTATGGTGTAATCATTTCATGGCTACCTGATGGAGAATTGAATGAAATGGAGTTGTGTTGCACACAGCTGAGATATTTTACTCTTTATACATTTATTGAGGCATCTAATTCATCTTTTCATTCAACATGACAAGCCATTTTGATTAAACTTACAAACTGGTGTCCAGTAGGGCATCAAAACATTTTACACATTTTCACAAGTACATTAACACTTCAGCAGCAGTTGGTATAGCCTACCAAAAATACAAACAATCAAAGTAACTGCCAGGCATTAAACCTAACAGATTCCAAGCCATAAGTGACACACCAACTTACAAACTACACAGCCACTTTATTCATGGGTTGCCAACATATGATTGTACGTAAATTAGTTATAGATAGTGTATTTGGTCAGATACAATAAAAGAGACAATGTAATTTGAGGAACGTTAAAAATACACAGACAAACTATGTATTTTTGTGAGCAGCCAGAACTGTCAGCCTAAGAATGATTTGTAATTTTTCCCTATGTGGAAAGAGAGAAACAGCGCCCTCTACTCGCTATGAAAAAAAATACAGCCTCAGACTACTACGGTATTCAACACCGGCAATTGGATTTTGAATGAAATCCAACAGTAAATAATAGTGTTTCTAATCACATTTCTCTTACACAACCGTAGAAGTGGCAGAACAACGTTCTTATTCACAAAAACAACCAATCATTGAATGCCATGACGGCTGTTCATCTGAAATTCCACATGTAGCCTATCATTCCCAAAACGTTGCAGGCAAATTGCAATAGGCAAAACAGATATCAGACCGCCTTTAATATCACAACATATAAAAAGATCTACATTACAGGGAAATTCTGATGCAGTAATGTGGATTTTATTCAAGGATCATTTCTAAAGAACTGAACAGGATAGGTCCAAATATATCCTACAGAAATTAAGTAATATGTAATGTCAGCAATGTATCTGAAATTTTACCAGAGCAATCATCATTAAAAATCATCACACAGCTGGTACAAATCAGTAGTGCCTATTTACTTACAGTATATCTTCATCTCTGAGAGAAAGGCGTTGTCAAATTGTAATCCGTTTGGGCTGATACCGTCAATTTATCCGCTGTGACTTCAGAAGTGCCAGTAAGTGGACGACGCTGAGCTGCTCGCGTCTCACCATCAGTCCAAGCGCTACACACGCCTACTACAAGTCTCTCTTAAAGACACAGTTCCATCACCAATCCTGTCTATCATGGCTATAACCAAATCAACTGGCATACTAGAACCGTCTCAAGGGCTTTGCCAAGTGTGCGACCGCAGATTGCCTCGAGCAAAAATAAAGTGACAACTGCCTTGATGTGAAGCCAATAGCTAAAGTTTGTGTTTTTGTTTTTTGAAAGACTATAATAGCTAGAAGTAATTCAGAGACTGTGTGAATCGTGATGTTGTATTATTCAGCTGGTTAAAGGTGCAATATGTAAGAATTTTGCAGTAAAATATCCAAAAACCACTAGGCCAGTGTTATATATTTTGTTCACTTGAGTACTTACAATATCCCAAATGTTTCCAACTATTTGTAAATCGTGAGAAAATTGCAATTTTATCCAAGGCTCCGGGACGTGTGAGGAGTCGCCTGTCTATTGCGTCATACCCGCGTTACCCTCGGTTTCCGGTTTTATTTTGTAGAAACCATGGAAACACCAAAGACGCTTTAATATTTCCATGTTTTAATAGACAAGGGAACAACTGTTTTGATATATTTATAGACAGAAAATTAATTATTGTTATATAGCTCAACACGTTTAGTCTTATTGTTTAAATCTAATTTTCTTGATTTTTTGCGAGTACCATGCTTTACCAGCCTCAGAGAAAAACACTATTTTGTGAAGTAGCTATAGCATAATCAGATGCAGTTTTAGTAACGGTAATACAGCATTTTCTCCATAATACAATATGTTTTAAAATCAATTGCATGCCATTTATCAACACATCAATACATCCAGCATTTATTAATATGATATTCTAATATCAATCTAGCTTACTGCAGTGTGCAACAAGAGTCTCACAGCAGCCACCGAGCGAACGCACAGAGTAACGTTATAACATAATTTTCAACACTCTCAAATGTATCTAATATGATAAACAGAGCTGTGTTACCTTATACTCGTGACCGGAAAAGCGGAAGCGGCGCCGGCGACTGTGGCATAATAAAAGTTCCGCTGCTCGTGAGGCGTGTGTTGCGCAATCGCTCCAGCGGCCTCGTTCAGCTCCAACAACACTCGGTCCTGCTCTGCTTCATACTACAGTAACGTTAATAATCGCATCCATGAACATGATTTCTTCCTGAGTCCTATCCCTATTCTTTTCCACCGGCCGTTGAGGTGAAGACCACATGTCCCAAGATTCCACGCTCAAACTTGCCGTCATCAAACTACGCCTTTGTTCTGAATAGGCCTCTAGCGACCTCTAGCGGACAGAAAATATTACATATTGCACCTTTAAAATGTATTATTATAATATGCAGTAGAACTTACAGTTCAGGCCTCAGGCGTAAACACTGTATGTCCAAAACCGCTGCTTTACAGGAAATGGAAAAAAAATAGTGTATTTTTAAAATAATTATCCTAAACACTGCGTTTTCAAAGTTGATATTGAGGCTTTTTATGGTCAGACACTGATCCTAGTTTACAAACAATACATTAAAAACATTTCATTTTTTAACCATACCCTCACTGGGGGCTGTGCCATAATGTTGAAATCCTATAATCACCCCTGCTTTTCAGCCCTCTGTACATCCCTCTATACCTCCCTAACTCTTGAGAGAGAGAGATGGAGAGCGAGCGAGAGAGAGAGAGAGAGAGAGAGTGTTGGCATTGTCTGCCTGCTAACCAAAGCTCTCTATTTTTAATCTGCATTTAGGGTGGTTAACAGCATGCTCTGGGCTCCAGAGGCAGACCCACTCTCCAAAGCCACCCGCTGCTCTCCAGTGCCAGGGGCTGTGCTAGATGTCCCAGCCTACCCAGAGCAGCTAAATCTGAACTTGCTGAGGTTAGAATAGCAGCTGGGATGCTGGGTGAAATAGTCAAGCACCCTCCAAAATCCCACAGAAGTAGGAATAACTCAGGGCGTAACATCGTTTTATATCTTTAATCTTTAAAACTTTCATCAGAAGGCTGACAGCATGTTTGATCACAGATTGATCAAATGTGAATTTTATGAAAAGAAAAATGTTTGGTGATAGTGGGAGGGTAATCTGCACTAAATATCTAAAGAAAGTAAAGGTACAGCCAGATAGCTATATGTACAGGTGGTTTTCATTGCATTCCACCGACTGAATAACCATGAGACTAGGACACCTTCATGGGAGGCCCTGATATAATGTCCATAACACAGCAAATTTCTGAAATCCTTTGGAAAGAACATTTCTATAAAAGGTAATGGTATGCACCTAAAAGCTTCTGCAAAGTGAACAGTGCACGTCACAGATTACTTTGGCTCTGTTTCTGTAAGCAGATATCAAAATGTTATCAGGAAAGCCCCAAAGTTGTTATGGCTTTCAACAGTTTAATGAGACAAATTTTCAATAAAATTGAACATGCTTTGAATATAATAAAAACAAGATCACAAGATGTTTGGTCTGGTATATCAACATAGACTTTAAATTCATCATTTATTCATAATCAGTTATCATTCCCATAGAATTATGTTTATGACCGTAGATCGGTACTTCTTTATGAAGTTTGTTTGGACATTTATGAAGAATGTAAGCCAGAGCTAATGACTGAGTCACTGGACAGGTAGTTCCTGTGGAACCATCTTATTGGTAATAACAGGGCATTAGTTTGTAAGTTCATGGATGTCTGCAAGCTATTGCCCTATTACTCCCCTGAACCCATGTTGGTGTTGGTTATATACTTTCTACATGCCATGACATGAATAACAGACATGACGCAAACATCAAAGTCAAAGTCAAAGTCTGCTTTATTGTCAATTCTTCCACATGTATAGTACATACATACAGAGAATCGAAATTGCGTTACTCTCAGACCCCCGGTGCATNGCAAATATGGATAAAAGGATGCCAATATGGATATTTTATAAGTGTTTTCACACATCAGTCAAAGTAGGCACAGAGATAATTTAGACTGTCTAATAGTTTAGAATGCCTTCTAAACTGCACTTCTGAATCAGTGTTTTTATTTGCTATTGTGCTACTATATACTTTGTATGAAGCTCTAACAAAATGACGTTTGACCATTCACAACATGTTAGCATAAAACAGACAGTGAAGCATGTCAGAAAACTGAAGTGCTCCAATCACAAAGAGCTTTCGTGTGTATTAGACAGGTTTTTCAACATGATCAAGATCTCACTATAATTGTTTGCATGAAATTTCCGGCTCATTTAGTCTTGTGACTCTTTGGTCTCTTTCTGAGAAGAGAACACAACACAAAACATTTCAGAAATTTGAATCATAAGTGAAATGAACACACAGAGGATTAAAGAGATGCATATCTATCTCTAATATCAGTGTCATCTGTCATAAATCATCTGTCAGTCTCATCAATTGAGACAAAACATGTCACATCTTGCATTGTTTAGTTAGAACTTCCAGTAAAGTCACCAAACAACAACAGTTTTGCTTTTACTTCTTAGCAACTTGTGATATATGAACCTTCAAAATTCCAGGGTTGTCACATGACAAAACTCTCTGCAACAGATCTCAGCATGCCCTGATGGAAATGGTCAAGGTATTAATCTCTGAGCCCTTATGGAATTACATAGTGGATGGTGTTTGATACAAGTCAAGACAGAAACTTAAAGAGGGTCAAGTCCGAATACAAATGCTCGAGTCCATGGCAAGACCAAAAATGTCAGGTTTTCTGATAGGATGGACCCAAAAGCAGATAAATGCTTAAATCAGACTTTAATAGCACTTGAAACAGAAAAAATAGGGCCTACGCAAGACAAGAGACGGGCGAGAAGGTCATTTTGAGGTGAACAGACATGACAAATT
>RJVU01051648.1:12629942-12683180 GCA_003731715.1 Anabarilius grahami
TCCTAAGGCCTTAATAATAATAATAATAAAAGATATGACATCCAAAGTATGTAAGGTAGTACAACTAGATCTCTTTTATTGAATCCAAAATTATATTTTGCTACATAAAAACATATTTAAAAGATTTTTAAGTGTCAAAAGGTCATTCGGTTTAACTGTCCAAAGGCTAATACAGCCATTTCATTTGTGATTAAAATATTTTAAAATGTAATAAATGTATTTTTTTTTTTCTGGTATGATTTTATTACATCATATATCAACGTAGTGCAAAATGGTATTAAAATTATGTGTAGAAGTTGTTGCTTTGTTAAGAGAAAGAATATCGAGAAAAATGAATTTCATTGATGTCATTCGGAGTAACCAATATAAAGGGAGCGTTTTGGATCAAGTCATGCGGTCAGTATCATGTGACAGGATGTGACATCATTCAGACACCTGCAAAGGACCACATGGTCATGGAGCAAAGTAACTTACTCTTTCTTAACTATTCATAAAAATTCCTATTTTCACTTGCTCATACGCATATCCCGAAACATCAGGTCATTCGGTACAACCGCTATAAAACATGGAAAATGTAATATTTTAAAAACTTGTCATATATATAAAATGTTTGATTGTCCTTTTGCAAGCTAGCTAGATATCAGCCTGTTAGCATTGTTTGAAAATATCGTCATTCGGTATAACCAAAAGTGTCATTCGGTAAAACTGAAATTTTGGTTAAACCGAATGACTTTTTTGGTGACAAATTTTGTCAATCTTGTAAAAAATGACAAAAACAGTTTTAATTGATTATAAAAATCACATAATCTCATTGTTAACACTTAATAAAACTTCAAAATTAATTATATATTTCCATTATGTTAAATATATATATATATATGGACCACCTGGATGTTCTATGCTTGTTGGGAAAAGTTCTGTGGACAGATAAGATAAAAGTTGAACTTTTTGGCAACAATAAAACACACTTGGTTTAAAGGAAAAAAAGGATACTGAAAACCAACACCATAACATTTCTCAGCTGTGAAGCACGGTGGAGGAGATTATCTGCTTTGCTGCCTCAAGTGCCTGTTTAAAATCTTTTAAGTAATAATAAATTCAAATGTTCATCAAGACGGTTTACAGGAGAATGTCAGGATATCAGTTCAGCTTTAGAGGATGCATGTAACATTGGTGTGTAACACCGGCGGACACATATTACCTCGTGCTGCGGTCAGTGATGATGCTTAGCACTCACCAATCCTGGAGGAGGAGGATGCTCGGCACTTCGTATTGTGTGTGTGCGTGTTTTTGTGACATATCAGGACACAAATGTGTATAATGACATGGGTATTACATAGGTATTACAAAAAGAGGTGACTTATGAGGACATACCCAATGTCCCCACTTTTCAAAAGGCTTATAAATCATACAGAATGAGTTTTTGTGAGAAAGTAAAAGTGTGCACAGTTTCCTGTGATGGTTAGGTTTAGAGGTAGGGGTAGTGTAGGGGGATAAAAAATACGGTTTGTACAGTATAAAAACCATTACGCCTATGGAATGTCCCCACAATTCACAAAAACGAACATGTGTGTGTGTGTGTTTTTATATACTCTTTTTTTGTACTCTTTTTTATTATTATTGCTTTAAACAACAAAATAATACAACATACTTTGTGTGTGTGTGTGTGCGCGCGCGCAACGGTCTTTCTGCTCCGCCCCTTTAACTCTATTATACTAAACACACAACGCCATCTGTCGCTACAGAGAGAATGTGCAGGTGCATCAAGTTTCAACAGCAAAGGTGTTTACAGTTGAAAGGCTAAATAGTCAAATTCAAATTTGTAATGCAAGCTTATTTTAATGTAAGACAAAATAAGAATAAATCATACGTAGTAGGCTATATAGAAACAGCAAATTAAATAAACATAAAGCAGAAAATTATACTCAGTGTATTCATTTATTTTTTTTTAAAAAAAGCTTAGATTTTTTAAAATTATTAAAAAATATTTCATGTAAAAATTCATATACAAATTAAGGTGTTTTGAATATGAAACAGGGAATATTTGTAATTTATTAAATATTGAAAATATTGTCAAATTATAATCACACTGCAGGACTGTTTTCTGCTTATTCAAAATGTAACCTAAAATGAAGTCAACTACCCATGTGATTTTTCTTTAGTAAGCTATCCAGGCACTCTTATTACTTGCATTTGATACTTTGACGAAATCGAATGTTTTCTCACAGCCAGTTTAAGTGAAACTAAGAAAAAATTAATTGTATAAAAGTATATGTGGTATATTTTTTCTCAGGCTCACATCTCAGTATGTTATAATGTTATACATAATAAAATGTCTTTAGAAAATATTTACATCTAAAAAGAACTGACACCCGTCACTATTTTACTGAAATTTGATTCTATTTTTCGCTTGTTGATGTATGACATGCGGAAGAATATCAACACCATAGTATAACTACATTTATGCATTTGGCAGATGCTTTCATCCAAAGGGCCTTCATCGCATTCAAGGTATAGCTTACAATTTATAAGTTCATGCATTCCCTTGGGAATCGACCCAGACCTTGCCGTTGCAAGCGCCATACACCCTACTGGTTGAACTACAGGAATGTTAGCTTAAACAGAGGCATTGCACATTGAATTTGCTACAGTAGCTTAAACAGATATACTCACAATGAATTTATGCACAGAAAAGAGTTTAACCCTATTTCACCAAGACTCACTTTCAGGCCTTAGCATTGTTATAGAAGAATTAACAATGAACTAGACTGCAGTGCATCAGGAAATTAGCCAACTCCAGCTGACGCCACAGTATTTCAGTATACAACTTAATTTTACTCATTTTTAGATAATCCAGCCAAATAATCTAAAAAACACATACAGGAAAGGTCACATGATCTGTAACATCAGAAGTGATGGCGATTTTGGTTACACTTTATTTTACAGTGCCGTAGTTACATTGTTATTACTCAAATAAGTACTAAGTACTATTAATTAACTGCATGTACTTACTATAGAGTTACAGTTAGGGTTAGGGTTAGGTTTAGGGTTAGTTACTTGTAATTATGCATAATTTACTGTTATTACTATAGTAAGTACATGTAGTATGGTGTAACTACGGCACTTTAAAATAAAGTGTTACTGAGATTTTGTTTTACTACTAATACGACTTAGGGTCAAAGTTAATAAATTTGGTTAGTAGTAAGCCTGTCGGATTTATTAAGGCCATGTCAACACCGAAGGCTATTTTCATGGCAAGAACATGGAATAAATCAATTGCCAATAACATTGGCAATGACTGACAGCGTTTGTGACGTTTAATTTGAATGATATTTGCTGTGCTCCATTCAGTCTTTGAAGGCAGGAAACCAGTCAAGCACTTTAAAAAAGAGAGACTTCAGTGAATGAACACTATGAGTCAGTGCATGAAAATGAATGAGAAAAATTGGCTCAATCGATGTTTAGTTTTTTTGCACATCTGAGCATCTTCTTTCACAGTCTGTAGAGGGAAAGATAGACATTTCAGTTCAAATTAAAAGTTTTTGATCAATTAAATCTCCTTCAGGTTGAGAAACCATCACTGAGATGAATGGGAATGCAAACATTAAGATAATAAAACTATAATTGATTTGTTAATATGATACACAGCATTTGTAATCATCTTTCAGTGTTTTTAAATCCTGTACATTTTAGTTTAATGCGACCTCTGGTGGTCACTAAAGTCACGAGCCGCAAGATCTCCTTTTGTGTTTCACTGAACGTCAGTCATTTGATGGTGGAATTATACGTTTAGGGGATCTGTTCCTTTAAATGAGATGTTGATGCATTATTTTATATATATATATATAGAGAGAGACAGAGAGAGAGAGAGAAAGAGAGAGAGAGAGAGAGAGAGAGAGAGAGAGAGAGAGAGAGAGAGAGAGAGAGAGTCATATATGCATCTAATACCTTGAAAGGATCATCATCACTGAAATCCAGGGAAATTATAAGGTCAATGTCTCTCTCTTTTCTCAACACTGAGAAGTAGGAGATGAGCAACGGTCTGGTATCTGTAGTCTCTCGCCACACTTTCCAGAAGAGCATGGAGCACTGATTTATTTATCGGATCACAGCCTGAAATGAGTCCATATATTATTCACACTGAATTGCCAGAGAAACAACAGGTTCTCACCTTTCATTTGGTGGAGAAAGCCATCTTTTCTGCCCCAGATCCATTGAGCAATGCTCAAATGCTCATCAAAACATCTGTAAACCAAGTTCTTCAGTTCATGGCCTCAATAAATGGTTCTTAGGTTCTTGTCAAGAACAATTTTGGCTGTAGCCTATAGAGTTCTTGAGTACTTGGTTCTTTGCATAATAGAATTATTATGGAAATATTCTTTCCTACACGGCCTTGTTTTCATAGCAGATATGATCTACCCTCGCTGTGATGAACAAACTCCTTTTCCTTGACATGTTTAGTAACTTTTTTATTTGTGTCTTAGAAATTAACTTTAAAAAATGAACCAACCCTGCGAAATATTCACTAGAACAACTTCATGGGATCATAACTTCAAAATGGTACCGTAAAAATGTCTTGACATTTGGCATGGTGATGATGATAGACAAGAACACTGGGATGAGCTTCACACAACACTTACATACTGTTGTTCTCATGTTGAGTTTGATTTGATTCTACTGTTCTCATTTGTAAGTCGCTTTGGATAAAAGCGTCTGCTAAATGACTAAATGTAAATGTAAATGTAAATGAGCTCCCTTTAACGCGCACTCAAAGACAGCTGAGATATAGCGCCTCCGAATGGGCCAGCAAACCAATTGCTAAAACTGTAGCCTACTGTACTGTCAGATGTCAAATTCACGGGACCATAACTTCAAAATGGCAGAGTATAAACGTCTGAATGTTTACATGGTGATAACCAATGACACTAGGTATAAGCGGAAAGCCGAAGACAGCCGAAATATACACTCTAAAACAAGAAGAAAAGAAACCGCATAGGCGACTCTTGTGTGTATTATTGACCATATAAAACGTTCAATATTAAAAAATAAATAACAGTAACATTACATTAAAACAAGCCAAAAAAATTCACAAGATCAATACGCCCTTTATTGTAATTTTTCGTATTTAATGCACACTTACATGTGGCGGAGAAATGCAATATTTCTTCATTCATTTCTAACAGCGTTAACAGCGCCATACACACAGCGTGCTTAAGAAAGCGTCGCGTCAATTAAAGGGGAGCATTGTGTAATAAGACAAGTTCAACGGTTCATAAAAATCAATGATTCAGTAATAAGTGCTGAAGATTTGGATTTCGGCCGAGAAACCGCACAGCGAAATGGGCTGATGGCCAAGTAGCTACTCGGTATGTAGGCTACAGTCCCATAGTAGGCTATTTGTTAAACCCATTCTTCGTATTTAACGCACACTTGAATGTGGCAGAGAAATGCAATATTTCTTCATTCATTTCTAATAGCGCACAGTGCTTAAGGAAGCGTCGCGTCATTTAAAGGGAAGGCTCACGCGTCAATAAGCAACAGAGAAGTTCGAATCATTTCCGCGAATAGGTTCTTTCCAACAGTTCATTCGAACCGGTTCAAAATTTCAGTGATTCTTTTTGCGTCATGGCGTCCTCCATAATATATCGGCGTGTAGTATTACTATTACATGCTATAAAACGTTCCAGAAAAGCGATAAGTAGCACGGTTGTTTATTGTGGTTCTCAGTTCAATTAGTCAGTCCAGTTCGTAAATGAATCGATCAAACCCCGGTTTTATGAACTGGCTCAACAGATTCACTAAAAGGATTCGACTCAAAAGAACGCCAGGTTAACGAATCGGATGTCACTAAACAGATGCGTGTGATTCTTTCGTATTTAATTTCTTGAACGGTACTTTCTTTTTCACGGGATGTCTGTCAGAGAAGAGTAAAATTTGGAGTAGAATTATTTCTAACCGAACTGCATATCAAACCGGCTGTCTTTTGTTTGGTAAGTCTACTACAGTGCGTCAAGTGATGATTTGTTGGAGTTGTAGAAGCAGGTTTTAAACTCTGCATATGTCGATATCTTGCAACTTTATACACAAGAATATATACTGTATCGACTCGTATTATGTTCACAACGCTGTGGTCAGTGCATTTCATGTAAGTTACACGTTCTCGTGGGGAGTTCGCATGAATGATTTTGTGGTTACACAATACACATTGTTTCACCGGCTGTGTAAAAGTGCGTGAACCGATTCCGACGAATCTCATTTGAGAAGGAAAACGCATACAGACTGAAATAATGTGGAATTGCACACAGTTCCCATGGGTTAGTCTAGACTGATTATCTAGAGACTGGTGTGCGCATATGCTATGTGGGGTGACAGAGGGGGTACGCGAACAAAAATAGTTCTGCCGTTCGTTTAATTCTACCCCGCTTTAAAATAACATTACAACCGAGCATGTATTTCTAACAGGCAAAATGCAGTAGAAGGTCAAATACATGGCATCCAATCAAATTACCTCATTTTTTTGCAGTAAAAACCTAACTGCATCCACACAAGATGATAAAGGTTGCGTGCAGAGATAGCTGCCTAAGCAAATCGCACGCTACATGACGTTCACGATAATGTACCTTTGTAAAAATGGAGATTTAGCACTTACATGCATGAAGACTGTGAGAGATCGATTAAGACTCAAACTCTCTTTGATACAAAAACATACTCTTTGAATTCTTGTTTTTAATGTTGATAATATGTTTGTTATACGAGCAAGAATGCAATTTTCCCAAATATCCACATTCACAAATGTGACATTGATGTTATACAACAGTTCAACAAATAAAAGGGTAATATAAGGTGATGTACATTTTGTCAGCATTGTTTGCTCTATTTTGCAACGAGATAATGGTTCCAAAGAAAGCAACAGCAGTGTGAACGAATCTACGCTTTGAACAAATCGTGAGAGTCATTAGCTGTGTCTCAATTCAGAGGCTGCGTCCTCCACAGGTCGCATTTAAAGGTGCTAAAGAGGATGTTTTGTTTTATACATTTTTGCAATATTACTTGAAACTGTCTTTACTAACTGATAAAAGACTATTTATTAGGTGCACTGAAAGGAATATTATTAATATACATCATCTGTGCAGGAGGTAGGGCCTTAAAAACATCAGCCAATCGTTTACGCGATCATCACGTAAACGATTGGTTCCATGTGAGAGACGTGCGCGGATTGGCCCTCTGGCTTGTCAATCACTGCCACGAGGTTCCTTGTGAGAGACGCTCGGCTGCTCGCTCCAGTAACTTTCCACACTCCACATGCGCCACATGCAATGTTTTTGTCAGGAGACAGGAGTAACAACTGCAGATTATGAGTTACCTGCGGTGAGCAGGTATCTTCTTTCAGACGAACATAATCGGAGATATATTTAAAAAATATCCTTAGTCATCCAAGGTTTATAATGGTTGTGAATGGGAACACAAAAAATGCATCCATCAATAATCAAAGTAATCCATACGGCTCCAGAGGGTAAATAAAGGCCTTCTGAAGAAAAATATCAATATTTAAAACTTTATAATTTAAAATAACTAGCTTCCTGCGGACGACCGTACGCATACTGCGCACAACGATTTAAGCGGAAGAGCAAACTTTGACTCCATGCAATGACACAATGACGAATGTGGCGGCGCAGAGGAGAGAGCAAAACAAAACACTGGTCACGAATTAGAAGTCTAAAATGAGAAATTTTACAGAGAAATATCAGAGGATTTCGATATAAGAGAAGAGGAGCTTGAGTCTGTTGCACAGCCCTATTTGTTTGAACAGTGAGAGGCGTCTAAGCTTACGATACTCCTACATCCTGCGTCATACATCGCTTCGGGTTACTCATTTGGCTCAAGTCGACTTGCACTTTTTGCGTACGGTCGTCCACCGGAAGTTAGTTATTTGAATTTATAAAGTTTTAAATATGGATATTTTTCATACATAAACGCATCAATTTCCTTCAGAAGGCCTTTATTAACCCTCTGGAGCCGTATGGATTACTTTGATTATGGATGGATGCATTATTTTATTTTTTTTTGGGTTCCTATTCACAACCATTATAAACCTTGGATGACTAAGGATATTTTTAAATATATCTCTGATTGTGTTCGTCTGAAAGAAGATGGTCACATACACCTAGGATGGCTTGAGGGTGAGTAAATCATGGGTTAATTTCATTTTTGGGTGAACTATCTCTTTAAATGAGACCGACACGATGACGTATGCAGCACAGCCTTCAAATGTGACCTCCGGAGGACTCAGAACCTGAATTGGGACACAGCTAATGATTCATCCATTCATAAATACAGCCACTTGCTTCATTACTGAATGAATGAATGACTTGATGACTCATTCATTAAGACAGTGACTTACCGCCACCTACTGGCGGTTTTAGTTCAATATTTAAAAGTGTCCCTTCGTTTTTGCCATCATTGCATATTTCTTTATTGAATATTATTTATTAAAAAAATTATGTTATAAAGCTATTTCTAAAGGTAAAAAATGCACTGGAAAATCAATTTAAGGGGGCAATATAGTCTCTTAAAGGGATAGTTCACCTAAAAATGAAAATTCTGTCATCATTTACTCACCCTCAAGTTGTTCCAAACCTGTATGAATTTTTTTCTTCTGCTGAACACAAAAGATAACATTCTTAAAAAATATGGGTAACCAAACGGATGGGCCCCTCTGACTTCCATAGTATGGAAAAAAAAATACTATGGAAGTCCGTGGGGCCTATCATCTGTTTGGTTACTGACATTCTTCAAAATATCTTCTTTGTGTGAACTATCTCTTTAATGGAAAAGGTGTGACTGCAATCACTGAGGGTCCACAGATGTCATGATGATACATGATGTCATCATATTTTAGTATTTTCTGTGAAAAGGTAATGCAATATTTAAATTAATATTTCGCATGCACTTAATTGTGAGGATCTGACAGTTGAGTTGCATTGTAATTTGAAGCCTGTTCATGACTGTGATGCTGATGGTGCACTTAACTTTTTGCAGGAAGGACGTTTCTCATCATGGCTGAGCATTTATCCCAGAGTGAACTGGACTACCCTTTCAAGCTCTTGGAATATCTCAATGGATTCCGGATCTCAAAGGTCTGTGGTTTTTGCTGCATCTCTCTAAAACACATTATTTTAATGAGTGCTTCTGTGCTCCTTCCTACAGGTACAGGAATCACCTCAAACATCATAAGCAGATCATTTTAATAATGTGTTTACCACACGTGACATTTATTATTGGATTATGAGTAAATGTTTTATGTGAGAGCATCTATTATTTGTAGCAGTCCCCTGTTGTCTCATTTTCCACTTTGGCCGTAAGGGCTGATTTCGCCTCTAGCAGAACTTTGTTGTACCATGAGATTCTGTAAGATTGTTAAATCCCAGAAAGGATGACACTTGAGCTGGAGAGTTGTTAATTCTTTTACATTTATTATGTACATAGAATAATCTAAAGAAATTGTAACCAGCCATATCACCTAAAATATATAAAATATTTCCCTTATATGTTTCCTTATAAATAGGATGTAAATTTTGTAAAATTGATAATTATAAGCATGTTTCTTGATCAGAATATTACAAAGATATCTGTAATAATTTCTGTAATGGCTGCTGAAAATTCAGCTTTGCCATCACAAGAATTTATTACATTTAACAATATATAAAAATAGACAAGAGTTTTTTTTATATAGTAATAATATTTCACAATATTACTTAAAGTACTTAAAATCACACTGCAAAAGCCATATCCCGTCATAGTATATCAATAATCAAGATTTTGGCTTGTTTTTTAGTAAAAATATCTAAACTTTCTTAAAAAGTTATTATTGTGGAATATAATGGCTTTAGGGTGAAATGCAAACATATTTATTTAATTAGAAGATGAAGATTGTGCTACATGTTTTTTTTTTAAATTTGCATGCATTGCCATATCTTTATAAAGACATGGAAAAAGCATAAATACATGAGTAGTTCTCACTGCAGTTTTTATTTAATCATCCTGAATCCATGTTCTCATCCAGGCGATATTCTCAGCTTGTGAGTTAGGGGTGTTCGACCTTCTCCTCCAGTCCCAAAAGCCGCTGAGTGCAGCTGAAGTGGCCCAGAAGCTCAGCACCAATGAAGATGGTATAGAGAGGTTACTGGATGTGCTGGTCGCCATTGAGATTGTAGATGTGGAAGTGGTACAGAGAACAGGTAAGCTGCTGAAGTATTTTAATATTCCTCCACAAGTAGATGGAAATAACCTGATTCCTCTATAATGTAAAGGTGATAAATATCAGAACAGGATCTGTTTGTTCATAAAATCATCCATCCATTGTATCTAGATTCTGATTTGCCCAGTCTCTAAACCTTTACTCTTGTCTTCTCTCATAGCTTATTACAGCAGTNTGAATTGTTAATTTTAGTGTGATAGTACAAGGTTTTTGCATTGGAGACGTCAGTAGAGAAAGAAGAGAGGAGTGACTGATATGAGCTAAGGTCAGTAGAATCTATCTACTTTAAAATCCTTTTTTCATGATACAGTAAATGTGATGTTTGGACACATCAGAATGAAAAAGAAAAGCCTGCCTTCTTTAAACTAAAAAGATATTTGGAAGACATTTGCACTTTTAAACAATATTTGAATAATCAGAATATCTGAAAACCTCTCAGGGATGGAAAGAACCAGAATGAGAAAACCTTTGGCCTCCCATCTGAAGAGATCTTCTCTGCCATATACAGGTTTGTGTGATCTTTTTAAATTTATACTAGCAGTACCATATGGGTATGTTTTTTGTTGTCCTTTAGATGTCACTAGATTAAAAGTCCTTTTTTTGACTGCAGTGAGGCAGACTTAAGCGATTAGCCGCTGGTGCTGTGTAATTCTAGGTCATGGACTTTAAACTCATTCAAATTTGAGGCTTTATGACAGGCCGTTCCAATGTCTGGAGGGGTAGTGTGTGTGTGCAATAGTGTGTATGTGATGGTGAAAGAATGACTTGTGTTATTGTATGTGTAACTGTGTGTTTTGGAATTGTTTGTTTTTTTGTGATGCTGTGAGTGTGCGTGGAGGCATCTCCCAGCCTAGTAATTTGGGTGCATGGGACTGTATATGGAGATAGGTAACACCTTACAATAAGGATCAATTTATTAACAATAGTTAACTACATTAGTTCATTTCAACATTTACTAATACAATTTTAAAATAAAATCTTATATTTGTTGTAACATGAATAAACAGTGAACAACTGCATTTTTATTAAAGGCACACTAACAAAACTGCATGCATTTTGCGGAAGAACATTGTTTTGGTTGTGCTTCGGCTCTAAATGACTGTGTGGATGAATATGGTTATCCTACTGCTCATAAAACATTCACTACTAGACTTAAGAGATATAACCAGTTTAGATGGAAAGGATCTCAAACTGACCAGCTTTTAAAAAAAAAAAAAAAAGAGGGTGATTCCTTGGAGGTTCGAGATTTTGCATGCTTCATGTCAGACTTTCTAGTTCGTTGCAACAACAATAATAGGCTTACCATAGTGAATCATGGTAAGACAAAAACACACTGGAAGAAGGATTTATGATGTTTTAACTCATTATTATTTAAATTTTGTTAATTTGGAACAAAAAAAGTTACATAGTGTGTACTTTTAACTAACACTGACAAAAATGTATAAATGCTGTATGTTGGTCATTGTGAGTTTGTTAGCTAATGCATTAACTAATGTTAACAAATGAGACCTTATTGTAAATTGTTACCCATATTTCTGTTTAAAAAATATTACAAGGTGTTATTTTTGCTTTATTACCTTTACCTATAATTGCATTAAATGCATACCTTTTTTTTCTTCTTTTTTTTGATTGTGCATCTCTTTAAAGTCATTGTACATGTTGTCTAACAGATGGTATAAGTGTCAATATTAGGGTTTGTTTGTCCTACTTTTCATGTGAATCCATCTGAAAAGGATCCATCTGTTGACACCGGTGTGCTGTTTTGTTTCAGGTCAGAAGAGGAGATGCTGAAGTTCATGGGGCTGATGAACTCTACGTGGGTCATTGATGGCCATGACATAGTGACAGCGTTCGATCTTTCTAGCTTCAAGTCCATCATAGATCTAGGAGGTGAGTGTGAATGTATTTTTAGCTTAAGCTCTTTTCCTCTGACAATGATTCGAGCTAAAACTAATTTTATGAAAAATGCAAGAGGCAGTAGCATTGCAAGTTGTCATTTTGAGATGCTTTGCAGGTTGCTCTGGTGCATTAGCACGGGAGCTGGCGAAAGAGTATCCTTCCTCCACTGTCACGGTTCTGGATCTCCCAGCTGTGGTCCAGACTGCCCAGCGGCATTTCACCCAGCAAGATGACACCATCTGTTTTCAAGAGGGTGCGTCACGATGCAATTTAACATTGTTAATGGTTGGCTTTTAAAGGATTAGTTCACTTCAGAATTAAAATGTTATGATAATTTATTCACCCCAATGCCTTCCAAGATGTTCATGTCTTTCTTTCTTCAGGCGTAAAGAAATTAAGGATTTTGAGGAAAAGATTCCAGGATTTTTCTCCATTAATTGGACTTCTGCGGGGAGCAAAGGTTTGAAGGTCCAAATTGCAGTTTCAGTGCAGCTTCAAAGGGCTCTATATGATCCCAGCCGAAAAATAAGGGTCTAACCTAGTGAAACGATCGGTCATTTTCTAAAAAAAATTTAAATGTATTTACTTTTTAACCACAAATGCTCATCTTGCGCTAGCTCTGTGTGATGTGCATTAGACAAGCATTTGTGGTGAAAAAGTATATAATTTTTTTTTTTTCTTTTTTTTTTTAGAAAATGACTGATCTTAGAAAAGGGGCTAGATAAGACCCTTATTTCTCAGCTGGGATCATGTAGACCCCTTTGAAGCTGCATTTTTGGTCTTTCAACCTGTTGGTAAGTCCACTATATGGAGAAAAATCCTGGAATGTCTTCCTTAAAACCCTTCATTTCTTTTTGACTAAAGAAAGAAAGACATGAACATCTTGGATGACATGGGGGTGAGTAAATTATCAGGAAATTTTAATTCTGAAGTGAATTAATCCTTTCTAAACCAATTCTCTGTCCTTCTGAACTTCAGCAAGCAGTCTAGTGGCTGTCCTGACAAAATAACTTTTTAAAAGTTTGTTGTGTTATTGTAGTCAATGAAAACTAAAATAAAAACCTTTTTCTTAGCTAAACTAAAACAATAACTAAAAAATCGGGAAAAACTGAAGCTAAAATACAATTGCATGACTCCAAAACTAACTCAAACAAAATGGTCTCAAATTATTGTGTTTTAGTTTAAATACATAGTGTATCAAAAAAATGTCTTCATTAAACATGAAAATGTCACTTGATAGCAGAAACACTGTGCTGTTGAATTTAAGCATTTTAAAATGATACCAGTTATTATCCCATTAACTAAGAACTAAATCAACTGAAACTAGAAAACCCTTTAAGACAAACAAACAAAACAAAAACAGTACCATTTACATTTTTGGGATCAGTAAGATTTTTTTAAAAGAAATTAATACTTTTATTCAGCATGGAATGCCTTAAATTGATCAAAAGCGACAGTAAAGACTTTACATAATTACAAAATATTTCTATTCATTAAAGAATCATGAAAAACAAAAAATCACATTTTCTACAAAAACATTATGCAGCACAACTGTTTTCAACATAATAAGAAATGTTTTTTACGACCAAATCTGCATAGGACACTGAAGCTGAAAATTCAGCCATCACAAGGATAAAGCAAATTTTAAAATATATTTTAAAAGTTATTTTAAATTGTACTAATATTTCACAAAATTACTTTTTTATCAAATAAATGCAGCCTTGATGAGCATAAGAAACGTTTAAAAAAAATACAATACTAACTAACCCCAAATTTAAAAAAAAAATGAAAACAAAATAAAAAATTTGTATTATAACTCTAGTATGACATTTTACATATTTGTTGTTGTGTGCTTGTAGGGGACTTCTTTGAAGGAGAAATCCCTCCTGCAGATTTGTACATTCTGGCCCGGATAATTCATGACTGGAAAGAGGAAAAAAATCTCACACTACTGAGGAAGATTCATACAGCATGTCATCCAGGTGAGAAAGCATGTTATTAATAGGTCAATAATTAGTGGCCCTAAAATGATACTTTTCAGAGCATTTGACTTGCTTTTTATGTATC
Organism: Anabarilius grahami; assembly: GCA_003731715.1. Classification (NCBI taxonomy): domain Eukaryota; kingdom Metazoa; phylum Chordata; class Actinopteri; order Cypriniformes; family Xenocyprididae; genus Anabarilius; species Anabarilius grahami. The sequence goes on from RJVU01051648.1 coordinate 12,644,167, forward strand.
AAGGTGGAGGCGTTCTGATCGCAGAGGCACTGCTGTTTGAGAACCGCCGGGGGCCAACTACAGTTCAGATGTTTTCTCTGAACATGCTGGTCCAGACAGAAGGGAAGGAGCATCCACCCTCTCATTACACACGTCTGCTCACGGATGCAGGATTCAGGGATGTGCAGGTCTGTCGAACTGGAAAATCATATGATGCTATTCTGGCACTCAAATGAATATGCACCAAAGCATCGTCGGTAATAATCAGACCCCTTCTGCCTAATCTGCAGACCTGTTGTGATCAGATACGTCAGTAATCATGTTCATGCACATGTCATGACATCTGTCGTTCCACCTTGGCCTCGTTTTGGGTCTCCTGCCTAGTTATAAAGCAGTATTTTCTCCAACACAGAGTGAGCCCACTCCTGATCCTTACATTTCCTTCAAAAGACTGTTTTAGTAGCGATTAGATTTAGCTATTTGTGAACCTTTCTCATGAGGCCTACAGAAGTGGTCTAAGAGGGGGTGGGATGAGGAGCGGTTTTTGATTGGCTACTGATGTGTCAAAAATAAGCTCCTCCCTCCATCCTGTCTAGTGTATCTATGCACTGCCATCTTGACACAAGCTTAAGTGTGACCCCTAGTGGTAATTTTTTGCACTAACACAATAAAAAACAATCTTCTAAAAATGTACACACACATCCATACAAATAGCATAAGTTGATTTTTATTCCTGGCCTCACACAGTTTTGTGTAAAATATTCCAATACAATTCATTTATGCATCCTTCTAAAGGACGAAAAAAATTGTGACTCTTGAAAATTGTTTTTAAATCTATTGTTTTTCTAATAAAAACATGCACCACCCTTGATCTTTTGCCACGCATTTATATTTGCCAACAGGAAAAAGTCAAATAAAGGAAAATGATGAACAAAGTTTGTTGTGGAGTGTTTTCATGTGATTTCCAGCTTTTGTATTTTGTACTTTTCCATCTCCAAGATGTTCATCATGACGCATCTTACCTACTTAAAAAAGTAAAAAAAAAAAAACTCTAATAAATTCATAGTTTTGTAATTGTGATTAATTAGATTTGACTGATATATAAAAAGTATTACATTATCAGACCAACTTTTTTGAATATTTGCATGACATAATATTAAATCTTTATTTACACAGGTTTCCTATGGATTCATATTAAATTGTGAATAGTGTTTTTTAACCTGAGCTTTACAATAATCCCTTCATTATCTCCAAACAAAACAGATTTGGTTATTATGAAACAGCTGAAATGGAAGTCATGATGATAATCTTGTGTGTGTGCGCGCGTGCACCAGCTCCCCCTGCAGGAGCTTGAGGAATACAGCAGTAGAAACGCGCATACGTAACCTGCATGTGTTTGTGTGTGTGGGGTGGAGGAGAGGCGACTACACAAACTCTGAACAAGCGCCACATAGAAACGCCAGCGCAGGATCAAGAATATCTTATTTTGTAGGTACACTAAATTTTTTGGGGGGCTGTGATATAGTATATATGTTTTACAGGGAGGGACGCGCAAATGTTTTCCAGGATTTCAGCGAGCTCTTCATGCAGATGGTCCGGTGCAAATGTAGCACGTAATTAAAATGGCGCCAAAAGATTAAGTTGAGGTGCAGCAGACGATGCCCTAAATAAATGTTTAAATGCAGTTGGCCTCCTGATTAATTTCTGTACGTTAATGTTGTGGTTTTCTTTGATATTTGGCAGTTACTTGGAATCGCGTAGCTGCTGGCCGTGCGCGCGCATGTATGTGTGTGTGTACAAACGTCATATCGTAAGTTAGGCGCGCGCGTCCTGGCCTGACTGTGCGGCTTGTTATTTAGCCTAAAAGTTTTGGTATTGAACCAGCAAATCTCATGTCCATGTCTTACAGTTTTAGTTTATAAATGAATTATGAGTAGGTTTCAGAGGGATGTTTGATATTTTTTCGCATGCAACGGTCTGGGTTGGTCCGGATTCATCTCTGCCTTGATGTTGGGAAAATAACGGTAGGAAATATTCAAATTTTCTGTAGAATTAGCGTAAGAAGTTAAATCAGCCATATTTATCTGTTTGTGCAATAAAACTTGGTTTTCTGATCGATCGAATGTAGCGACACATTTGTTTGTTGTTGATACTATAGGTTGGTGTTTGAAGATACCAACGTTGATCATAAGAACATATGTGTATTAAACAATGTAAAACTAATTTGTATTCAGTGGAAAATAAAATAATAATAGTTTTGTTTTCCATTTCTAACTGGCATTAAAATGAACAGCTATGTGACGTCAAGAGGCGTGGCCTGTCAGCAGCGTCACATGGAGCGTTGCGTGAACTCAACTGCTGTTTATATGGAGTGATAGACGTTCTGCCGTATGCAGTTTGGTTAAATTCATGTAAACGCAAGTTTGGCAGATCTAAACCGTTTTCAATGTTTTTATAAATGAGTTAGCCGCATGAATATATTCATACTTTAAAACACTATTTCATTTGTTGTTCATGTAATAGGTTAATGAAAAGTAGTTCTGCTTTAACTGTGTTGGGTGGTTAGATGTTCGGTCTGTGTCTAAAGCTGGAAAGTGCATGAATATGAAAGGATTGAGTTTATTTTTCAGTGAAACTGGGCGGTCGGTCTGCTGTTGTTGTTTATGGCGTTCAGACATGTGTGTATTGCACAGAAACGTGACAGACGGTGCATCGGATAGCTTAAAAAATGATTGGCTTTTTATTGAATGTACAGATAAAGCTGATATAAGTCCGTGAATACCAATAGGTCAGGTTTTTTTATTTTCGAGTTGCTGTTAGATGTGATTTGACCTCTCTATGCGACATTTGACAAATTACTTTTGTTTATTATGTTTTAAACTGATATCTAACGTCATATCAATGCAGAATAACCTCAATTTTAAGGTGAAGTGTGTAAAATTGCATGCACGCACCCCAGTTTGCCAATTGCCATTGGTCGGTTTAACAGATAGTCCCGCCCTCAGACCCACGGTATTGGTTGAACCGATCATGTTGTTGTCATGTCAAGATGCTCAACCAAAAACAGCAACGGTTGTATAGCGCCACACTGTTAACACTTTATAACGGAATCAGCTCCAAGCACATTAGGCTGAGATGGAGTTATATAAAGTGTGTTTTAACAGCCTCTAATTTGAGTTTAGGTTTGTTAAGTCTCATTTAACTCTGAATCTGCCTGTCTCTGCTGGCTTCAGTGTGTCAAGTTGTGGCTGGCTGGGGGAAGCAAACTCAGCAGTGATCTCTGCAGGATCAGTTTCCAGGAATGTTCTGTTAATGTTTGATCAACCTCTGCAGATTTCTGCATCACTTGAAGGCCACGGCAGCTGATAATGAAGCGAAGCCGTGTCCCGAGCACCAGTGAGGACTCGGACAATGGGAGTAAGTATATATACACGCTGTATATTCTAGTACAAACTTGCCTAGAGAAACCTTGGGTGCTTTTAATTTCTTATTTGTGCATCCTTTTTTTCCTTTCCTCGCGTCTCACACCCTCCCCCACTAGGATGCGAGGGAAGGGTGCAAGAAAAGAAAATGAGGATGGAAGAATCGAAGGATTTCATTCTTATTTGGCTATTGGCTGTTTGTTAGTATTTATAAAGCAAATCTCAATGCCTTATTCTGCATCCTACCCAATTCTTACCCAATACCTAAATTTAACAACTACATTACTAACTATTAATAAGCAATAATTAGGAGTCTATTGAGGCAAAAGTAATAGTTGATAGTTAGTTAATAGTGAGAACTGGACTCTAATCTAAAGTGTGACCAAAGATCTATACACTTTGGGGGTAGTATTTTTTTTAATGTAATTTAATTTTTTAAGAAAGTAATGCTGTTATTCAGCAAGGATACATTAAATTGAAAAGTATCAGTAAAGCAAATAAATGCTGTTCTTTTGAAGTTTATTTTCATCAAAGAAAAAAAAGTAATATAGTTTCCTCAAAAATATTATTAAAAATACAGCATAACTGTTCAACATACACTTTACAATAAGGTAACATTTCTTGAGCATCAAATTAAGTATTAGAATGATTTATGAAGGATCATGTGACACTGACGACTGGAGTAATGATGCTTAAAATTCAGTTTTGAAATTTGAAATTAAAATGATCATTATTCATAGTTTTCAGTCAAGTGACTGGTATGGAGACCAGGTGGGCAAAACATCCATAGAAATGCATTACAGGCATGCCAATTTTCCATCTCAAAAGAAGAAAAACAAAAAGATGTAAATAAAATGCAAGTTTTGGGCACCAGAGATCCAAGTGCCTTAATGTACTAAAACAGTGATATTAAAAGTCCAAATTCAGTATACACCTTAATGATGATGAGTACTATATACAGGTGAGATGAGCCCAGGAAATGAACGCAATGTGTTAAATGGTTAAGGTTTTTCTGTGGACAACGCTTAATGAGAATCTGTGTGTTCTGTTTATATTCTGGGTTCTTCTTCTGCTTGCCTGTACATATCATCAAAAAGGTGTTTATTGAATTTGGTCTTTTAAAGGGTTAGTTCACCCCAGAAAAAAAAGTCTGTCATTTAAAGGGATAGTTCACTCAAAAATGAAAATTATCCCATGATTTATTCCCATGATCTTCTTTCAGATGAACACAATCCGAGATATATTTAAAAATATCCTGGCTCTTCCAAGCTTTATAATTGTAGTGAACAGGGGGCCTATTTTGGATCCCAAAATACATCCATCTATCATAAATATAATCCATAAGGCTCCGGGGGTTAAAAAAAGGCCTTCTGAAGTAAAGCGATGGGTTTTTGTAAGAAAAATTCGGCTGCCTGCCGGAAGCTGGTTATTAACAGGCACCCCGTTCAATACTCTTATTATAAAGCTTGGTAGACCCAGAATATTTTTAAATATATCTCTGATTGTGTCAGTCTAAAAGAAGATAGACATATACACCTATATGTAGGATGGCTTGAGGGTGAGAAAATCATGGGATAATTTTCATTTTTGGTTGAACTATCTCTTTAAGTACTCTCCCTCAGGTCGTTCCAAACCCGTAAGACTTTCGTTCATCTTCGAAACACATATGAAGATCTTTTTGATGAAATCTGACAGCATTCTGTCCTTCCATAGACTGCCTTTGCAACTTGATCTTTGATGCTTCAAAAAGTTCATAAAGAGATTGTAAAACTAATCCATATGAATTGAGCGGTTTAGTCTAAATTTTCTGAAGTGACTCGATTGCTTTTCATGATGAACAGATTTAATTTGCGCTTTTACTCACATATAAACGTTAGGGGTGTGACGAGAAAGGTAGCTCACGAGACGAGACACGAGATTGAGTTCACGAGACGAGATTTTTACACACTATTTTTAAGAAATCCTCAAAGATGATTAGAAAAGTAATCTTCTGTTGCTTTTGAAATGTTTTAACTAATCATCTTGTAATTAATGTCACTTCAGTTCTACTTTCGGAGTATGAATTATCATATGCAGTAAAAGACAACAATATTCAAGCACTGTAAAACGTTTTGCTGCAAACTGGCTTCTCTCCTGTATAATTTCATACGAGTCTCTTCAGACCTTACTGTACATGATTTAGGAGCTTCTACAACTTTGACCTCCTAACTGAACTCCTTTCCACAAATTGATCATACATTTACATTTACATTTATGCATTTGGCAGACGCTTTTATCCAAAGCGACTTACATTGCATTATACTAAACAATAAGGTTCATTTATTAACATTAATGTATTAACCAACATCAACAATGAGCAATATCTTTGCTACAGTATTTATTAATCTTTGTTAATGTTAGTTAAACATAAAAATAGTCATTCATGGTTAGTTCATGATAGTGCATAAGTAATGTTAACAAATACAACTTTTGATTTTAACAATGTATTAGTGAATGTTGAAATTAACATGAACTAAAATAGTGTAGAAGTATTGTTCTTCCTTAGTTCATGTAAAGTTAATTAACTTTAACTAATGAAACCTTATTGTAAAGTGTTACCATAAAAATAAATAAGTTTTCTTTTAGTCTTAAGTGCAATCAATAAGTGCAACCATAATCAAAGTACTCTCTCAATATTCAAGGTGCAAACAGAGACCAAATTGTTCTTTAATCATGATACAGAGCTGAGAGATGGTTACAACTACACAGCCCAGCCTAAAAATAGCTTTCATATTGGAAGATATTTGAATGCATTGTATTGACATCGCGTTTGAACACACGCTCGCGTTTACTTTCACTTTCGCGATCGCGCGTACTCTGTAAATATGGAGCGGCAGCGACTGTTATCCAACTGAATTAAATGGTGTTTTATTTCTATAAAAAGCAAAATGACAGTGGAGGCATAATGTAAACGTAGCGGTGGCATATTCTTTCCTAATTTCACCCTCACACTATCACGAGACTGCTTTTCGCCTCGACGAGAAATCTCGTCACAATTTAGTCTCGCGAGATCTCGACACACTCCTAATAAACATTGATCAGTGTGAACAACAGAAGCTCAACCGAACATGAATGATGCACGAGAACAAACCTCTTCCGGAAGCTCAAATGTGCTGCATAACCAATGAGGTTCATTCTCATTCACTCTGTCTCTTTCATTCTGTCTCTTTCATTCTGTCTCTTTCATTCTGTCTCTTTCATTCTGTCTCTTTCAGGTATCTCCACGTCCTGGTCTCAGCACTCCAATTCCAAGCACAGGAAACAGAATGGAAAGAGACCCTCAGAGGTATGCAGGACTGTCTCGCACTCAAATACCGCCTCATATACGACCCTAACAGATAAAGAGGAGAATGTTGTAGAGATTTGTTGCTCAGTCACAACACATCTTTTCATGCAACACCTCTTTTCTCTCTCCTCCAGGTGTTCAGGACAGACCTGATCACCGCTATGAAGCTGCACGATTCTTACCAGCTGAATCTAGAGGATTATTATGAGCTGGCCGATCCCTGGCGACAGGAGTGGGAGAAAGGGGTTCAAGTCCCCGTCAGTCCTGAGTCCATACCGCAGTGTTCAGTGCGGTATGAGTTTTTTTTTTCTTTTACCTGTCAAACTATTCTTATTTAGTTGTTGCCATTAAGTCTAAATCTATTAATTAAAAAAAATGAAATCTAATTGTGTAATGTTTTTCTTTTTTTAACCACAGCACTGTAGCTGAGAAAAGCCCTGCTCCTCTATTCATCAGGCCGAAGAAGCTGATTCGCTCATCTGAGTCATCGATGCTGGGGTACGTGGGTATTCAGACGCTAGCTGATGGCATGTGTCGTTATGACTTGAATGAGGAGGATGTAGCTTGGCTGCAGATCGCTAATGAGGAGTTCAGTAAGATGGGTGAGCATATCCAGTCTGGAGTTTTCATTTTACCCATTATGCACTCAAATTTCTTGCACGCCGTGGAAACAAATGTCACGTCAGGCTAACTGATTTGCCTGTAGGCATGCAACTCCTGGATGAGCTGACAATGGAGCGTGTCATGGAGGAGTTTGAGCGCCGTTGTTATGACAACATGAACCACGCCATGGAAACGGAGGAGGGGCTTGGCATCGAGTATGATGAGGACGTGGTGTGTGACGTCTGTCAGTCCCCTGATGGCGAGGACGGCAACGAAATGGTGTTCTGTGACAAGTGCAACATCTGTGTTCATCAGGTGTGTGTGTTTGTGCACCTGAGTGTTTGAAAGCATGTGCAAGCACATGTGAATTACATAACAATGTACCTCCCCACAGGCGTGTTACGGGATACTGAAAGTTCCCGAGGGCAGCTGGCTTTGCCGTACCTGTGCACTGGGCATCTTTCCAAAATGCCATCTCTGTCCTAAAAAAGGCGGAGCAATGAAACCCACCCGCAGTGGCACCAAGTGGGTCCACGTCAGCTGTGCTCTCTGGATACCAGAAGTAAGGATGCATGCACAAATTAAGACTTAAAGTGCTTGTGTTAATGACCCAGAAGAGTAGAATGTGAGCTCAGACTGGACTTTGTTGTGTGCTCTTTATCTGTAGGTAAGCATTGGTAACCCTGAGAAGATGGAGCCTATCACTAATGTGTCTCAAATACCCAGCAACAGATGGGCTCTAATATGCTGTCTGTGTAAAGAGAAAACAGGAGCTTGTATTCAGGTACAGAGTGCTGATTTTATCTCTTTTTATGCTATTCATGCAGATGTTCAGAACCTTCCAGAAGGTCCAAAGTGCTTTTTAAACCTGAATATCTTCTCACCAAAATCTTAATTTGAGTGCTGGAAAATTAAAATATCAATTGATAACATCAATAATTGAAAGTTAAAGCGCTTAGTAATTTTTATTTTGATAAAAAGTTTACACATACAAAATGAATTGTACTTTTGTTAAATTTTGTTAAATCTTATGTACATTCATGTGAGATGTGGTTATATCAGTATCCTAATAAAAGCTATTAAATTAATAATGGTTGACTGCCAAAAGCAGTGTTATTTTAGGATTATTTATGTATGGTATTTGTTTGAATTTTATCTTTATATTTTGAATTTTAGTTTTAGTAATTTTGTAATGCTTTTGTCATTTTCATGCTTTTTATATTTCTATTGAGCTTTAATTTTTATTTCAGTTTTAGCTTTAGTTATTTTAGTATAAATAAACTTAATTTATTTCAGCATTTCTAATTTATCTATTTAAGCTCATCATCGAATGTTTATATTTTATTACAGCTTTATTTCAGTAAACAAAAACAATAACTGGTCAATATCACATTCTGCAGTGGCTTTGGTGACTTAAAACATTTTGTTTTTACGATGTTACATCCTCGCCACTAGATGTCATTTTCAATTTACTATGACTGCCATGTTGGCCAGCACAACATGAACAAAAAATACTGAACATGGCTTTAAATGTAGAATTTTGTTAAATTATCAGAAATCATTTCTTCTGCTTCACATTCCTCCCAACTTCTGCGGTTTAATCCTGACATCCTCTCTTTCCAAATCCCCCTAGTGTTCTGCCAAAAGTTGCCGTGTGGCGTTCCATGTGACCTGCGGTCTGCATTGTGGGTTGAAGATGAACACGATCCTCACGGAGGCAGATGAAGTCAAGTTCAAATCCTTTTGTCCCAAGCACTCAGGCATGGACTGGAATGAGGAAGAGGGGGATGATGACAGACCAGTGAAGGTCCAGACCAGTGAAGACAGAGGGAGAAATAGGGGAGCAGACATCTCGTCCTCTTCACAGCCCAGACTCGCTCAAAACCCTGAAGAGACCAGACTCAGTGAGCGTAAGCTTCGAGTCCAGCAGCTCGAGGACGAATTCTATCGCTTTGTTGCCGCTGATGAAGTTGCCGAGCACCTGCAGTTACCCCTGGAGATGGTGGACTTCTTGTTCCAATACTGGAAGTTGAAAAGGAAGGTGAACATTAACCAGCCGCTCATCATGCCGAAGAAAGAGGAAGAAGATAGCCTTGCCCGGCGCGAACAGGAAGTGCTTTTGCGGAGACTTCGCCTCTTCACGCATTTACGTCAGGATCTAGAGAGGGTACGTTTTTTTCTTTTTTCTTTTAGAGCCACATTACCACCTCCAAAATGGGCTTAGATCAGTATGAGGGAAGACAGCAGCAGCCAATCACAGCTCAGGACAGTTAGGCTGCATTTACACTGCAAGTCTTAATACACAGATCCGATCTTTTGATCTTCCGATATCTATTCCCACCCAAAATGATTGTCATTGATAGCTTAACTATGCACATGTTAGACCCTCAGGTTTTGAATTGCTGTGCTATTAAAATTATTTATATATTTCACGTCCGAGTGGCTATGATTACCTGCCAGAATGGATAAATTAACATTTGCAGTGCGAAATCTGACTGAACGGATATAGACCTGAAAATAAAGGTAATTTGTATTTGTTATTTTATCTACGATCGTTAGATCTATAATTCTGAAGTGAAACAAAGTAGCTGTTAAGATTATATTTATTTGAATTAATTTGAATATGAATGATAAAGAGAGAGTGAGGGTGAGAGAGTGTGCGCGAGAGAGCAGCATACCCAGTGAAGCTTTTAGTTTATTAAGGAAAAAAAAAAAAAGCACGGTGGGCTCTTTTAAATTAACCGGGCAGAGGTTGAAATTCAGCTGCTGAATGTGTGTGCTAGGTGCGCACAATTTCTTTCTAGGAGAAAATATAGACATATAAAGTTGCCACCTCAATAATAAAGCTGCAAATTTTTAGTGCAACTCCATACAGGCACGTCTGCTTCATGATACAACATCAAAGCTACCTTTTAGTATGCAAGCGTGTCGCCCTCGCCGTGTGATGGCTTGGAATTCCAAGGGGAATCGGATATGCGTGTTTAAATGTGGGTCGCATGTCCATAGATCGGATATGTATCTGATTTAAACCCACATTTGGAAGTGGCTCAGATCGGATGAGTAAATCGGATCTTGTGCAGATTTTTGTGTTTACACGTGTGCAACTAATTCCGATCTGTGTCAGATGTGGGCAAAAAATCAGATTTTTTGTGCCAGTGTAAACGCAGCCTTAGACAGCAGGATCTGATCTCTACCCTTCCTTGATGATTTCAAATACAGTTAGTGAGTTGCAGATAATTCAGTGTAGTTCATATTTTATCAAGTTATTAAATGAGTTTTATCTAACATTTTACATTATTTCTGTCCTTGTTTCATTCTGTCATACCACAGTCATTATCACACCTGTATCTTTACCTTTAGACAATAAGATATGTTGTTAGGCCAAACCCAAATAGAAAAATTACACAATAACCCCTATTTTTAAATGGATGGGGTAAAACAACAGTAGTGGAAGCATTTGAATTATTTGTCTGAAAGTAAGATACCAGAAGGAAATGTGCGATAACTGTTAACTCCAGCCACAAGAACTATTCCCGCTTCAAAAAGGAAGATTTAGACAAACAATAAACCATTTTTACAGAGCAGTTGATGTCAGTGCTTTGAGCACATGCTTCACCGTTTTGCTTTGAAACCCTCTGAAACGTTGGCCTGTTGTTGTTTTTTCAACTATAAATGTTTTCGATAGAGCTTACCTTCAACCCAGAACATTCTTTAATGTGGCATTTACCCATAAACCTCTGGTTTCTTATGAGGAGAGCATGTCTTCCATGTAAGGAAACTGACTCCTCACACCCTCATGTCTTTGCAAACCCATTATGTTCTTAACACAAATTAGGATATTTTTAAATTTCTCATCATTTTTGTCCATCCACTGATGTCCATGCTTTAATGCATTAAAAAGTTACATCATAAAAGTAATCCAAATGAATCAAGTGGTTTAACACAAGAGATGCAGTTGCTTTACATGATGAACAGATTTCATTTAGGCTTTTGTTCATACTGTATATAAATATAGATCAAAGCAGTGGTTCCCAACCACTTTCCTGGAGGCCCCCCAACACTGCATATTTTGTATCTCCTTTGGTCTTGGAGTCTCTACTAATGAGCTTATGATCTGAATCAGGTGTGTTTGATTTGATTAAGGAGACATGGAAAACATGCAGTGTTGGGGGGCCTCCAGGAATGTGGTTGGGAACCCCTGGATCAAACCACATACATAAACCACTTTTCCACCGAAATTACCCGGAACTTTTTCCCCCCAGTCCTGTTGCTGTCTGCGTTTCTATTACGGTCTATAGTACCTTGAAGATTTAGTACGATGACGTAGAACTGTGCGTGAATTTCCAGTTCCCGATGGATTTCATCCACCGCATATATAATCTTAATAAAGACTGAACCTTGTTGTCATCCATTGGTCAACCTATCGGTCAACTCCATTGTTGATTCGAATAGCAAACAACTCTTACTGCACGCACCGCAACAGACTTTTAAAAACGGTGGTTGAAAAAAAATGCTGTGTGAACTCAACCAATCAGCATTTTCAGTGCCCAAGTCTCATCCCCGAAAGTTACGGAACTTTGAAAAAGTACTACCTCATGAGCAGGGACTTTCTGAGTGGGAAATTTTTACCCGGAACTTCATTTAGACCCTGGTCCGAAACACACCAAGTACCACCCCAAAGTCCTTATTTCCTGGGGAAGGTTCCTGTGGTGAAAATGCGTGTATAGAGCACATCAAATATGGAAGCTCATCTGTGCTTGCATGACACGTGAGAAAAAACCTCATAGGTTCTTTCATGTCAAGAAGAAAATCAGAAATATCTTTATTTGTGCTTTCAAGATGAATGAAAAACTTATGGATTTGGAATGAAATGGTGGGTAAATGATGACAATTACAATTTTGGGGTGGACTGTCCCTTTAAAAAACCTTTTTTAGGTTTTTTGTTTTTGTAGATTTCATATGTCTTATGTATATATATGTGTTCAGGTGCGTAATTTGACGTACATGGTCAGCCGTCGGGAGAGGATTAAACGGACCTTGTGCCGAGTGCAGGAACAGATCTTTCATCACCACGTCAGGCTGCTCGAGCAGGGACGCATCGCAGGTTAGTATGATGCTTACTGAGGAGGATCCGTCATATTGTTTTTTTCTCCTTTTTAACCATTACCTCTTCCTTTTTCTCTCCTGGTCAGGTATATCCTCTACTAGACGTTTGGAGGAGGCCATGTTTTACTTTCGAACAGCGCCACCCGTGCCTGCATCCCCCCAACCTCTAAAGGGTCACTGTGGGCAGAACAGCACCCTGGGCTCCACTGAGAAGGGGAGCAACCCTTATAGAGTCTCAAGGCATATCGAAGCAGACAAGCCTGCTAAGATGCCCAGACTGAACAGCCTGGTCATGGACAACGTTCCCAGTTCTGGGGTCATTGATTCAGGCTCTGGAGCTTGTAAAATTCTGAGAAATGAGACGGCGGAGTCAGCTACAGCGAAACGTTCGGAGGGCAGGCCGAGAGGTGGTGAATCTCATAGAAGAGATGAGGAGGGCGATTGCCCCCTGGAGGACAGGAGGAGGAACAAGCTGTGGGAACAGGTGTCCATCAAAGACAAACTGAGACAGTCAAAGCCTATTGAGGACATGCTGAAGAATAAGACTGAGCACGACAACATGGATGAAAGATTGTTGCTGTCTCACAGCAAAACCACTTCTAGTTCTTTAGTCACTGCTCCGACCACGTATAACGGATCGCCGAGAAAGACAAACGCAAGCCAACATCAGGGAAAACTAGTGCCAAATGGAACAACTAAGCGGCATCTGAAAAACTGGGGCAGTTTCAGAATCCCCAAACGAAGTGAGAGAACATCAGCAGGGAAAGATGTGCAGGACAGAAACGACATGGTGGACCAAAATTCTTCCTTAACTTTTAATACAAGTCCCGCCGCCGCCTCCTCCTCCCCTCAAATTAGGACCCGGCTGCGAACAGGAAGTGAGAATCGAAGCCACGTGGAAGAGTCTGATCTTGGCCAGTCAGAGCAGGGCAAGAGGTGTCACACCCATAGACTTAGAAGCCCGATGACTAGACGTTACGGTTCGGACGTGATCCAACGTGGAGTACTTGCATCATAAAATGTGTCCAAAAATATTATTTTTGTCCTCTTCATTTGCTTTTCAATGAAAGGTGAACAGGTGGAATATTTATTTTTCTATTCTGTAATTTTCTGCTGTTGCTGAAACTATTTTTTGTGTGTATGTTAAAAACAAATGCGGTGAGTTTTCAAAGACCAAACAGTTGGCTGATGAAGAAGAAAAATTTCTTTGTAATAATGAATGAAACAAATCAGGTGAAATTAACTGGCACAATTCATAGATGAGTTATGAGCACTAGTGAGGATGGTACCAGCGTGAAACTAAGCCAGTACAGCCCAACTGTCTTAAGTCCCACAGAATTACTGCACTTAACTGAGCACTTAACTGTTTAAAAAATAACTGACCACAACAGTCTAACCAGTGTCCAAAATTTAGGAAAGACTTTATAATTTATTATTCAGTATTTAGCTATCTTAAAAGGCCATCATGTTGTGTATGTGATATGTGCCATACTTAACCTGTGGCACCTTTTTCTTCTCAGGTAAAATCTGCTTATATTTGTACTTAATTTATAGTGTTATGTCTTTCTTTTTTCAAACAAACTGAGTGTGTAACAGGTCAATGCCTTATATGTACTCTTCTTTCCAGAAAAATACAAATAAAAAAACAACTCTTTCTGTTAACCATATTCTTCAGCAATAGATGGACACTGTAGATCCAGACAGACAGATCCACAATCAGTATGATGAAATTGACACATATAATGTATGCCATTTACAGCTCTGTTCAGGAAGGCTTTTAACAGTCATTTACTTCCAGTATCCATTACTTTGAATTTACTTTAGCACTTGATATTAAACAATAACACAAGACACTATCATAGTTCTAATGAAGACACTTGTGTTGAAAAAACTGATCTTCTTGACATGGTTGCCTTGGAGCAGTACTCAAAGTATGTGTTCTTGCATCTTTTCTTTATAGCTGTAAATGTCTCTTCTCATGCAAAATGTGAGTTGATCTCCTTGAGAAAAGGTTTATTTGTGCCTGAGTGTTTTCGTTAAGATGTTGCACTAGAACATTAGCCAGAGAGCTTGGTATAATTGTGTTCACAGAAAAAAAAAAAAGTTTCTACATGTTTATATAATCAAGCGCTGCTGTATTTTTCTTTGTTTTTCTTTTATTCTTATGCAATACTTTAGTTTTGTTGCAGATTGTGAATAAATTTTCTTGAGGTTACTTCTGGAAATGTCTAGATCTGAAGTTTTCTGCATTCCTGTACTTCAAGTACAGGGCTCCAGACTAAAGAAAAATGACCTCATTAAAATTGTGACTCCCGCAATTAAACCTATTACAGAATCGATAAAAATAGTTGCTCAGCAGTGGTTAAGTTTAGTTCCCTTTTGATGCTGTCATTGTAGTGATTCTGTATCTGCTATAGGGGGCAGTTGTAGCCTAATGGTTAGAGAGTCAGACTGTAATCTGAAGGTTGCAGGTTCTATTCTCAAAACCTTTTGTCCGTGGTTTGCAGTGTGTGTGTTCATTACTCACTGCTCCTAATGTTTGTGCACTATATATATATGGTTCCTGGCTCATTTCAAATCTGTCATAATAAATGATTAATTTTTCAGTGATGTAATCAGTTGCAAACTCCATAATGATTCTAAATGATCCACTGATTCTGATTCAAACAGCTAACTCATAAACATGTTTGAATCTTTTCAACTGACTCCTTGAAAAGAACAAGAATAAGCCAATAAATTATTGACAAATCAATCATCGCAGCTGTTTAAAGCAGGGAACACTGGCACTTCTAAAGATGTAATTACCACCAGCATACAAGATAACATCTATTTATGCACACAGTGTTTTCCCATCTCACCAATGCCTTCTAGTCTTGAGCCCTAAAATAGCACTAGTCAAGGTGATGGGTTCGAGCTTCACAGATTGCGTGAACACAAAATATATAGGAGACCGGGGGCAATTGACCCTTCGCCGGGAGTATGATTGACAAGCGATCTAAACAATCATAACGCCATTTTGTCCGACAAAGCAGTCAGGAGTAAGAAGATTAACCTCGGTGGACTTGAACTTGAAAAATGGTGTGTACTGACGTCTTTACGCGTTTGAAACAACATTTCTTTTCATATTCATTCATGTTTATTTGATGCTATAAATGAACTAGTAGGAAGAGATGATCGGTTCAAGAGCCGCTTGAGCTGAGGCGCTACAGCAATCTGTCACGACACATTAAAGAACCACAAAACGGTTTTTATTGTTCTAATTTCTTAAACTATACAATTTGAAAGCTGGGACTTTGTTTAATATCATAAGTAACCTGTTCTGTCTTGTCTGTCGACGTGTTGTCCGTGTCCTCTCTGCTCCGCGATGTATTTTTCACTCTTAACTGTGTGGCGTGACAGCGCCATGGCTTGGACAAAGCAACAGCAACTAAGGGTGGCGGGTCTTTGCGAAGGGTCAATTTTAACATCTCAAATTACACCAATCAGAAATGAAACAGAACCATGAAACTCATTTTGCATGTCCTCTGTGGAGATCCCTCTCTGCATGCCAAAGGACAAGCTTCTAAATCATACTTGGTAAAGTTTTTCTGCAAAGACTAATTTTTGAGGTATAAAAGTATTTTTTTCATCTACAGTATTTTCCTCATACTGTCGTAACCATTAATGTCTATGAATTTAAATCTCTCTTGTTTTGATGACTATTTTGTTATCTAACATTTGATATCTTTGTCAAACATTAGCTTCGTTGTTTCTAGATAGCAGGGTAGCTTGTCACGGGGTGGTACAGTCGGGGGCAATTGTAACACTGTGTTACAATTGTCCCAGACACCATCAAAATAGTGTCCAGCTTAGTAAGGACATCAAAATTGATTATTTTTTTCAATAATTTACGAAAAGTGTTATTGCCTCTTACTGAGTAAGCCATGCTGTGAACACTCTGTTCACAGCATGCCTAGGTTAAGACCAAGGAAAACAGCAAGGGGAGTTAATTAATTGTTCTGGATAATATGGATGTAATGGATATTAAATAGTCTTAAATATATCCATATTCTTTGGAGTTTATTATGGTCATTGGTATTTATATGAAGGTATTACATGTGTTGTTACAATTGCCCCCATATGCTGTTACAATCGCAATCATGTGGGGACAAATGTAACATTTGACTTCTAATGTTTCAATCAATATTGTGACAACATTTGGAGACTGTTAACAAGTAGAACACAGATACAAGTTACTGACATAAGAATTATATCCAAATATTTCAAAAGGTTTTTGAGTAATGACAACAATCTAAACAGCTTTCGATCAGCATCTGCAAAGTGCATAAATGTAAAGTGTGAATATTCAGCATAGTAAAATAATGTAATGTTTGAACAATCTTATATCAGAGACTTTACTATAAGAGTCCAAATGTCCTGGTAATACATTGATGTAGCATCCTTAACATCTCTAACTGGCTCCCACAATTTCATTTTTAATGAAAACTGTTTTAGCTCGAGGCAGAAACCTACATTGTTTTAACCTACATTTCATCGCCAAATCCAGTGCTAAAAATAAAAAGTATAATCACATCACATCAGACACTTGTCTAGTTTTCTTGAAGTTCTTCATTATCATATACAGACTCTTTTCAATCTTTAAGGTCCTCAAAGTTCCATAAGATCCTAAGCGGGCAGTGAATGTTCAGTTAATGGTGTGTGCTCTCAGATATGACCGGGCCTCTTCCATTGGTTCTTTGTTCATTTTGGTATGTTAATATCTTTGCACATTTAAGTCCAGAGAATGTCTGCTATGTGTTATCTACTGATGGCATGTCATGTATTGTCACAATAGCTGAGCCACTGTTGGTGCTGAAATGCTCTCCATTACTCCTCTCCAAGTTTCCCACTTCGACCCGAGGAATGCGGAACCCGTTCTCTGAGGACGCGTTGGACTGCACAAAGCTTCCAGAGACTGAGCTCGCAGCCACGTTGCTCATGGCCAGGTTTGTATTTGTAGTAGTTGAGGACGCTTTCTTTCGTGGTTTGCTGGAGCCTCCTGCCAGCATCCTGTTCGCGTGAGTCCTCCTGACAGAGAAATTATTATAAAAATGGATTGATACATAGAAGTATGTTTTTCAAAAAGAATAAAATTTGATGAGTAAAATGTAAGGATGGGTACCATATTGGTAGGCTATTGGCCAAAATTTGAGTTTTTTTAAATTATTATTTATCAATATTTCTAAACGCAAATAACTTAAGTATTTTCCTCCCATTGACAGAATTTTCCATCATTTATAAGACAACGCTTCCCTGCTATTGACGGGATTTTCCAGCTTTCCGTGTTTTCACTGTTATACGGTAGGGGGCGCTATTATGCATCTTCTGAAAGAATCTCCAGATCAAATCACAGGCAAAAAAGAAGCAGAGACAAGCAATAAAAGCATTGCTTATGCACATTGTAGTCTTTGACAAAAACACGATTTCCTCAGCTTTTTGTTTAAAATGTTGTTTTTATTTTTATGAAAATGTAGATTTTTTTTAAAGCAGAGGCTCTGTTCTTTCTGTTGATATATTGCATGTTCAGAAATTCATACAACAAAATATTCTGGGGGCCATTAATGTTTTGTGAAAATGATACAAAATCAAATAAAATGTTAGCGGTGGCTGGCAACCTTTTTAAAAAAACGCTGATGCTGCTAAATATAATATTCAGCAAATTTGAATTTTTCCTTGTAGCGTTTAAAATAATATTTTAGTTTTTAGTCTTTTTAATTTAGCCTATTTATTTAGACAAAATAGTATGGAATTTTGGCCATTTATTTTGTTACTGGGCACAATAACAAAAAATTATCTACTTATCAATATCTGTCAATTTAATTTTTTAAATATTGATGATCCCTAAAATAATAAACCATATAAATCAATTTAGTTCTCTTAAAGGTGCTAAAGAGGATGTTTTGTTCTATACATTTTTGCAATATTACTTGAAATTGTCTTTACTAACTGATAAAAGACTATTTATTAGGTGCACTGAAAGAAATAATATTAATATACATCATCTGTGCACGAGGTAGGGCCTTAAAAACATCAGCCAATCGCGTAAACGATTGGCCCTCTGGCTTGTCAATCACTGCCATGATGTTCCTTATGAGAGACGCGCGGCTGCACGCTCCAGTAATTTTCCACACTCCACAGGCGCCGCATGCAATGTTTTTGTCAGGAGACAGGAGTAACAACTGCAGATTATGAGTTACCTGTGGTGAGTCCGACATAATGAATCCACTAAAGGGGGTCACACACCGGACGCGAAGCTCAGCGCCGCGACACGTCTTTAAAATTCGAACGCATTGTTTTCTATTGTTTTCTGAGTTGTAGCTGGGCGCCGCGGACAGGCGCCGAATGTCGCCGCCGGTGTGCGTACATTCATAGAAAACAATGCGTTCGAATTTTAAAGACGTGTCGCGGCGCTGAGCTTCGCGTCCGGTGTGTGACCCCCTTAACACGACACAGCGAATGCCGGTGGTAAACAAACACTCGTGTTCCAATACTCGTGCACGAGTTTTGGGAGGCGTTCCCTCGAAATGAGCTGTGAAGAAGGGGGGTTGTTCTTACGCATGCGCTCATTTCAAAAACTCAGTAACAAGTCTTTGGTTTCTCAGGGTGCGTTCACACTTGTCATGTTTGGTTCGATTAAAACGAACCCTGGTGCGATTGCTCGGTTAGTGCGGTTCATTTGAACATATGTGAACGCTGCCATCCGAATCCTGGTGCGGACCGAGACCGCTGAAAAGATGGGTCTTGGTCCGCTTCCAAATGAACTCTGGTGCGGTTCGAATGATATATGAACGCAACACGGACCAAAAACATGTAAACGGACCAAAAGCAGGAAGACAAGACCCTAAAAAGGACAGAATCCTCACGCATGTCGGTTTTTCTTGTCATAGTCGTGAGTTTGCCCATCACAGGCATCAGACGCGCGTCTACACGCAGCAGATTGTTTGTGTGTGTGACAGATGGATTCCCGCCGCTGTTTTGACTACTTTACACATTTTATAAGCTCTTCACGAGTTCCTAGCTGGCCAAAATACCATCACATGCAGGCTACGCACCGCTACGCACACACAACGAGCGCATTTACCTCAGCAAACAGCATTGTTTTGGATGTTCGGTAAATTCCGTCTCAAAATAGGCAATATGTCATAAAATCCGACCAATCACGTTGTGAATGTATCCCTATGCCTTAGGTTCGGTATCTTTTGGTTCGGTGATAAAATTGCCAATCTGAACGCTAATCGGACCAGGACTAAATGTTTTTTTTTCTTCTTTGGTCCGGACCAAATGAACCAAACGAACAGAACTACAAGTGTGAACGCACCCTCAGTCGACGAAAAGATCCTCTGTATCACCTTTAATTAAACAGATCTGAAGTCTTTCATAACCTGTTCCTTTCGGCCCTGAGAACATTTTAAGAGTGTCTTTGTCTAACAATGGATTTGGGGAATGCGTCATATCTACTTTTAGGACTCATTAAAAGGTCTGCCTAAAATTGTCCTGCTATTGTTTGGAGGTAGACAAGGTGTTCTGTTCACTTTGTGGTATGCAACTCATTCATTATGGTTCACATCAAAATGTTGCCATACCTGTTGTACGTCTTGAGGACTATAAGCAAAAACGTGAGAATGATGATTATACCAATGACGATTACAGCTATCATGGCTCCTGAGCCTGTGAACACAACAAACAGGGAATGTTTTATTAGACATATTGTGAACATTAAGAGTTGGGAGGACCACATATTTTCTTCCAGTCATTCAACGAAAACCTCAAAACAAATAAAGCCAAAACTGCAAGAAAAAAATGTAAGCAAAATTCTGTAGTTAAAAAAGTGTAACAGTAAAACACATCAATAAAGACATTTAGAGAAGTGCCTTCATTGGATTGCAAAATGAGGAAAATGATAGTAGAATACTGAATGTGAATATTTAAAAAAATGTTGTAGAACAAGTTCCAGGACGTGAGGCGCTCACAATGTTCATGCTTCTAGATTTCTCACTCTCAGTGAGAAGAGCGTGTGCAACGTCAAAGTGCACGTTCTAAATCTATTTGTCCCTTCTGTCAGAAGTAGCACAAGTGCATGTAGTACATCAAAAATATAATAGTGCAGTGGTTCCCCAACATGTCCTGGAGTACCACCAGCCCTGCACATTTTGTGTGTCTCCCTATGTCTGACACCCCCATTTTAGGTCTTGCAGTAATGAGCTCATAAGTTGAATCGGGTGTGATAAATGAGGGAGACATACAAAATGTGCAGGGGTAGTGGTACTCCAGGACAGGTTTGAGAACCACTGGAATAGTGCATCCAGTGCAAACAGAATCACTGATTATAATGGGTTCTAATGGCTTTTGATGCAGGTGCATCAGCCGCTTGCATGGGTGTCAGACTTCATCATAGTGTACAGATCTGAAACTTACTCTGCGTGAGGATTTGTTCTCTAGACTTGGTGATGGCTGTGGTGTTCTGTGTTATTGTGGATTGGGTCATGGATGTTGTGGCCGCCCTTTGCATCTTTAGATTTGTCCTGAAAAAAAAAAGAGGAAAAAAGTTTAAACATCCCATTTTGGTTTATACATTTTAATTTAAAATTCATAAACTAGGAAGGAATGATTTGATATTATCATTTTACTTTAACAACAACAACAACATTTCACAACATTTCCTGTGCAGTGCCTTTGGCTCTGGTTGTTTGCCTTCTATAAAACAAAACATTAATTAGTCCAAATTGCTTTGGGGACTTTAATCACACTGAATACATGATTCATTGTGTTTAGCGAACTACTAATTAGTTTAGAAACCTATTTGTGCATTATAGTCTCAAAACGGTCATATTATTTTATGCTTTTTTAGACTAATTCTACATGGCCTCCAAGATTTCATTTGATTGGATTTCACATCAGGTCCATGTTTATGTAC
Source organism: Anabarilius grahami (assembly GCA_003731715.1). Classification (NCBI taxonomy): domain Eukaryota; kingdom Metazoa; phylum Chordata; class Actinopteri; order Cypriniformes; family Xenocyprididae; genus Anabarilius; species Anabarilius grahami. The sequence goes on from RJVU01051648.1 coordinate 12,665,555, forward strand.
TTTAGGCACTTGACAGAGTGATTATGTGTTTAAATGGTTTAAGTTAATCTGTTGAAGAAAGACCGAGAGGTGTATACCATTATCCCATATATCTGTCAGCAATAAACACCTCACACCCATCAACTTCCTTTTTTTTTTTTTCCTTCTTTTTTTTTTTAATCGCTTAACGCAGCACGGTCTGTCCAGCTCCATCAGTCTGTTCAGCATGTTTCTGGCACTGAATTAGAGCCATGGTCCAAATCAGCACAAATGTGATTTACTTCAAGGGTTTGTACTCGGTGAACTCTCAGTTATGGTGCATCGCAGACGTACTGAACTGCACCGCAACCTCAAAATTATACAGCTGCTGTTGGTTTTAGATTTAATTGACTGTGGAGTATCCTCGACGATACAATCAGAGCTGCTTGAAAAGAAAATGGCATTGGCTATAAAAAGCTGAATAACCCAGCACACACGTAAATCCATCCCTTTCCCCCAAATCACTCATCCAAGTGCATTCATACAGTGAATCCAGCAGACTCTCTCACTCCTACATGCTCACACACTTTCCAGCACAGGTAAAGTCTATCCTTCACCTGCTGATTATATTCAAATAGACCGGCAACTACAAAACATGCAAAACCTTCAGTTTCATAACGGCTATTACACATTCTGACGGCGTGGGCTTCACAGCAACATTCAGGCCAGAGGTCTTCTTAGTCTAAATTAGCAAATCAGTAAAAAAATATATGTTTATCAGTTGTCTAATTCTGTGCCACTTTTAACTGTAATGGACTTTGAAGTGAATTAGAACCAAAACCCCACTTAATTTTGAGTTAATTTGGCTGTTCTGATTAAGATTTATATGATAAATCTGAGTAGGATAAGATATTAGACATTTTATTTATCAGGTATCCGATGAGAATGGATATTTAATTGTTCATGCTCATTTCCTCTCTTTTTACATTTAGATTAACACTTGTAAAGAAAGGGGTCCTTGATTATGATTTCACTTTTTAACTTTAGTTAGTGTGTGATGTTGCTGTTAGAGCATAAACAACATCTGCAAAGTTACAACACTCAAAGTTCAATGCAAAGGCAGATATTTTCTTTTGTATAAATCGCTTTTTAAGGACTACAACAAATGGCTGGTAAGGACTATAACGAGCTTCTTCCTGGGTTGGTGACATCACAAACCCCAACATTTACATAAACCCTGCCCCTGGGGAACACACGACAAAGGGGATGAGGCCTTGTTGGGCTGCTTTAGAGAAGAGGAAGAGTTGTTGTAGTAGAGCTTGGTTGCCAATGCCGTCATTTTACGGCGGACTGCTTCGCAAACAAGGGTCAATTCAACGCTGGATTTGCACAAAAGTTTAACATGACGATGAGTTGAATCAACTCCACAGCAACTACATAAATGTATCCACTAACCATTCAGAAACGTCCAGTTTCATTCTAAAAGTTGTAACTTCTTCCTGAGTCTCTCCATCAGTGTCCGACTCCGGTTTGAACAATGTAAGGCTGAACACCGTTACTGACTATCGCCATTATGGCTGCGTGAGATTGTCCAGCTTTGTTGTTGTTGCGCAAGCTGTTAACGCTTCATCCTTTTTCTAAAACCAGGCCAGAAGCAGCAGCTCATTTGCGTTTAAAGGGACACACAAAAACGGCGTGTTTTTGCTCACATCCAAGAGGCAAATTTGACAAGCTATAATAAATATTTGGGGTATATATCTCAAAATGAATATCTATTTTTCATATGGTATATTATAATGTTGTGAATTCACGTGTAACATTTAGACAAAATTGTTATGGACAATATTATATGGACATAATAATCAATAAATTAATTAAGTAATTCTTCGTCACTGTATGACGTTATTAATCAACAGATGTCCATCTATTATTTATCACCTCAAGGAAGTGGAAGTAAACAGAATAATCTCAAACTGAGATGAGAATATACATTTTTAGAGGCACCTAATAACCTGCATTTATTTACACAGTTGCCAAGCTCATCCTCCTATTTTCAGAGCCTCACTTCGTAAAACAGCCTCTTCTGTACCAGACAGGCCATAACGTTCGAGGCTGGCTCTTATGAGTACTTCTGACAGAAGCAATCAGAGCTGATGGAAAGAAAAATACAGCGCCTGTACCACCAAAGAACAGCAAATAGTTGTAAATTCTGTTGCCTGAGCTACAAGGTGAATCACAGGACATCAGTATGGAGCTTGGTTTCACACCACCATAAAACAGACCATAATACACTCTGAGGTTTGAAGTGTCAACCTGTGCCACTTGATTTAATTTACAGCCACTTTAAACTCTCAGAGATGAACAGAGCAGCTGGAACAGAACGAGACAAACCTTGAATCTTGCCAGAGCCACATTTCTGCTAAATTCAACTCAACAATTAAAATCTTGGCTGAACAAACCAGAACACTTTGCTTCTGGATCAAAAGCTAATAATTCAAATAAAAATTTAATAAGCTTATTCTCAAATCAGAAAAAAAATAATTAAATAAAGGACACAGTGTGACAAAATATTGTTTCATAAAATGTTGAAATTTAAATGAAAGACCTAAAATAAAGTTGTTTTATCAATAAATAAATAAAAAGAGTGTTTGGCTTTAACTAATCTCATTGCCCACATAAATACAAATCACCAGACTAATTATACACATTGCATTAATTAATTTTAAAAAAATATTAGGAGTGTATAAATCAAAACACCTTTTTGTCTCAGGTTTAAAACTGTGGAGAAACCAGCAACTCTAGAAAGCACGTAGTGTGATCTTTCACCCTTTCTCAATCTCTCTATATCTTCCCTTGAAGTGCTTTTTAATTACTTCTTGTCAGCAAAAGGTGTGGTTATAACTCATTCCAAAAGTTTAAGTCTCTGCCTAATCTATTTCTTACAATTGGCTATATAATTGTATATTTACATGTATTTATTTGTTCATTTTAAATAAGCTGTTATAATTGCTTCTGACTAAAAAGCTTAACCTTGATGTAATCCTTGATGCAATGTAATCCACAATTCTATTAACTAAATGAGTTAAACCGTAGGTCAAATTTATAAACGTATAGGTGTCACTGTCAGTTGATTTGGTGATATAATTATACACACAATAGAATATAAATGTGATCAATTTGGGTTAAGATCATGAGTCAATATTTAACCAGTTAAAAATGATTAGATCACAGGTGCGTTCTCACGTATGTCTGATCTCCAGTGCACGTCACAGCCCTGACTACAGCCTTTACACACAAGATCAGTCCTCAGTTCCCCTGACTTAACAATGGCCCATTCATCACTTCTGTTACAGGTATGTGTCCGCCTGAAGACGGATTCTTAAACATATCCCCAACTCCTTCTTACTCACTAAAAAAAACAACTACTTCAAAATACATAGCAGAACATTTGAACTGAATCTAAATGAAGCCAGCCTGACTGTTTACAGGAACCTTCTGTATTGTTCCAGAACACACAATAAGTATTGACTGACCTGCCAGCGCTTTGTGTGCAATGTCAGTCTAAGGTTGCAATCACATCAAAAGCAAGTCAAAAAGAAACTTTCAAAAGTGATTGTGTGTTTTTCAGATTCTCAGAGGATGTACAGAACAGCACTTCCTCTTGGTCCTCTCAAAAAAGGGAAAAACAACACTACGATAGTTCCTACCAGAAACATTATTAGTTCAATATCATCATCATATGACCAGACGTTAGTCACAAACACAAAGGAAGAGGACATCAGGTCTTCAAATACATCGTAACATTGTATACTACTATTAGGACTAAAACCTCATGTGCTTCATCTGGTAACTTGTAATTAAAAAGTTTTACATAATTACAAAGAATTGGCAAGTAACAATGAATTGAATGTAAAATTTTGAAGTAAAAAGACTGAAATAGTATTTTCTTGTAAAACGTACTCTAAAACTTTTTTTTGACAGTGTATGACTAAATTCACCTGAATATATTACGCAACACTAACAAAAATCATTTTTAAGGATCAGATCAGGTAGAAATCTCACTTTAAGGTAACAACAGCAAAAGTTTACGTTTAGTGTATCTGCCGTGAAACATGATCTGACCTACTGAGATGAGTTTGTTTACTTTAGTTAACTGGTTTGCTACTATTTTAGCTGTACAACAAAGAGAGTGAGTGAGTTGAATAATAGCCACTTATTCAACTCGCTTTGAATATACACAATCTGTCCATCTCAATAACTTTCCTACACACACCTGAGGCATGCAGCCAGAGACTCTGCGAGGTCCCAAGATGATAGGAGACAAATCACACACAAAATTGAATGTAAAAAAAGTGATAATAGGAAAAAAATTCACTTGCAATTTGGCTTACCTGATCAATCAGTTCTCTGTTGTGGAGCTTCTCTCTCCACAGAATCAATCCTTCCACTCCCCCTCCTTTAATCGCCTGAAGTGAGCATAGTCCACACGCTCCTTCCCTCGCACACACTGCCGCTGGGACAGAAAAACAAAATGGAAAACCCTGTCTGAAATTAGTCTGAACAGATGAAATGAGTGGACTTCAGGTGTGATTGAAAAGTGAAGAAGTGTGGGATGGTTTCAGCCTTTGGCAGAGAGGTTGACACGACGTGCCATATCAGAGCTCTCTGGACTGAAAGAGGTAGCTGGTTTTTCAGGTCTGGCCTGGCCCCCAAGGCGTGCCACTTTCACAACACATGCTCCTTTCTCAGTCATTACTCACCTTTAATTAAACGCACACACACACAGACAGGATTTCTCATTGACTTTCTCTGCGACTGAGAAAATCATTACAGGATTGTATTAACACTCCTGCTGTCCCCATGCAAATCAAGGGCCACAGAGAGAGCTGATGTGGTTTACAGATGATGTTTTATCAGCCTTATTCAAATATTCAATCAGATTCCCTTCGAGTACATCCTTAACAAACGCTCAATTGCAATCAGATGATTTGAGCAGCTACCAGAACATCAAGAGTTGTTTTGATTCTCATGGTTTTCATTTTAAAGTTAACATGCATGCAATATCCTGTTTTTATGCATCACTTAAGCCAATTAGCATATTCTAAGGATCAGAAATTTTGAAATAAACTTTAAATATAAAGTTATGTGTTTATGAACAGTATAATTATTCATTAGCATTTACATTTAAGCATAATTTACTTATATTAATATTACTAGAACAGCATAATAAAGCATCTGTGTTAAGATGAGTCATACTTTGATGTGTGTTCAGTAACTCTTTATTTTTGAAAGCAACTCCCAGAAAAGGGTATATTTCATCCCTCTATCCGAATACACACACTCACACACACCTGTTTTGTAACAGAAATGCATCAATAAAAGAAAGGGGGCGTTTGTTCTTTTTCAAGGGGATTCCTTCCTCTAGGGATCCCATGACAGAGTTTCACTTATGGGTTTTCCAGCCAGCCAGCCAGGGCCATATGCCACTGCGGGAATCAAGTTACCTAAGTGTTTTCTTTTCCCTTTTTTTTTCTTGGTGTATTAAAAGAGGAATACACTGTATTCCTCTTTTAGATACAGTGTTTGATATGAAATTACAGATATTAACATACATTCGCACATTCTATTCATATACAGTTCTTTTGTCTCCGTCCCTCTACCTCGTCTCTTTTTTGTGAAGTGTAACTAAACTTCATGGTCCCCGATAGTGTTTGTCCCAGTGGGAAAATGTGGCTCTTGTGTTTGGCGGTTTGCACTCTTTTTCTTTTCACTGTGGGAAACTTTTGTCAGATGGCATCATTATATAACAAGAACACTTTTAAAGGTCCTGCTCAACTTTCACAAACAACTGGAGGAGAGTGGAGACTTACAGAAGGGACTCCATTGTCCTCGGCCTCGATCTAGTTCAAACAAAACAAAACTCTATAATGGCCACCGCTGCCAGCTTCTTACGTCATCTGATTTGATTGATTAATTGATATTTTACAAAGGTTGAGTCATGCGATGGGTTGTTCCTCATTTTGCAAAAATAAACAATGACTCTGATGGGACTATTTTACAGATATGTTGGCTTCAAAATTTTAAACTTCGGCTTGTTAAAAAAAGCAAATGTGCTGGTAATTTCTAGGGAGCAACCTGTCGAGTTTGTCTCGCAAAACAAACTGTAATTTGACGCCAATAGTAGTTACCTTAACGTCAGTTTTCTAAAAGTTTTTTTAACAAAAACACTAACATTTTTATGACATATTTATGATATATACATTTATAATAAAGTGATAGCCTACATAACGATAGCAGTCTACTTGTCATGCTTTACCGACATCCCCCGAAAAATGTGAGCAGCATGTTTTTATAGGCCTACCTCCTCTGCTGGTCATGCGACTCGTGCGTTACCGAGACTGTGGCGACACGTACACGCTACACTGTAAACCTGAACAAGTTGGGCTAACTCAAAAAAATTGAGGTAATCAGTTACATCAAATGTTTTGAGTTATGATGTTCCCAATTTTAAGTTTTGAGTTTGTATGTTAAATTTGTATGTTTAAGTTGAGTTTGTATGTATGCTCATGCATGTTAATTGCTCCTAACTTGAAGTACTGAGTTAGCCAACTCATACATTTTGATAGCAATTAACATAAAATATTTAGTTGATAAACTTTTTTATTTTGAGTTCTTGCCAATCAAATTAGTTATTACTTCACTGTAAATCATAAGAAAATACAAAAAATTCCAACTTGTTAATTTGCTAACATGTTAACAATAGCATGGCATAGCACTTACTGAATGAGTGCAACTTAAAACATGATACTTACCTGTTCTCATACCAAGCCGCATGTGCTACTTGTCACCATGATGGTAACGCTCCAAAAACCCACATTAACAGAAACTCTTCTAAATTAACATAACAAAACATTAATCACTACTAAATCTCCCTTACCATTAATCTTGTGCAAAAAACATTATATAACACTTAATTTTAGCATTTACTCTCCCTTTCGCGTGCCATGGGAAAAGCATGCTGGGAAATAGAAATCCCAGTCCAGTTTCAGTTAAACTTAAGTTAGTCTAAATTCAAATAAATGAGTTCATACAACTCAAAACAGTGAAACACTTCAGTTTACTTGAAATATGTCAGTGCTGTGAACTCAAAATAAGAAAGTTCTAAATACTCATAGCAGTTAATTTAACTGAACTAATTTGTTCAATTTAAGTTTGCCCTACTCAAACCAATTAAGTATTTTGAGCATTAGGGTTTACAGTGTATATCTAACCTTGATTATTATTATAACATTTGAACCCCTGATGAAAACTATATTCTTGTATGATATAAAGAATATGCCAAGAACCTTTTTCTGACGCCAAGTTTTTTTTCCCAATAATCCCATAACCATTATTCTCACCCTGAGGTTCCTTCAAAAGACTTGCATGCTTATATAAAAAACAACTATTAATAATTTAGTCAATTAACTTCACTTGTTCTTCAAAGTCACTTGCATACACCTTCTTCTTTATGCGTAGATAAGATAAGAGCTAAAGTCAGGCTGTTTCCATTGGTCACCAGCAAACACATGACAACCGCATGTACAAACTGCACTGCAATCTGTCATTACACATCCGGCCCGAAGATTAGACTGTTTACATAGTTTAAGCTGCCTTTGTTTGTCCATATATCACATTGTGGCTACTCTTTTCCTTTCTCATAGACTGACTTGCATGCAAAAACTTCCCCCAAATGTGTTTGGATATTCACCAACAAAACTCACGTCAGACCCATTGTGGATTACAGATCATCCTGTTAAATCTGCTCTAATAAATGCTAGATCTTTATGCAACAAACAATTTCTTTTGAATGACTTTTTAACTTCTCATGCTCTGGATTTTTTTATTTGTGACGGAGACCTGGCTTACCCCTGATGATTCTACTGCCCTAAAGGAACTTACTCTTCATTACAATCAGTAATTAGCAAGCCGAGGCCTACCCTCGCCACTGGGGGCAAAACATCTGCGGTCTCCTTCCACGTCTTTCTCTAATCCAGCCCATTTAATCATTCCTGCCATAGAGAAATGGACAATAATGCCCGTCAAGCATTAAGATTGTGTCTCTTTCACTGAACTTGCTTTCACTGCTGCCACAGCAGTGTAATCTCCTCCGCTCCCACAGGAGCTCCGTCCAGCTCGCTTTCACTGCCGCAGCAGTGCTATCTCCTCCGCTGCCACAGTAGCTCGCCCATGTGCAACAGTCCCCAGCCAACCACCGAAGAGGCTTACCCATCCGATGCTATGAACACCAAACTCCTGTCTGATGATGCGAGAAGCCCTCCCGGTCCAGCGATTAACCCCCTCCCTACGATTGGCACACCATCAGCTTTGTATGCCGCAATTTTTTTGGGGGGGGTTATCAGCATTGTTTTCTGGCTGCTGTCCCTCATTGGTTTGCAAATTTTTGGGGGAGCACTCTGGGTTTGGGCCAAAATACTGAGCTCGGAGCCCTCTCCTTGGACAGCATGCCAAATTTGCATACTCCTTTACTCTATCTGATGATTTGTAAGTGTGAACTCATAAAACGTTTTATTAACAAAGTTCAGGAGGAACACGTTTAAATGATCTATCCAATCAATACGTCATTCCAATCAGCAATCAACACGTTATATCAGTGCATCTTGTCCAAAGCTACTGGCTGTGATTCACAAGCTCTCTATTATTTCCCTCGATTAATTCCCAACAGAACGTGTGAGAACGTGTATAATTAGTATCTTTGTATCAGTATTTGTATCCCAGGAGACTGGGCTGGGATCTCATCATTGACAGATAGGAACAAAAATCAGGTGTGTCCTATTCTCCCCTAATGAGGTTGAGAGGAACCTCCTTTTATTGTCAGTAATAAAAGTGGATAGTGGAAAGTAGGCTAATTCTGTAACAGTTAATCTTATTGCTTTGGTTGAAACAGACAATAAGGAAAACTAAGATATTTAAAAAGCCTGGCTTACGCCGCTACACAGGAGCTCCGTTTTTCCATCCAACTTGCTTCCACTGCCATAGCAGTGTTATCTCCTCCACTCCCGCAGGAGCTCCTTTTCTCTGTCCAACTTACTTCCACTGCCGCATCAGTGTCATCTCCTCCGCTCCCACAAGAGCTCCGTCTAGCTGGCTTTCACTGCTGCAGCAGTGTTATCTCCTCTGCTCCCACAGGAGCTCCATTTCTCCGTCCAACTGGCTTCCACTGCCACAGCATATCTCCTCCGCTCCCACAGGAGTTTGTTTCTCTATCCAACTGGCTCCCACTGCCGCAGCAGTGTTATCTCCTTTTCTCCCGCAGGAGCTCCGTTTCTCCTTCCAACTGGCTTCCACTGCTGCTGTAATACTCCTGGAAAGAAGTAAAATAAAAGAAGATAAGAGTCTGCTGTGATGGCTTCTCGTCTCTTCATTTGCAACGAATGAAGCACATCACAGGCGCGCACCAACTATTGTGCGATGAAGTCATGACGCAGGTATGCCAAATGAAAATAATTAATTTAGGAAATGCACAAAACATACTTTACTTCTCATAAACACGAATAACGAATTAAATACAATTTTATAATATTAGAAAAATACTATTAACAATATATTCACTTTAGGAACTTAATCACCATATCACACTCTCCCCCTCAAAATAAAGATGTCGTCCCGACATCAAATTGCTTAATTAGTCAGTCACAGTAATGCTCACTTTACAGTATTTAAACTCTTTTCACTTTACCCAGCAGTTGTCTACAACATCAGATATTACAGCACTTTTATCATCATTTTCCTTGTACATTCTCCTTTTCACTTTTTTTTTTCCCCAAGCATACATTCACAGTTGTGTTATTGCTAATTTCACCTCACAAGAGTCCATATTTGTCAATAGAAATGAGGCACTTGTTTGTAAATAGTCCTATGAGGTAATTCTAAAAAAAAAGAGAGTCATTTTCAAACCACCAACAAGTCTCTGTTAGGAAGGAAAAACAATCCATTCATTTGCTCTAGTGAGAAAAAAAAATGCAGAGTCCTTCAAGGAAGAAAAAAGATTCAAAAAGTGTCAAAAAAAGAAAGTCTCAAAGTGATTCAAAGTGTCCAGTTTCAAAACCACGCAACAGTCCAATATTTTTCAATATTTGATAACAGTCCACTGTTCGTTTTGCAATAGTTTCTCACTATGGGCAATAAACAGTGTCTGGGTAATGCTCTGTATTGTGACATTTCATGCCTTCAACACAGTCCATACAGTGACTAGTTATGGGGGTAGAATTCATGGGGTAGTGCAATTCAAAGTTAATAGCACACATATGGGGGCTGGGGGTAACAAAGGGGTGTTGATAACCAGGGCGCCACAGCTGTCATCCCACTAGATGTAAAGTGTGGGTAGTGGTTGTTGCCCACTATCTGCACATTGTAGCATGATGGGGACCCAAGATTGTCGTAGGTAAACTTTTTAGGTGGCCGTCGTTTTCTCCTGGTGAACTGGTACTCGTTCTTTTCCTCGGAGCTCCTGTCTCTGGACCCAGGCACTGCAGCTGCTTCCCTAACAAGTAAGTCTTGTTGCATTAGGTCCACAGTTGGTTCCTCTCCATTAAGTTGTTCTCTTATTTCAGGTGCAGACTCTGGACGACCTATCTCTGACTCGGCTGGAAGTGACTGTGGCCTTGGTTCCACCACTGGAGAGTTAGATCGAGGCTCAGAAGGTATCGACTGTTGTGATAACACATTTCTTTTTTCTAGGCAATCACTGCTTTCTTGTAGTCTTATCTTTAAGGGCTCCACTTGAAAGTAGTACTCATCCTCTTCACTTTCATTATCGTACTCTGACTCACATTCTCTTCCCCGGGTGGGCTGTGTTCTGCTGTTTCTTAGTTTATGTCCTTGTTTTGGTTTAGTACTTTGAGCTGGTGTGATTGCAAGAGGTAGATGGTCACATGGAAGAAGAAGATTGCGATGTAAAACTCGTGATCTACCTTTACTCTGTTCAGGTTTCACTTCGTAGACTGGTGCATCATCTGCCACCTGGCGCGTAACAACGTGAACTTCATCCTCCCAGTAATTTCTCAGTTTCCCGGTTCCACCTCTCGGGGTCAGGTTTTTTATGAGGACCCTGCTTCCTGGGAACAGGTCAGTACACCTCACTCGTTGGTCATAATTCCTTTTATTTCTTTCTGCACACTTGTTTGCCTGTTCTCTCGCTATCTCACAAGCTTCCTGCATTCCCTTTGTCCACCGTTCCATGTACTCACTGTAACTTTGAGAGTTGCTGTCGGAGTTGAGTCCGAAGAGAGCATCGATGGGCAATTTTGGTGAGCGTCCAAACAGCAGTTGGAAAGGTGAGAAGCCAGTCACGTCACATCTAGTGCAGTTATAGGCAAAGATTAATTTGTTCAGTGCATCTTTCCAATTAGCTTTTTGTCTTTCAGTCAGGGTTTTCAGCATCTGCAATAATGTCCGGTTAAATCGTTCCACCTGCCCATTCCCCTGGGGGTGGTAGGGGGTGGTCCTTGAGCCGGCAACGCCGCTGTACTTTTTGAGTTGGGTGAGTAGCTGGTTTTCAAATTCTCCCCCTTGATCGTGGTGAATTCTGGACGGAAACCCAAACTTCAGGGCGAAATCATTGAATAACCGGTCAGCTACTGTTTTTGCCGATTTCGAGGTGGTGGCATATGCCTGGGCAAATCGAGTGAAGTGGTCGACAATCACCAAAATGTATTCATAGCCCCCTTTGCATTTGTCCAGATGCAGAAAGTCAATGGACACCAATTCAAATGGGTGAGTCGTTTTGATACTTTTAAGGGGCGCTCTTGTNCCTCCGCTCCCGCAGGAGCTCCGTTTCTTCTTCCAACTTGCTTCCACTGCTGCAGCAGTGTCATCTCCTCCACTCCCGCAGGAGCTCCCTTTCTCCGTCCAACTTGCTTCCACTGCCGCAGCAGTGTTATCTCCTCCTCTCCCACAGTACCTCCATTTCTCAGTGTAACCTCGCTTTCACTGCCGCAGCAGTGCTATCTCCTCCGCTGCCACAGTAGCTCGCCCATGTGCAACAGTCCCCAGCCAACTACCAACGAGGCTTACACATCCGATGCTATAATCATCAAACTCCTGTCCGATAATGCAAAAAGCCCTTCCGGTCCAGTGACTAACCCTCTCCCTACGATTGGCACACCATCAGCTCCTTTACTCTATCTGACGATTTGTTAGTATGAACTTGTGAAATGATGTTTTATTAACAAAGTTCGGGAGGAACATGTTCAAATGATCTATCCAATCAACACATCATTCCAATCAGCAATCAACACGTCTACCCAATCGGCATGAGTGAAGGCCTATATATATATACATGTATAAGCAGTCGACTTAACCTATGTTCCTCGACAGTTTTCAGCATCCCTCCACCACCCCAGCTCCTCACTCTTGGCTGGTTCCTACCACAGCCAGGAATACAGGGGGAGTACTCTGGGTTCAGGCCAAAATACTGAGCTTGGAGCCCTCCCCATGGACAGCACACCAAATACGCATACTCCTTTACTCTATCTGATGATTTGTAAGTGTGAACTGTAGGTCATGGAGGTGGATTAGCAACAATTTTCAAGAACTGTTTTTAAGTGTAATCTTAAAAAAAAAAGTGTAAACTCCTGCCTGTTGATAGTTTTCTAAGCTTTGAGGTGCAGCTTTTCAAGGTTGATCTTCCTAGCTCCATGCTTTGTGCCCTGGTTTACAGACCACCTAAACTCAATAAGGACTTTATCCCAGACTTTTCTAAATTTTCTGGCTTCTCTTTTGTCAGACTTCTGATCCTGGGTGACTTTAATGTTCATGTCTGTTGCCAGCCAAAATGCCAGAAAAGGGAACCCCTAGTTAAATAGCCTTATGGACTCTTTTAACTTTGTACAGTTGGTTTCTGGACCTACACATCAGTAGGGTCATACTTTGGAATTAGTGTTTTCTTTCTTTTTCTTTTCTTTTTTTTTGGTTTGACTAATCTTGAAATATGCGATGCTGCTATTTCTGATCATTATCCTGTTGTTTTTGACTTTTTTTTATGTACACTGTCCAAATCCTATCACTCACCACGTTATTCTAGATGTTTTAACTCCTCTGCTGCCAGGTCTTTCAATGATGTGTATTTATCAACCGAAATCCCAAATGCCATGAAAGTCCTATCCTCTTGTGTCAATTAAGTTGAATTGGTCAATCTTTTTATCAGTACCTTCACTTCTACCTTGGACTCAGTTGCCCCCTTAGGTTACAGAAATCCAAGGTGAGTAATAAAGTTTAGTATGGGCTAAATGGGCCTACTCGCGCCCTCAGACAGGAGTGTAGGTGCGCTGAGTGCAGATGAAAAAAAGATAAACTTCAGATATCATATGAATGGGATATCATCTTCAGGGAGTGTCTTAAACAGCATAAGAGCGCTATTAAGAAACCACAGTTGAAATACAAGTCAGATTTATTTGCACAAAATGCACAAAGACATTTCTGAATCCCACTCCTAGTGCTCCATTAGAGATTTCTACGGACCTGTGTGATCAGTTTTTAAATAATTTTATTCATAAGTTCTTTTCCTCTACAAACACCTTCTCATCAAAGCTGTCTTCCTCTTTTTCAACCTGTCTTCTTAACAGCTCTATGATATTGTTTCTAATATAAACCCCTCATTTTGTCCTTCTGATGTACTGCCTGTGGATGTGTGGATGGAGAGTGTTTTCTTATGTATCCAGATTAATGTAGACATAGTGTTCAAATACTTTTGGGTCTACTTTGTGATAAGATTTATACATGAATAAGTCTTTAATATACATTTTTCAGATTACATTAAAAGTGATCCAATCTTCAGTATACATGATCAGATCCTCTGTATTGCTGTACTTTTCAGTGGTTATGAGCAGATTTTCAGTATACAGATGACAAAAATCCGTAACAAATTCAGGTAGATCTAGTTATATCAGTACATCTTGTTCAAAGCTACTGGCTGTGATTCACAAGCTCCTTATTACTTCCCTCAATGAATAATTCCCAACAGGACATGTGAAAACGTGTATAATTAGTATCTTTGTATCAGTATTTGTATCCCAGGAGACTGGGCTGGGATCTCCTCATTGACAGGTAGAAACAAAAATCAGGTGTGTCCTATTCTCCCCTAGTGAGGTTGAGAGGAGCCTCCTTTTATTGTCAGTTATTACAAGTGGATAGTGGAAAGTAGGCTAATTCTGTAACAGTTAATCTTGTTTTGGTTGAAACAGACAAAAAGGAAAACTGAGATATTTAAAAAGCCTGGCACAAATCTGAATTTGAAATTGTTTTTACATTAATGATTTCACATAGACTGTGTCTATTCAGAATTGAACTCAAAGCGTTTGCCCATACATGACCGCTTCTTTAAAAACAGATGGAATGAGGAAGAGAAGGACACACACAAAACTTTGTAAATATATCCTGGTGGGGACTTCCTATTCACTTTTAATATATGATGCCTATAAACGTTATTCACACCCTTAAACAGTATTGAATCATGGTGGACTTTAGATGCACTTTTTTGTTACCTTTTGAGGTACTTGACTACTTGTGTGAAATAAACACACTACAGCACTTTTTTAAGAATCAGTTCTTTATATATATATATATATATATCTTTATTTATATATTTATATGCCAATGAGAAACAAATAATCATATTTACACAAACATAAGCAAGCTAAGAATCAGAGAACACCTCTGCAAAAGAAGAAAAAAAACCCATACAGGACATGGACATATAACTGTAAATTATTGCTTCATGTTCACAGGTTATGAACTACAGTTACAGTACTAGACAATATCTATATCCAAACAGAACAGCAACAGTGATAGAGCTGACCATCTGTAGATTTCCTTAAAAAAAGACGAACAAGATTATTTTACTGTTACGAAGCAACAATAGCCTTAAAGACAGTAAAAATATCAATACATTATGCTGCCAATGACAGGCTTATCTGTAACAGCTCGGTACAAATTTGCTTCATATACTTCGCTTTACTTCTTCCTTTTGCCTTAAAGGTGAACACGCACAAAACTCAAAGAATCCAAAACATTACTTCATGCTGGTTATCAATAACTCAAAGAGCTTTGTTCACCCATGTTCTCGCCCCTGTAGTGACCGAACACCCAAAAAAACAGCAGTTACAAACAGGCAGGAGAAAAGGGCTGCATTCAGAGAGAAATACAAGCGGGAAAGACTGCATCTATGGATAAGTCACAGCATCCAGAATTACCAAAAAAAAAAAATAATTGCAAAAGGACTCCTTCACTTGAAATCTTTTGTCTTACAAGCAAGGGAGCAAAGGCAATTTAGAAAGTCACATGAATATCGGAGTTATTTTTTTGCATGATTTCTTTTTTATGTGATTTACACATTGCCACTTTTCAAAATATGATTATCATTCAATATTTAACTGGATTTTCTTTTTTCTTTGACTGAAATATGACTTTTAATAAGGCTAATTTGACCGCCATCATTACATGACTCTGCAATCCTCAATCTGATTGGTCAATCGCTGCATTCAGCTTCACTGACTGTATATTATTTCTACAACATGTATTTTAAAATTACATTATTCAATTTGTAACCATTTTGGTATGAAATAACACAGTGAAGATTTATAAACTGAAAAGAAAAAAAAAAAAACGAGACAATGAAAATAGAAATTTATTCACCCTCATGTTGTTCCAAAGTTGTATTACTTTATTTTGATAAAATGAGATATTTTGAGAAATGCGTTTTTTGTTCATACAATGGAAGTCAATGGGCACCAGAAATGTTTGGTTACCAACATTCTTCAAAATTAAATGTTCCAGAGAAGAAAGAAAGTCTCACAGGTTTGGAACAACATGAATGATGACAGAACTATCCCTTTAATATTTAATCTGTCAATGCAAAATACACAACAGTTAACATTGATATGACAGTAGTAAAGCATTCATACAGTAGTTCTGGGCCAAGTTACAGATTTTTACCTTGAAACTTAAGCACAAGTCAGTGTAGATTCAGTAAACATATGCAGAGACACCAAACATTGTCAGTGCGAAACAATGCAAACTATACTGAAGTTGTAGTGAGAAGAAGCTAAAGCATAAATGTGCCAAACAAAGATTGGATGAAACTACGACCCATAACATGTGCTTTTTTCTAATTGTTTGAGTGCTGCGCTATACAAGTACAAAATGTCGAACTTTACACCTGACAACTGTTTCTTTACTTTCCAAGGCCATCCCTCTGAAAGACAGCAGTCAGATATGCTCAAAGTTGCTTTAACAGAGTATAAAATACACCAGTTAGCATGCAAAAATGTGCGGTATCAAATACACAGTAAGAATAATACACATCTAACTTAGTGAACGAACATGTTTAACATCCTCTCGTCTTCGCCAACATGACTGAAACACTTCAACCGTCACCTTCGCTCTTATCGCTTCATCCCATTCTAGCATGGTTTGAACAGGCATAAATACGAACACAATCCCAGCGAGCCGCGCCACCGCTATAGGTGTCCCAAGCTGACCGATATGGAGATAAACACGGGCTTTTTTTTCTTTGATGATCAATCAAAGTGACAAACAGTAACAAAGTTTACATGTAACCTATTTCTACAACTGTTAATTACAATTACTGCTCTTTAATGCTACAGGACAAAGACTCTAAATGAGGGAATGAAAGTGCTATGATTAGGGGGGGGGGTCGCAAGCTCATCGCCCCCTGTCTGTCCCGTGAGGCAGCGGTGAGACAGTGTGTTCAGTCCACGAGTCCAGTTCAGAACACCACAAGTCACCTGTGCACTGAGCACCCCTCCAAATCCATCCATGTCTTAGTTTAGCTTTTTTTTGTTATTGAAATAAAGCGTGCCTTTCTCTGGATGAGAGAAAGAGACACAGAGAGAGAGAAAAACGTGTGCAGTGTGCTGAAGGTTTTAGTTGTAGACTTTTGGGGGACCGTCGGGACGTCTGGTCTGGACTATCTTGCCTTTTGGCCGGGCTTCTTCCTCTTCCTCAGTTTCACTCTCACACACGTGGACCACCACGCTAGGAGTGGACTCTGTACCCGCATGCAGCTCGTACTTCTCACCTAGAGAGATAGATGAAAGACAATAAGATAAAATTTTCCTTGACCTTTTAAAATAAACTTATATACTGTAAGTTTCAGAAGTCAAGACATCCTTCCCAGCCCCAAAAAAGATGCGTCCAAATGACTTGAATGATGAACTTCTCGATTGTTGATGAAATACATTCTGTGGGTAGGACATTTTAAACTGGTATCAAAACTAGACGACAAATACATTCTCGGACATACTACATCCATCATGTTTGCATTGTCTTTTGATCTAAATGTTGACCTATGACGTAAAGACTATCGTAATGATTGCAAAAATATATTTCTCAGCTATTGTTAAACAAGAACAACTTAACCATGATGAAAACCTTTCTTAGCATGGCTTGAACAAACTGTACAGCTAATGTAAATGAGGTCAAATGTACCCTAAAGCCATAAGTACCTCTTAATGAATAAAATGTCCTGTAATTAATAATAATAGTAAACAAAATTATTTTTATGAATAAAATGTCCTATGATGGTGCTCTTCTAAGGTTAATTTACTATATTATTATTATTATTTATTACACTAAATTATTTTGTCTG
>RJVU01051648.1:12683291-12693699 GCA_003731715.1 Anabarilius grahami
TTATATAATACTATAGACTATTTAATATTATTATATTTATTATCAGTGTTGTTATTAATATTATTAATTATAAAATAATGGTAACTATATCACATTTATTTATAATTAACAAGTAATTTATTAATTTATACTAAATTACTATTTTTGCCTCTAGTTCAACATGGCGCTTCTCTTAGATTATAAATTCTATTGCTCTTCTCAGAACAGCCACTGGGACAGACTTTCACCTCCTTAGTGATCTGATCCTTTTTTTATGTTTAATAAACATGCTACAGAGCATGTTTGATCGTACAGACTTGATACTATAACGACAACTCTAATATGAGTTTTGAAGAGTGGAACAGTCCAGTGTTTTGCCATATCATCAACAAATAATTAATTTTGCCTATCATCAACATTATCATTCTTAACATTATTTTATTATTTCACTAATAACAGATGTTAGCTTTGAAAGCCATTAAAAGATTAGAACCCTTAGTATACAGATATATTTGACATCCCCAAGATTAAGTAATAGAAGCACCACTGAGGACACACTAAGCACACAAACACTGAGAAACAGAATAAGGGTTGCTATAGTAACGAGCCAGACCCATAAGAGGTTATAGGAGTTGTGCCATGGCAGGGAGTCAGTGTGTGTTGTGACTGATATGCACCAGCAGGGGGCGCAGACACAGCACACATGATGCTGATCATGAGGAGGGGAACATCTCTAACTTATTAACAGTCCATTTCTATTCAGTGTTGCCACATTTGACCTGTTCCAGTTCAGTTTTTCTTTAAACACATTAGCTGTTCACCAACCGCACATTAACACATGAGTGATAACCAAAATTAGCTCTCACAATACAGCATGCTTTTAATGTTTTTTTTAGCCTGAGCTTTTAAGTTTTACAACTACTTGAAACTTTTTGGTCAGGGTTTTTTCAAAGTTCTTGACAAACTTTATGCAGCTGCTATTGCATTTGATCAGGGATTGTCAACCTGTTCCAGCTCAGGAAACCCCTTATATAAAGTGCTTTATTTTCTCAATTACACTGTATAAATAACTTGAATGAAAACATTAATAAACATTACATACAACCAATGCTTACCTACAATATCATTCAGAAGTGTTGTTTAATACTTTTATTCAGCATTAAATTGAACAAAAGTCAAATTAAAGACTTTTAAATTGTTAAAAAAAAATTATTTAAAAAAATGCATTTAATATATAGGCTATTACATTTTATATATTATTACTTATAACATTTAATATATATATTAAAATAGAAAACAGTTCTTTTAAATTGTAATAATATGTCACTATATTACTGTTTAAATACAGCCTTGGTGAGCATAAGAGACTTCTCTTAAAAACATTAACAAATATTTACCAACCCCAAACTTTTGAATGGTACTTTAGCTTCTCAGTTAACCTTTACATGTCCTGGATTCATTGTGCCTCTGCAGTGCCTGACAGAAATGTACATTTTATGGTTATACNTTCAAAAAAAAAAAAAAAAAGAGTTTCTTTTGACATAAATTCAAATGGATATAAATTCTGCAACATACACAATATTTTTTAAAGAAATTACAATCTATATATTATATCAGTCCCCTTCAAAACAAGCACAAAACACTAATCTCACACAAAAAGAAGTTTGGAACATGTTAAATTACAGATATAATGTTCATACATTTGATTTATAGCAATATGTTTAACTCCAAAAATTTGTCAGTTTATCTGTCTGCAGAAGTTAGTAAGTGTGTTTATCCACTGTTGGTGGGAAAATCAGTGTTTTAGTCAGTGAGGGCACAGACATTTGGTCCAGATGTTTGCACACACTAGACACAGCTTGTTTGTATGTGTAGGAGTATGTGGCATAAGCGTGTGTAACCCCTCACCCAGGTCCTACTCGCCCCGCTCTGCGAGGGCCTCGAACCTGGGTCTCCGCTGTGGGAGTCGGATGCTTTAACAAGGAGGCTAAAGGCTGCAACCTCTAGTGTCAATCGCTAGAGCATCTCTTGAGATCAGAGGAGTGATGTTTACTCACACAGCGACTACTAGCTGGCCTCCTTTACACGTGCATGATTGTGTGTGTGTGTGTGTGTGTGTTGTTTGTACCTGGTCCCAGTTTGGCCACAGCACACAGCAGATCGTAGTTGATTACAGGTGTGGCATCTTCACTCTGACTCCATCCCACAGGTGGGGATGAAGGTGGAGAGATGAGGAACTGCTTGACAGGTTGAGGCGGGGCAAGGTATGTCTTGTCCACATCATCCCCTGAATTCTGCACCTGTGGCCAGACAGAAAAAAGAGGGGGTGGTAACCCAGCTAAAACGGAACATTCTCAGAACGTGCTAACAAGGTTCTCTCAAGTTATGAAGAAACGTTAATAGAATGTTCGTTCAAAGTTATCTGGTCTTTAATAATGTTCTTACAAATTTAGCACATACGAATACTTTGTTCAAGAAACTTTTTTTCTGAAATGTTTTTAACGTTTTTAAAATGTTAGTACTTGTTTCAGAATGTTCAGAAAACATTCAAAAGTAATGTTCCCGTAATGTTTAAGAATGATCAAATGGAATGTTCCCTTAACGTTCAAATAACCAAGAAAACATTTTGAACATTCAGAAATAGCATTTTCATAACTTAACAGAAATATTAACAAAATGTTCTTAGATCATTTTTGTGAGCTGAAAAAGCAGAAAACAAGACTAAACAATATGAATAAACTACTCGTGCGCTCCTTATAAACCAAATATAGCACAGTTCAGGCCCAGATCGCATTGATTTAAAGGAATACTCTCCCCATAGTTACATCTCTCTGAAGGAAACAGGCTATTCTATTACTGTTCAAAGACACACAATGTCCTAGATCAAATCCGCACTCCCACACAGCAGCACAAAATACACAGCACCATTGTGAGGAGTGTGTCCATTCTTTATGTGTTCAAAGTAAAACACGTGGAGCACATTTACTACATAATGATTCTAGAAATATAACTGTGTCTGTCTGATTTCAGATAATTAATGGCAATGATAATTAGTCGCACACGAATGTGTGTGTGAGTTAGTGTGCTGAGAACTGTGTGTTCTTTAACTATCCTCAGCTGACAGACCGTTGAGAGAGGAGAAATGAAAATCTAAACTCTCCTGTTCTCTCCTCTGGTCCCCTGCTAATATTACACGGACAGTCCCGAGATCTTAGCTCAAGTTGCTTCCTATTAGTCTTCTATAATTTTCCAAGACAATGTGTTGAATGAATCACCTTATGCAAATCGCTTGATTCAGAATGTTACTGTGGGTGCAAACTTGCTATGACCTCTCTCCTTTAAATCTTTTGTAGTGACAAACTAAACCTAGTTTAAGGAACATGGGATGTTTTAAAATCTATTATGATAAAAATTAAAAACAGTTCATGTAAATTGTAATAATATTTCAGAATATTACTGTTTTGCTCAATTTTTGGATCAAATAAATGCAGCCTTAGAACAAGAGACTTTAAAAACATTTAAAAAAAATCCTACTGACCCCAAACTTTTGAGTATTTTGGTCAGTTTGAAAAAATAGCTTCAGAAGGCTTTGAATATGTAAAAAAGTTGTATGGACTAATTTTATGGCTGTCCTCAATGGCTACCATATGGATCCACTATGGATACCAGCATACAGGTTTGGAACTGGCGGTGAATAAATGATAACAGAATTTTCATTTCTGGA
Organism: Anabarilius grahami; assembly: GCA_003731715.1. NCBI lineage: Eukaryota > Metazoa > Chordata > Actinopteri > Cypriniformes > Xenocyprididae > Anabarilius > Anabarilius grahami. The sequence goes on from RJVU01051648.1 coordinate 12,686,995, forward strand.
TGAATAATCCCTATACTGCAGAATGAAACGTAACAAATAATAACACGCTGACCTGTGCGAAGTAGAGTTTTAGTTTAATGCCGTTGAAATCAGATTCGTGAAGTTCGATGCGTGCGCGTGCAGCAGCCTCTGGAGTGCTGAAGCTGATCCGAACTCTTCTGAAACTCTTGAACATCTGGAAGGACGTCTGCTCATCATAGATCCTGAACAGAGCCTCAAACCGCTCCTGAGGAGAATGAAAAAAGCCAAACAATTCAGAGCTGCTTGAATTTTGCATTAAATAACTTCATGTCTATAGAAAACATACTACAGTGTAATTTCATGATTCTGCTGATGTTTTTAGCAATTGTGTCATTATAAAACTAGTGTCATGCTCTCCTGGTGTCCTAAAAGCATGGCACAGGACCCAGAACTGGTGAATGGAACAGTTGCAAATAGAAGGGAGCGTGTAAAATATCAAGTGTGACTTTTAATGTGCTGATGGAGCAAGTAAAGGGAGAACGCTGACAAGAAAAAAAAAAAAAGTTCTAAGAACAAGTTCTAGATTTACCCCACAGAACGTACATGTGCACTACACCAATGACCCATGATTAAGCTAATTACCTATTGTTGAACATATAAATGTTAAACGTTTTGATATGAATTTGATGTCTGGAGCCCCTGCACCAAAGTGCAAAATCCAATTTGATACCACATTTCATAATAAACAGCAGCAAAATGGTTTGAGTTATATCTCTATATTTTTACTCTCTTTCATTTTCTTTCTATGAATAGAACTTATTAAACTTGTTCAAACTAATCTGAAATTCGCATAACAATAATTGCTGCTTCCCGCATGCAAAATGTTTGTGTTTGCATTGCATATCAGTGTTTCTGTCCCCACACATGGCGAGAGTTTGTTTTGAACTCAGACACTGTGTAACAAGAAGAGATGCGTCAATCACTAATTCATGCGCAGTGTCGAGCGTTTCCTGCAAGTGGTGTAGACTTACACACTACCCGGGTGGAAGGAGTGGACATCCGCCTTCATGACACGAAAGCTCTTTGTGTGTGTAAGGGAGAGCGCGTGTGGCATGTAAAATAAACTGCATGTTTACCCTGCTGAAAACGGCAGCTAAAACACCATGAATTCACAAGTTGGTTAGAGCTGGTATGGCCAAGCTGTTGCAAAACTCAGCTCATGATCATGGATGTTTTATTGGTTAAGCTAAGTAGTCAAATTTTATGGTGTTCTTTTTTACATTTTTGACAGCCCCTGGTCACTATAACTCAGAAAGAAATCATTATTCAGGTTTGGAACGACATGAGGGTGAATAAAAGATGACAGTATTGTAATTTCTTTCAGTTCATGAAGATTGAAACATAAAAAAGATTAATGTGCTGACCTGTGCAAAGTGAAGTTTCAGTTTAGTGCCGTTTAAATCAGATTCGTGGAGGTGGGGATACATACCATGACAACCATAAATGAACTGTAAAATGTGAATGCATAAATAATAAAATAAAATAAAATATTTATACTGATAAAAGGAAGTATTGATGCTAGGGGTGCACGATATTAAACTTCTGGCTAATGCAGATAAGAAGACAATTATTTCCATGTTATGGCTGATATTAAAATTATATATTACTTTGACTAAATGAATTAAAAATAAGACACTAAAAGCTAAATTTTAAATACGAGAGAATTTAGGAATCACAACATTATAATGTACAGTTACAGTATGAAAAACAGCTATTCATTTTGTGATTTGCAAAAAAAAAAATTTAACAGTGTTAATTAAATTTTAAGCAATTAATTGTTTTTCAAAATGTTATTTCTTTGGCATGGCACCGATATGTTGTGCATCCCTTATGTAATGTATTAAAAAAATAAATAAAAAAAGAGGAAAATAAATTAATAAAATATATAATAAATGTAGTCCTACTGAGGGCCAGCATCTAAAGAAGACAGCTGAGGTTTTCTCTCACAATGTGTTGCTGGTTAATGGACAGACACTACAGCGAAACTTCGAGATTTCATCCGGTGAACAAAAGCTTGTAATTTACCCTGATGTCACGGGCAGTAAACAGGAAGTTTCAAAGGAGCATCAAAGATAAGTGTTCAGGACACCGGTGTGATGTAAGGCCCATGTAACTCCATTATGCAACAGCACAGGTGTGTATGTGTGTGTGTGTTGGCTCACTTCACACCTGTGCCAATCACATGTATTTACACACCTTTTACCTGCCTGGAAAGCATAAACAGGTGGCGACACATGAGATCACTGTGGTCAGCTTTGATGGAGGGCATAGAGAAACATTTACCCAGGGGTGTCAAACATACGGCCCACAAAGGTGTCCAATCCGGCCCGGGGATAGATTTGAACTATAATAAAAAATAGAGATGCACGACTAGTCCACTGGCCATAAATCCAAACCTTTTTTAGTTTTATTTTGGTCAATCTTTATTCCGGGCTTGTAAACAAACTGCTTTGTAATTATTTCCCCAAATTTCATCTGTGTGGAAATATTTACGAAGTCTGTAAACAGGACATTAACACAGGCAGACGCTGAATACGTAACGTTACACAAAGAGGAGAACAGACGCACCAGCAGAGAAAATACGGTACCATGCACAAGCTCACTTTTCACGAAAAAATAGGAAGAATAATATAAATATTGAATTGGGGTTGATATGAATGTAGGGAACTGGCATCAGAAAAGTTGATGGCTTTTCCTCTTATCTTCGTATAAAGCAGTAGACTATTTATCGACGCAGCTCTGCTTTGGGGCAGTCGTGGCCTAATGGATAGAGAGTCGGACTTGTAACCCAAAGGTCATGGGTTCGAGTCTCAGGTCCGGCAGGGATTGTCGGTGAGGGGAGTGAATGTCCAGCGCTCTCCCCACCCTCAATACCACGACTGAGGTGAGACCCTTGAGCAAGGCACCGTACCCCCAACTGCTCCCCGGGCGCCGCAGCAATGGCTGCCCACTGCTCCGGGTGTGTGTTCACGGTGTGTGTGTTCACTGCTGTGTGTGTGCACTTGGATGGGTTAAATGCAGAGCACAAATTCCGAGTATGGGTCACCATACTTGGCCACATGTCACTTCACTTTCACTTTCACTTTTTTTACTTTCACTTTGTATAGCGGTAACCATGGAGCCGCTATGCATAACCTGATATTGCTGAGTTCAGCATGTTCCTGGGTCAACATTTTTGTTGATCCTGAAACAACATTCAAATCAACCAATCAGATTTGAGGGACAAGTTTACAGATTATGTCAAGTTTAGGCTTAAAATCGTGAATTGGTGCTTCTACATCCGTGTTATTCATCTATCATTTCCCTCTGATTTTTGGGATAACTTATGGGTAGGGTTAGGTTTAGGGGTAGGAATAGGGTTAAGACTAAACTTTCAGACTGTAATGTTGTTCCAGGATCAACAAAATACGTTGACCCAGGAACACATCTAACTCAGCAATATCAGGACGTGCATCACGGCTGTTTCATAAGCTCCACCTACTGTCAGAGAGTGAATTTGCATTTTCATTCAGTCCGTCTGCTGATTTTGTTTTGTGCAAGCATCTTATGTAGCATAATTTCACAAAGTTAAAGTCAGACCATGCTGTTTTTGCTGTTAATCTTGATATTATACAATAATTTAAAAACAACTGCTAATGATCATGTGCATAACATATTTGTTGGGATTGTGATAAAAATGCAGTTTTTGCCTCTAATATCAAAGAGCTACACATATTTTTTGAACAAACAACAAAAAATTCGTAAAAAAAAAAAAATCTGCAACCAGTATCAGAATCGACCAATTTGCTTCTAAAAAAAAAAAAAAAACTGGAATTGGTCATGAAAAATTTAATTAGGTCCATCAGTAATAAAAAAAAAATAAATAAATAAAGCATTTTAAAAATCTAATAGTCTTTTTGCAGTAAAAACAAATGCAGTTATAAAGATCAGTGTACTAGTTTTCTTGCAAATTAATTTGTTGTTTATATGGTTAATATTAATATTAATATTAATATTAATGCAACTATAATGAACCTAAATTGAGTTTGACACCCCTGCATTTACCAATACTGATGAAAAACTTTAGTCAGAAAAAGAAAATAATAATAATTTACTAGACATTCACACCCAGACAGTGTGGTCAGAAAACGTGAGAGTTGCATACTAAAAAGGTAAAAGGTAAATCATTAGAAATTTTAACTCATGATTGTTTTTACCGATTCATTTAAAGATCCATTTAAAAAAGCTTTTTTTATTGTAGCCAGTAAAAAGAAAACAAAAACTTTCGATTATTTCACAGTAACCTCTTGTCATTTTTGATGGATTCTCTGGAAAGTTTTAAGAGATATTACTGTTCCTGTGTGGACAACATGTCTGCTAGTGAGGTCAAGCATTAAAATCCTTCAGTCAAGCATTAGTCCAGAACTGCCCATGTGTGAACTCCGTAAAAAGCATTTGATAGAGATGGAATTTATGTCTATGAGATTTAAACAGACTCAGAAAGAAATTCCCAAACAAAAAGAGTCAGACAAAGAGTCATAGAAAGGTAAAGATTTACACAGAGAGATTAGAGAGGTGACACTCTAAATAAAAGATCCTCTAAAAGCCTCTTAGAAGTACAAAGTAGTGCCAGACAACCTCACAGAGAATTAGACTAAGAATCATTTGAGAGAGTTGGTAAGAGACAGATTGAGGAGAATCATGGCAAATTCGATTCGTTTGGTGCATCTGACTCAAATCCATTTAGTTGTTGTTTACTGTGGTCTTAAGATAATAAGTAACACATCTGTTTTTCTATGCCCTATTATGCTATTTTAAAAGTTCCTCATTTTGTTTTGGAGATCTCCTACAACAGGTTAACATGTATCCAAGCTAAACAAAACATTCATTTTCTTATTATATACATTGCACTTCACCTCATTTCTCTGAGAGTCTGAAAACGACTCGTTTGAACATTCAGTCTCTCTAAACCTCGCTTTTCTGAGACCTACTCTGCTCTGATTGGTCAGATGACCCCGTCTTTTGTGATCGGTCGACCGCTTACAGCGCGTGTCAGAAACAAAACGCCCATTACCATAACTGAATTTCAGCTCCAGAGGTTTCCTAAAGCTCAGCGATTGTACACACTGTAAAGACAGTAATGATGGCGTCAGTTTTACCATATCAATTTGAGCGCGAGTCCGATGATGAAACAAGAACTAGATATTCAACCCGAGCTTCCATCGCAAGGACGACTTGAGCAGGACATTTCTCAGTGGTAAGTTTTTACTCAGTTTGTTGTACATAATGAGATGTTGCAACTGTAATTCCTCTACATCAGCATTAACAAGTGTATGTCCATCAACAAGCTGATGTTGAGGTGCACATGTGGGAACTGTATCATTAACTGTTTCAATAACAGTGAATACGTTTTCCGATGACTGATGTAACAAAGTTTGTAAAACAAATCTTGCTCCATCCTTTATCATTACTCAAAGTATAAGAACAACAGACAATATACATTAATGGACATAATTTTATGTGATAGTGGAACTACCACTATTTCAGTAATAACGTGAGTTAGTCAGTTAGCCGGAGACCTACAGCTGCACTAGGTGTACAAAATATAAAACCCAAAACTATGGATTTTGAACACTCGGTACATCAATAATTAATCATTCTTACAGGTTGTGCTTCAGAGTAGAAAGTTTGTCCAAATAAACTGGGTACTGTCCCATTTTTAATGGATAAGCGTTTTGGAAATCCTGTGTTGACCTTGCTGAGATTTCAGAAGCAATCGTTACTGTGGTCATTTTAACCACTGACTCTTCTGACTGTGGGCAGTCGTGGCCTAATGGATAGAGAGTCGGACTTGTAACCCAAAGGTCATGGGTTCGAGTCTCAGGTCCGGCAGGGATTGTCGGTGAGGGGAGTGAATGTCCAGCGCTCTCCCCACCCTCAATACCACGACTGAGGTGAGACCCTTGAGCAAAGCACCGTACCCCCAACTGCTCCCCGGGCGCCGCAGCAATGGCTGCCCACTGCTCCGGGTGTGTGTTCACGGTGTGTGTGTTCACTGCTGTGTGTGTGTACTTGGATGGGTTAAATGCAGAGCACAAATTCCGAGTATGGGTCACCATACTTGGCCACATGTCACTTCACTTCACATCCTCATCCTTTGGAAGTTTATTCAAAGAGAATTTGCCTTTGCAACACAGAAAACAGCGTCTTCTTGACATGTACACAACACGAACCAACTACAGTATTTGTAGGCATGTCAAAGAAAACGTTTTTTGGAGGCAGCCAGTGAAGACCATAGGCTGGCATTATGCAAATTTGTTACATTGTTACAATGTTACGGAAGTAAGACTGGAATTACTGAGGCTCATTTCAGCAGTTCAGAATTGGTTCTTTAATTTGTGAAACAATTAACTTTATTTGTTGTATTTAAAACTTTGCAGACCTTTTACATTCACAAACAGCTATAATACACACTGCATTAAAGGTAATATTTGAAAAGCATAATAGGGGTACTTTAAATATCAGTAATGTTTTAGCACTGAATATTAGTCAATATTGAAGTAAATGTTATGTGTATATTATATATACATAATTTATGCATTTTAAAATATTAGACATTATCCCCTATATCTCATATCCCATTTATTTGCTCTGATTTTTTTCATATCAAAAGAAGCATAATTTCAACCAAACCGTCAAAACGTA
>RJVU01051648.1:12693709-12752456 GCA_003731715.1 Anabarilius grahami
AAAAAAAAAAAAAAAAGAAGAAGAAGAAAAAAAGAAAAGAAATTCACATTGTTTTTCTCTAATGAACTGTAAGAATTATATTTAATATTTTTTTAAATAATTTTTGCCTATGCACCAATTTAACAGTACATACTGATAAACAGCAATATTTAACAACATGTAATTTTTATGAAACAGATTAATACATTATATAGAAAATACCACACAAGTTAAGAGAATTCACATCAGCAATGTAAAATTATTCTGAATATATCATGAATATTTGATCACTAGTCCTAGTACACTGCCATTATCAATGTACTTATCTTCTTGTCCTCAAACAACAGTCTCTTCAGAAAGTGACTTAAGGACAAGCTCCACACATGCACTCGTTACCCGAAAGCCATTAAAAACTGAATATGTCCCAGAATCTGGGGCATATGGTGCACTGGGACACTGGCATGATTTTGGGTTGAGAATAGAACCATAAATAATTAAGAAGTTTAATCCGTTAAACGAGTGGGAGATGTTTTTAATTACCCTGCTGATGTTACACAACGAGCCCTTGGGTAATACATGCTAGAGCAGGATTCAAAGAAATACTGTATCACAACTAAACTTAAATATAGACACAAACACAATCACTAAACTTGACAAACGCACACATTTTATTACATGCCCCCATAAAGCCCATATCACATCTGGTTTCCCCATAATTCATTTTCTCATTGTTTGGCCTGTCAGTGAATAATGAGTGAACTTTTGCTGCCTTAAATCAACACTTTGTTCAAAACAGAGTCTGGAAACAGGAGGACCAACCCTGAAAACCAAATCTAAATGTTATCATAATGTCACGCAGGAGTCATTTAGCCAAGCAGCCGTTCTGTGCGTGAGGTGCCAACTTGCGAGGCACAAAACAGTTTTGAACAAAAGAAGCTGATCCCTGACCTTCTGTGAAAGGAAATGTCTGTAAGAGGCAGAAGCGATTCATCACATGTGCCGTAAATGCAGAGGACTCTGTGTTTTCCCTCACTCTTATCAGCACAGAGTTAAACAACAACAAATGCTGTCACACTGATTAGCTCTGGTGGAATTGGTTCCATCACTCAGGTCTGTTGTGGTTTTTATACTAGAATCAATGGTAGGGAACAAATCCAATTGACAGGCCTGGTGAAAAAGCCCCGGGGGATTTTCCAGAGCTCAGAGATAGGCGGTGATATTCATCCCAGAATTCCATGCCGTTATGGGAATTTCTGAGATCCGGAAGAGACTGAACAGATACATAAGCGTACTTGTTTTTATTAGGCCTACTGAATTTTTTTTTTTTTTTTTGTGCTTGTTTACTTGATTACTACTAAACTAACTTACATTATTTTTCAACAAAAACAAAGCAACAGCTCTGGTATGGTACTAAGTCATAACGGTTTATGACAGATCTCCTAATCTAAGCTAATAATCAGTAATAGGATCATAAAATCTAAATATTAATTTTACATTATTTATATATATATATATATTCATAAATGAATATATCATATATAAAATATTACATACATGATAGTTTATAAGTGTTGTTTAGATCAGGACAATATACACTGCTGTTCAAAAGTTTGAAATCGGTAAGATTTTTTTTTATGTTTTCAAAAAGAAGGCTGCATTTATTTGATTTAAAAAACCCAGTAATATTGTGAAATATTATTACAATTTAAAATAACTGTTTTCTATTTTAATATATTTTAAAATGTAATTTATTCTTGTGATGGCAATGCTGAATTTTCAGCATCATTACTCCAGTCTTCAGAGTCACATGATCCTTCAGAAATCATTCTAATATGCTGATTTGCTGCTCAAAAACATTTATTATTATTACCAATGCTGAAAACAATTGTGCATAATTTTTTTCCCAGGATTCTTTGATAAATAGAAAGTTCAAAAGAACAGAATTTATCTGAAACAGAATCTTTTATAACATTATTTATGTCTTTACTGTCACTTTTGATCAATTTAATGCATCTTTGCTGAATAAAAGGTGTTAATTTCTTTAATTTATTTCCAAAACAAACAAACAAAAAAATCTTACTGAACCCAAACTTTTGATCAGTAGTGTGCAATGTTACAAAAGCTTTCTATTTCAGATAAATGCTGTTTTCAACATTGATAATAATGTTTCTTGAGCAGCAAATAAGTATATAAACATACATACACACACACACACACACACACACACATATATATATATATTTAAATGTATTTTGATCAATTATAAATATATCTAATTTAAAATACAGTAAAAACAGTAATATATAAGTGAAATATTATTAAAGTAACTGTTTTCTATTAGAATATATTTAAAAATAATTTATTCTGGTGATGGCAAAGCTATATATATATATATATTTACAGTGCATAACAAATGTATTATATTATACATATATATTTAATTTATGATCCCGGTACAAGTTTCAGCTATGTGCCACCTTACTGAATGAGTCTTTAATTCTCTGACCACAAAGTTATATAATTCACTGCAGTTGTCACATCAGTGGATGTTTATATCCACAAAGGGACTGAGAATCCAGGAAGGTTGTTTGAAGTGCTAAGAGGACTAGAATGTGCAGGCTGTGTCGGCTGGTAACCCGAGCCACAGGAAAACGGACACAAGTGGGTGGCCAGCAGCCTTTTGTCTAACGTCATCATTACCTACGAATGCCTTTAACCTTTCAGAGTGACATCTGAGCTCTGCCTATGCTCTTGGGTTACAGATGTAGCTAACCTTTCTCCTCCATCCATCTTGCTGTTTCATCCATCTATCAGTCCATCTAAGATGAGTGAAGAGAGAGAGAAAGAGTGAGAGAGAGACATACACTTCTAGCATGGCTGTTGCAGGGCTATCTCAGGCTGCAGGCTTCAGCCTCTCCAACTGCCAAACCTCAGATCCTATTACCCACCTGAGTAGAACCTGATCCAGGAATGCTTCAATGCTATGCTACCTTCAGTTTTACCTGTCACTCTGTTAGCTAACAGGCTGTTTGTTGTAACATCTACTCTAGACTGAGATACTTGCTGGGTCTATTATAATGATTTTATTACTAATTTGAGAATACTAGCAAATGATTTTAGCTTGTACTCGTTTTAAAGTGAATTGTAAGTAAATATTGTGACTAAATGTGTTTCCTTTTTATTCCCCTTAAATAAATACATTTAAGTGTATGCACTGTGATCATTATTATACAAATTAAAATAAATATTTCATTCATAAATACTAAAGGTCAAAGTATCTGATATATAATTTTTTTTTTTTTTTACCTTGATACACACTCATTTACATTGTTTTATGCTTTTCCCCTGCATGTTGGTCATTTGATGGACAAAGGTTTTTCAAATATTAATAATATTTTAACTATTTTTTTAACTTAAAAATGTTTTCACTTAAATTCAACTTTTTTAATTTCAGTTTTTAGGGTGTGTTCACACTTGGCAGGTTTGATTTGATTACAATGAACTCTGATGTGATTGCACGGTTAAGGCCTGTACACACCGGGATGAATATCGCACACGTTAATCACCGGCATTTTTCGAGACGTTTTAGTGTTCATACTCAAGCGATTTTCACTGGCAATGCGCAGAGTGAACATGCAAATTCACTCCCAGACAGTATATGGCGCTTGTGTTTAATGGTAGTGCAAACAAACATATTTATGATATTAATAAAGTTAAAGATGATAAAAATGCAGATATAAAATGGCATATATGGCATACATATGACATATGAGAGATAGTCGTCAGAAATGGTACTGTAAATAAGTCACAAATGACGCTTTTACGCCTGGCATTTTTCACGTCGGTGTGCAAACTCACATTGGCGCCCTTTGTTTAGTCACGAGGCATTAAACGTCGGCGATAATCGCATGCGATATTCGTCCCGGTGTGTACAGGCCTTTACACTGTAAAAAAGAATGTTACCTGGTTGTCTTAAAATTTTGTGTTCATTGAAATTAAAAATTTAAGCTAATACAATGAAGGCGATTGGTTTAATCAACAGAAACTCAAAACAATATGTTATCTGAACCCCGTTAATTATCTAAGTTGATTTGAAAAAAAAAAAAATTGTGTGATAAAAAAAAATCATGAAAATAATTTTTACAGTGTAGTGCAGTTCATTTGAATAAGTGGGAACGCTGCCATCCAAACCCTGATGTGCACCAAACAAGCAGACCGCCAAACAAACTCTGGTGCAGTTTGACTGAAATAGGAACGCAACACGGACCAAAGACATCTAAATCATAAGATGCAACCCTAAAAAGGACAGAATGCTCAAGCAAACCTGGCTTTTCTCATCATAGAAGCTACGTTGCCCCTTGCAGTTTGGTATAGGTGTCAGAAACGCTGTCTCCTTGCAGCAGATCTTTCACAAATCGTTTTTGTGTGACAGAAGAATTCCTGGTGCTGTTTTGACTCCTTTACACATTTTATAAGCTCTTCAGCTGGTTCTCAGCTGGTAAAAATACAATCATATGTATCCACAAGGCTACAACAAGCACATTTAGCCCACTACACAGTTCATAAGTTCTGGCTCAAAATATACATCATAAAAGCATTTTTTTTTTTTTTGGTATCTTTAGGTTCGGAGCAAATCACAGCTATCATTTACTTTTTTGGTCCGGAGTCCGGAGCACCTAGAGAAACTACAAGTGAGAACACAACCTTAAAGAGCCTTTTTTTTTCTTTATAAAATCAGGACAGATGTATCACCCTTATATCCTTATATTCACCTGATATTTTTTACTCCCCCCTTAAAAAATATCAAAATGAATTTAAATTCAGAAATAAACAACATGCTCATTACAGAAGAGGTGTATTCGAGGCACTGTATGTCTGAATTATGTTTCTTCTAAATAAATTGATAGATGGGGCAAAAAAATGTACTAGCCCTCGGCCTGCTCTCTAGATATCAGACAGATATCATCTGCTGCTTGTGACTGGACCAATTATTCCAGCTAAAATAACTTTTTTTAATTCACAGATGAAAAGGCTCATGAGCTGAAAGACTGACCTTTATTACCTGTTATTTTGGGATTTACAGCATGCTAATTGCAAGAAAACTCTCTCATGAGAGCCACTGGGGTTAAACGCTTTGCTCAAGGGCACATGGAGTAGAACTGTCACTCCAGAACTCTTAATTTCTATTGTCACTTCTGCTTGGGACCATACCCAGTTCACTGGGTATACAACACATCGAGATCAGCTAAAAGTAGTAAAAACATAAAGGGCATTGAATGGTGGATAGATCTGACAGCTGCTGTGCACACTGACCCCAATGATCATGCCTGATGAGACATTCACTACTGCTTATGGAAATCAGTGTGAAGTAAAATACAAACACACAAAAAACTCAGACCCTGTCAAACTTTAAGAGTCATGCGTTGTCGATCATCTCAGCAATCATGCCATCAATGTGTTAACTATTTAGGTGTATGTGTGTGCTTATGCGTGAATGTCGAGAGTCCTGCCCATAACCTTCAGATTGAATGTGCTGATGTCTGCATATTTTCCATAGTACATCATTTTCCATTGAACACACACGCACACTATAGGCCACACCTGTTCCAGTGAGCACGCTCAGATCCCAGTTGCTCCAATAACTAGCCTGACCAATGTTGATGAAAGGATAGTTAACAGACTCACTGTTTATGTGTGAACCATTATATCTAATCTATCCTAATTCAGAATCAAACGCTACATGTATCCAAAACGCAATCAAACACTTATTCCTTTGTGTGTGTGTGTGTGTGTGTGTATGTATATATATATATATATATAGCCATCGAGTGAGAAAATCAGAGCAGAGTAAATGAATAAACCTTAAGCGGCAGATAAAAAAAGAAAAACAAGCTGTTGTGCAGAGATCAGTGTAATCAGTGACTGAAGCCCACGTGTAGTATCTTATAATCTCCTATGTCCTCAAACCGAGCCAAAAACACAGATTAGAACCAATATGCACACATACTGACACACACATTTTCAGACACTCATTTTGTAAATCTTAAGTTGTCTTTCTTTCTCTCCTGTCGTTACTCGCTCAGGGCAGGACACTGCAGGCAAAGCAGAGCTATACTGCAGTCTGCAGTAGCCGCACAGAAACACCTGTCTGTCTGACTGCCTGCCCCTCTATCTGAGGTTTATGGCACAGAAACATTGACCAGACATGGAAAACACATAAACTAACTAGATTGACACTTTGACACCTCATTCTTACTGGCATTTTTTTTTTTTTTTTTTTGTATCAGTGTATTTTTTTGCCACCCATCTGAGCGATTGTCACAAACACAATACATGCAATTCTATGCAAAAACAAGTGTATTTGTTTGCTTTGCTTGGTGTAACATAAAAACATTTTTTTCTCTTCCTATTGGCATGTACAAGAAAATGTGAACTCTAGGATTCCTGACCTAAAAATGCCTTTTCAACGTTGCAGACTGCAGAAAACTGCACTGGCTCATGCTGGAATGCATGAAATTGTGTGTCTGGGTGCCCTACTTGTGGACAAAATCCAAATTAAGAATTCTAAATGCCATCTTTATTCCATTTAAAATAAAGTTCCGTTACCAATTACAAGGTAAACTAAGCTTTATCGATTATCGCAGTCTGATTGGTAGATGTGTGCAGTCCAATACCTGACATACCTGCAGCATTCTAAAGGGCAAAGATGAGTTGGCTATGTGCATGCATCTACAGCAGAACTCATGTGTACTGAGTACATTAACTGTATGAATCAATTCTCAGTTTTCTTATAGGTATTGTTCACACACACACACACACACAAATTAAAATGGAGGCATAATGTCATAGACTGACAGTCTTTTAGGCATGCAATGTTAAGTGAATTGTGCACTTATTCTGCCCCACAGAAGAAACGAATAGTTATACAGGGTTTGAAACAACATGAAGGGGTGTAAATGATTGCAGAATTGTTATTTATGGGAGAACTATCCCTTTAAGCATGCAACTTAAAGTGTGCACACCGGCTGCTTCATCCCATATTAACGGGTGGCGCAGCCCGTCTGGAGCTGCTCTGCAGCGAGGTCGTTCGGAGCACTGACGCCATCGGTGCGCATGCAGCAGAATGTTAATGTGAACTGCGGATTCATTGACAAAAATTCCAGCGATGAGAAACAATGAACTGGCGGCGTGCAACGTCACACAGACAGCGCTCATGCAGTGAACGCTCCTCGCGCACAGACAGACTGTTCATAAACACAGCGTGCATTTATTATTTTCTTCTTTTTTAAATTTCTTTATAGATAAACTTGCAGTACCTGCATTTTGTCGGATGTAAACACCTCAGTGTCTACATCGCAGGCGATGAGCGTCAACATCTCCAATTTCATGTTTATCGATGGCATTCCCTCTTTTGCTGCTTGTAAACAGATAAATAAAGAAATGTGGTCTTTTACACCCTTTTCTCTCTCTCTCGTTCGCTTTTTCTTTTGTATCTGTGCGGCTCTCTGAGGCTTAAAGTCTTTTGTGTGTTGGTGAGGTACTGACTCAAACTCTCCGGCTGAATGAGATGATGCTCTGTGAGCGCATGAAGGCTCCTCAGGTTCATCTGTATTGACCAATCAGAGCGCTCGGCTGCTACATTGACGTCATCGCCTTCTTCGTTTGATTCTCTATTCAGATGTGCACGCGCTCCTCAATGAAACGAATGCAGAACGCCGTATACGGTTCGGTTTTGCCAACAAACGATTCCGTCAGTCACTGCTGTCCTGCACCTTTGATTTACTAACAGCACGGGCAGTTGTTCCAGCTGACAACTAAAGTTGTAGTAAAAAGAGTAAGAAACCTCATAAATTCCTTCTATATAAATCACCTCAGATACTGCGATTGGACCACAAAGAGTTAAATAAATAAATAAATAACAGGATGTAGGTAGTCGACACACCTATTTACGGCTTGAAATCCCTTAAAGAAAGATCAAAACAAAAGGCTGAGGGGTTTTGAAGTTTAAATCAGCTTTAAATCTTTTTATGTGATATTAATATAGTAGGCTACTCAGCATAAATTAGTACCACCCCTTTGAACATAATTCTTAATGATGATAACAATTAGGTACAATCAATAAACAGATGGAAAAAATTAAATTTATGCATATACTTAATAAAAACAGAGAAAAATATGCCATTAATATGTGTAAAATAAGTAAATTGGACAATTTTGCCTAAATAAAGGGTTGCAAAAATGACCACCCTTGATTAAATTCAACATCCTCCATAAAGTTTTAAGTATACTGCTCTGAACCTTCGTGGCACTGATTGAGTGTACAAGTTCATAACAAATTTTCACATCTATTCTGTTGGGATCTGTGGATGGTGTTTATCTCCTTGAGTGCCCTGATGTTTGATGGGGAGTGTTGCTCAACTTGTCTCTACAAAATCCCCCACAGCTGCACAATGGTCTAAAGGTCGAGTGAAATACTTGTCCACTGAGGAATTTTCACCTTGAAAAAAGATTTTCACCAGAAAATTGATGAGACACCTATTTGTATTAAAAATTTCAAAATAATTCTTCTGAAATCTGAATACAAGTTTACACTTTGTATAAAAAATACTTTGTAAGGCTTGTGCATACAACTTAATTCATCATGTTTACTGTAGTAATGTAGGTTAATTATGTTGTGTTATATAATATTGTTTTTATTTTCACTAACTAAATGATTCAACAGTGTTTTCATTAACAGCATGTATTTCAAAGCAGTAAAAATAACAACTTAAACGTTGGTTAAATAAACAATTAGCTCAACAAATAACACTTAATTCATATGCAAACTATCATGCTAGTAAAAAGTTGATGGCAATTTATAAGTCTATTTATAAATGTCTAAAATGTTATAAATGAGTATATTAAAATGTTTATTAATCTAAATGAATTCAAAATGTAGAAAAATCGTTATTGAATTAATGAATGAAGACTTGTTTCGTTCAGAGTTTTTTTCAACGAATCTCTTGAATGAATGATGCATTGATAGATCAAATACATTTTTACCAACTAGTGTTGAAAAGTGAAAGTAAAAGTTTTTTTTCTAAAGATGGTTTCTGTCAATTTAGGTAGTTCTCATCATGCAGATGTATGTTTAAGTGTTCGTTTTCCCAGTAAGTTTGGTTTTAGTAAGTTGACGCTATAAAAACGGTCTGTAATGTCATGATTGACAGCTGTGCTTGTGATTAGGCATGTTCGGCTTAAAGGATTAGTTCACTGTAAAGTGAAAATTACCCCAAGATTTACTCACCCTCAAGCCATCCTAGGTGTATATGACTTTCTTCTTCCTGATGAACACAATCGGAGTTATATTAAAAATATCCTGATACATCCAAGCTTTATAATAGCAGTGAACGGGACAAGTTTGAAGCTCAAGAAAGTGCATCCATCCATCATTAATATACTCCACAAGGCTCCGGAGGGTTAATAAAGACCTTCTGAAGCGAAGCGATGCGTCTGTGTCAGAAAAATATCTATATTTAACAAGTTATAAAGTAAAATAGCTTCCGCCAGACCGCCTTCAATATTCAACTTACGAAAAGTGTAATTGATGTCGCGTCAGTTAATCTTTTTTCTTAAGTTGAATACGAAAGGCATAGGACATAGTGTAAGCATTTTGAACTGCCAGAGGCGTTACACTTTCTTCGTAAGTTGAATACGGAACATGGTCTGGTGGAAGTTAGATATATTACTTTATAACTTGTTAAATATGGATATTTTTCTTACACAAATGCATTGCTTCACTTCAGAAGGCCTTTATTAACCCCCTGGAGCCGTGTGGAGTATACGTTTATGATGGCTGGATGCACTTTCTTGAGCTTCAAACTTGTTGGTCCCGTTCACTGTCATTATAAAGCCTATATGCGTCAGGATATTTATGAATGCTGCGAACTGTCACGTGAACAAGCAAATCCACAAAGAAAGAATAATAAAAATCATCTCAATAGCAGGTGTCCCAATTACCCTGAATTGACCCTATACGCTAATTAGATCGTTTTAATTTGGTAAATGATTTCGATGTCTAATGCTGCGTTCACACCGGACACGACTTGCGCGAATAAATCGCGCTATTCGCGCGTAGTTGGACGCTTGAACATTTTGAGTTTACTCGCTTCATTCGCGCGTGAAAATCCCTTCACAACAGACGCAAATTCGCGTCATGAGAGGGGCTCTCCCGCTCCTTTATGTGTCCCAGACTCTCCCACTGCTTTCTGCACACTTCCTCGGAATAAACACAACTTGTCGGTGTTGAAATAATTGTAAATTACAGCGAATAAGCTCAATTGGTCGTCTTTGGTTGGCTTGTAGTCTTAATATGTATATATATATATATAGCTCAAATTGAGTAAAGACCGTTTTTTACAACTTATTAGATTGTCCGACCTCCTCACTCACTTTCTTTCAAACACGATCCTTTTCATTTCTGTTTCTATAAATGTATGAAGATGTACAGCGACAATGATTTTGTCCTCCATGTTGTTTCGAATTTCTGCCTCAGCTCGCTACTACTAGAGCAAGCTCCTGATTGGTTAACGGGGCGCGTAAATTCGCCAAAGTTCAGATTTTTCAACTTGCGCGATTCGCGCGAATCGCGTCAAACGCCCGAATCGCTCAATTCGCGCCGCGTCATTCGCGCGAATCGCGCCGCAGGATGTCAATTCGCGTCTTTGCATTGACTTAACATGTAAATCACTCGCGCTTACCGCTTCATTCGTGTCCGGTGTGAACGCACCATAAGTCAAAGAGTCATCTAAAATTTAAGAAGCTCATAAGTATAAATAAAACTTTTTATGGCCTTAAATTGAAAAAAAAAAAAAATCTAATTTAATACTTTTTAAGACTTTAAGGATCCAAGGCTGACTTCTTGCCTAGAGAATAACCATACCGCCAATCCAAACTGTATGCTAATTGTCAATTATCTTTGATGGAAGTCCAGACAGAAATACCAATTTGGCAGTGTCCAGGATTTAAAAGTGTCCTGAAAGTTTTTGATGAAGTATAATAGGTGCTAATAAAACAACCTAATAAAATGTCGATCAAGACATAAAACAGGCATGGCAATACCTTAAATTATCAGCATTTGTAACGTAACAATTGGAGGTTCAGTTACGGGACATATTAGATCCACATTATACTTCTTATCCGCCTAATTATACGTCATATTAACTGAAATTTTCAGAGATGACAGACTGGTCATAGGGACCTCAAGCAAAACACTTAACCCCAGCTGCAATGGACTGACTACTCTAAAGGCGATGATACACGGGGCAACTTTTTGAGCAATGTTGCCAAGCGATGTTGTCTGGGTAAATTTGTTGCCCATTCTCAATGGGAAAGAGACCAAGCAACATCGCTCAGCAAAACTGCCTGGCAACATTGCTCATCACCTTAAGCAAAATCCTTAAAAATAGTGCCCAATGTTCTGTTAATATGAAGGAATTTTCACATTACCCATATTTTGAATGACATTGCATTTTGTTGTGTTTTAGGGTTAAAAGAAATGTCCGTAAACTTAAAGAAAAGATAGTCCACACAAAAAAATGTGCTCATCCACATGACATACAAACATGAAGGAAGATTCTAGATGACAATCTGTGAAAGAGACAGTGCTTAGCAGGGTGCTTAACACACACACAGACACACATGCACACAGCACTGGAGAGACACTGCACCATCATGACTTACAAATGTGTAAGTGTAAAGACTGCCAGTCTACCTCGCTCATGTGTTGCTGTACCAGCCCCTGGCACCACTGCAGCTATCACAAACTAGGGCAAGCTATTTATATCACAGAGAGGAGAATGAGAGAGAGAGATTTAGAGGAAGAGGAGAGAGAGAGAGTTCAGGTGCAGGAGAGTGCAGGCACTAGGAGGAGTAGAAGGTGATGCAGCAGATATGGGATGGAGGAGAGACAGCAAGTCAGATAGTTAATATGACAGACAGGCTGAGATAGAGTGAAAAAAGTGAAATATCATTTCATTTCAGCAACAAAGTATCAGATCAGTTTGTAGAGTATTTTCAGTGCACTGTAGAAGAACAGAGGAATAGTATTGTGTTTCTATCAATCAAGTTAGATCTATTGCGGTTTCAGTGTTTTTCTCTCTTGAACTTGTTTACACACACCAAAATGTCTCCTATGTAAATGAACCATATCCTGACCTGAATAACAACAGCACAATATTCTTAATTTTTTTTTATCAACGGGTCAGCAGCAGGACCACGGACTGCTCACTAAAATGAGCAGTGCAGTATATCTATGATCCTTCTTATATAATAAATAATGTGCGGATGTGTCATTTAAGGAAGTGGTGTTGCTTCAGGACCCAGATTTTTCACTGGACATCAATTGGTGACCAACACAGTAGCAAAACTGTTCACTGTACTAAATTAACAAAAATGTTGTTAAAATCCAATGTGAAGCGCAAAGGCCCAACAGTAAAACTATTTACATGATATAAGAAGAAGAAGAAAAACAGGAAACATGCATAACAAAAGCAGACGCGTGATTTCAAACACATGGAACACCCAATGGGCAAAGCTAAACAGATACGATTTTGGTTAATTGCACTTGTTATTTGCATTGTGATGTTTTTTCTCTGGAAAATTTATCAACAAAAGACTTTTCATATTATATCATTAAAGTGAAGTGAAGAGAAGTGAAGTGACGTGGCCAAGTATGGTGACCCATACTCGGAATTTGTGCTCTGCATTTAACCCATCCAAGTGCACACACACAGCAGTGAACACACACACCGTGAACACACACCCGGAGCAGTGGTCAGCCATTGCTGCGGCGCCCGGGGAGCAGTTGGGGGTACGGTGCCTTGCTCAAGGGTCTCACCTCAGTCGTGGTATTGAGGGTGGGGAGAGCGCTGGACATTCACTCCCCTCACCGACAATCCCTGCCGGACCTGAGACTCGAACCCATGACCTTTGGGTTACAAGTCCGACTCTCTATCCATTAGGTCACAACTGCCCCCCATACATAAATCATACAGTAGTGGCCAAAATTAATGTCCTGATGGGAATATTTGTTTTTAATGACACTAAACTTGGTTAAGATATTTATCTGACAAAATTATTTGGCAAAAAAAGGCAAACAACAACTACAGGTTTTATTTTACTATGCACAGATAAACAAAAATCTTGCAGGAAAAAGCATACATTGACTACAAAAATTATCAGTTTTAATATTTCATTGGTTCTCTCTCTCTTTTTTTCTTTTTTTTTGCATGTTCATAATTGCTTTGTATGACAGCCTGGCCAAAAATTACGTCTTCACAATTTGTTATATTGTGTTATCAAGCACAATTATGCAATATTCTTACAAACACTGCTTCTGAAAACATATAGGCAGCTGACATAGGCTGCTTTTGCGCACAAACCCTTATGGAAAGAAAATATATTTCCCTATATATGAATGATCGATATATTACATGATTTAACAGTATATTTGAAAATATACAGAAAAATATATTGCGTAAATAATTACAATATATTGAATAATACATAAGCAATTGCCACTTTTCATATATTGAAAAATGTTATAATATATTTACTAATATATCATAATGTATGTAATTTTATATTCAGTAATATACTTAATAATATATAGATTTATATGTGATCAGATATGGTACTGCATGCATAATATATTGCAGATATATTTACTCATGCAGTATAAACACATATATGGTAAAATATATTATGTAACACATTTCTTATATTTTATAATTATTTACATTTTTAATGTTTCATATTTTCAAGGTAGTTAACAAAAGCACACCTGCATGTGCTAAAGTTTCTACCAAGAGACTGTGCTATAGTGTGCACAGCCGTTACTTTTTAAATAAAGTTATTATAGTCTTAAATGTATTCAGCCAATCATAAACCTAACCACAGGCTCTACTCTTCAGCACAATGGTAACCCCAAAAACTCACACATACCAGAAAACCTTTTAAATTCCAAAATAATACAGATTTAAACACTAACAGATTTCCCCCTATATCAATATTGTGCAAAATACATGAAATAGCACCTCATTTTAACATTCACTCTCCTTTAACAGTAAGAAGCAAAGCATGCTGGGAACTAGAAGTCTGTTGTAACCACTGATTGTAACTCATTCCATGAATGTGAGAATATATGTGTGTACAATACATTCGCATTTATATGTATGTGCAATATATGTACACAATAAAGGATAAAACTTTATGAATGTAATGCTATTTTTGTCTTCATTTAAAAATATTGTACATGTATTAATATATAGCCATACATGGTCAATGCATATATTGCAGTATATTGAAAAATATAAGCACTAATTTCCCATATATGGAAATGTATTACGTAAAATATCGCATTATATTTTTCAGTATATTCCCATATATTTTTGTTCAATAAGGGAAGGTACCTCATGAAACTGATTTCAGACTGAATTCTGAGGCAGCTTAACGGTTTAATGATCTACAGCAAAACAGAGCGAGCCTTGGTGAGAACTTAAATATTTAAATACTACAGTAGTAATTTCTCGCTAGAAATGACATTAGGAGTGGAAAACGTTGATCAACGTTGACCTTGATGCCTTCTTACCTTGGAATATATCTTCTGTTGGAGGGTCAAATTTTTTAATAATATTTAAATAAAGGGTTAAGATGTCAGTTCCCTTTCAAGGGAACTCAACGCTGTGTAATCGCTGTGGGAACGCCCCTGCGTGATGTCGTCATGAAGCACGTATGAAATCTGTCCAATCAGGAGACGGAACGTCATAGGCGGGTGACGTCACCGACCAGGAACTATAAAACCCGCCCGAAAACACTGTCATTCAGCTTCTGTGTCTTCAGCAAGCACTTCGTGTGATACTGTCTGTCTATTTATTGTTGTCTATCTATTGAAAGTTTGTGAAATGGCGAGGGAAGTGTGTGCACCCTTGTCCGCGTTTTATCCCGGACGGGGACACACATGAAATGTGTGTTGTTTGTTTGGGAGCGCAGCATGCCCAGGCAGCTCTCGAGGGGGCTGCTTGTGTGCATTGTGACCAACTGCCGCTGCGTACGCTGCGCTCCCGCCGAGCCCTCTTCGAGGAGGGTGGCTCGGCTGGCGTTCCTCGAGGCTCGGGTCCCGCTTCTGCTGAGGCAGGGCGGCGCCTTATGTCTTGGGGTTCGCAGATGGATGTAACAGAGGGGTTAGAGACGGGCCCAGCCTTATCTCTGCCCTCACCTGTTGCATCCGCAAGAGTATCTATCCGGAGGCAGGAAGCACGCGTTGCGGTTTCTTCCGCTCCGGTAGATACGGTCACGTTAATGGCGTCTAGTTCTGAGGAGCTAGATGTTGTTAGCGTGGCCACGGAGGAGTCTGAAGATCCGCCACTTCAGTCTCCCGCCAGCGAGGAGCTTATGGAGGTGCTTTCTGGTGCTGTCGCTAAGTTAAACATCGACTGGCCAGCCGAAAAGCAAGAGCAGACCGTGAGAAGTAAGCTGGATGAACGCTTTCTGCCATCTTGGTCTGCTCAGCCTCCACGTCGGGCATTACCCTTCTTTCCAGATCTCCACACTGAGGTGTCGAGATCCTGGAAGAAGCCGGTATCTACCCGTGTTTACACACCTCAGACCTCCATATATATCAATGTGGCAGGAATGAGAAAACACGGGTATGGGGCGATGCCAAGAGCGGATGAGACGCTTGCGAGCCATCTCTCCCCGCAGGCGGCATCGTCCCTTAAAGCCCCGACATTGCCCACTAAGCCGCTCAAGACCACTTCAGCGCTAGTGGGCAAAGCGTACTCGGCAGCAGGTCAGGCTGCGGCATGCTTGCATACGATGTCCATCTTGCAAGCATATCAGGCTGATCTGCTGAAGGATTTGGGGGAAAGCGACGAGGTTGGGGCTGATCTGATTCAGGAGTTACGCCTTACTGCCGATCTCGCCCTCCGTGCCACTAAGGAGACAGCTAAGTCTGTCGGCCGTTCGATGTCTTCCTTGGTGGCTACGGAGCGGCACTTGTGGCTTAATCTCACCGAGATTAAGGACAAGGATAAGGCGTTTCTCCTAGATGCCCCACTAAATCCTTCCAACCTGTTTGGTGATGCTATTTCTTCCGTCAACGACAGGTTCCAAGAGGTGAAGAAACAGTCTGCAGCCCTGCAGCAGTTTCTCCCTCGACGGGCCCAAATTCCCGAGTACAAGCTCCTCGCAACACAGACAACACCAAAAGGCAGAGTGTTGCTACCCGGGGTCCCCCTCCGAGGAGTTGGGAACCGGGTCAGCGCGCTCAGCCGAAGTCCTCGAAGGCCAAGACGGATCTGAGGGCTGTCATTGCCGCTAAGAGGGCTTCGAAGAAAACCTCATTTTACGGTGCCTGTGTGTCTTCGGTGCCCTCAGGGGGGCGCTCTGCCAACCCCGCCGCTATGCCGGGGCGCAGTGCTTCTCCGCGTGTCACCCGAGGGTGGCGCGCTGTCTCTAAATATGAGTCATCCAGATCAGTTGTTCCCTGCCGGTCCGCCGTTACAGGGCACTGTGCTGGGTGCTCATGTTCCACCAGAGGCCAGCCTCGAGAGGCTGGTTCCCTTAGTAGATTTTTTGTCAGAGTGGAAAAATCTGTCAAAAGTATCTCAATGGGTCCTGCGAACTATAGAAAAGGGGTATGCAATTCAGTTTCGAACACGCCCACCCCGATTCAACGGGATTCTGACCACGGTGGTAGATCCCGAGCAGGCTCTGGTGTTGGCACAGGAAGTTCAGACACTCTTGCAAAAAGGAGCAATAGAAAGGGTTCCTCCTCCCAGCAAGGAGTCGGGTTTTTACAGCCGTTATTTCATTGTGCCAAAGAAAGACGGGGGATTACGGCCGATTTTAGATCTACGACAACTGAATCGAACAGTAGCAAAGCTCAAGTTCAAAATGCTTACTATAAAGCATGTCGTGTTACAAATCAGATCCGAGGACTGGTTTGTGACGATAGATCTGAAGGACGCGTATTTCCATGTGTCAATCCTCCCGCATCACAGAGAATTCCTGAGGTTTGCTTTCGGGGGCGAAGCATACCAATATCGGGTTCTTCCCTTCGGTCTAGCGCTGTCACCCCGTACTTTTACAAAATGCATAGATGCGGTTCTAACGCCCTTGCGTATGCAGGGCATCCGCATTCTGAATTACATCGACGATTGGTTGATTCTCGCTCAATCAGAGCAGATGGCGGTTCAACATCGAGGTGTTGTTCTCGCTCATATGGAAAAGTTGGGGTTGAGACTAAACGCGAAGAAAAGTGTTCTTTCTCCAGTACAGAGAATCACTTATCTGGGCGTGATATGGGACTCGGTGATTATGAGAGCCCGTTTATCTCCGGCTCGAATAACATCAATCCTCAATACAGTCTCGGACATAAAGCTAGGCCAGTCACTCACTGTAAAACAGTTTCAAAAACTGTTGGGTCTGATGGCAGCAGCATCCAACGTTATACCTTGGGGCTTGCTGAACATGAGACCCTTACAGTGGTGGCTCAAAACCAAGGGGTTCTCACCGAGGGGGAATCCATTTCGTATGATCAGAGTCACGCGGCGCTGCTTACGTGCTCTGGCCATATGGAAGCAACCTTGGTTCCTATCCCAGGGACCTGTGCTGGGAGCTCCCAGTCGTCGCGTCACGCTAACGACGGATGCATCCCTCACGGGTTGGGGAGCGATCATGAGTGGTCGCTCAACATGGGGTCTGTGGCAGGACCATCGTCTCACATGGCACATAAACTGTCTGGAAATGATGGCGGTATTTCTAGCACTGAGATACTTCCTCCCAGATCTCAGGGACAAACATGTGTTAGTTCGATCAGACAACACATCAGTAGTCTCGTATATAAACCGACAGGGGGGTCTGAGATCACGCCCGCTTTACAAGCTGGCGAATCAGATCCTCCTGTGGTCCCAGGGGAAACTGCTATCCCTCAGAGCAGTTTACATCCCTGGGTACCAAAATGTGGGAGCAGACATCCTGTCGAGGCAGGGGCCGAGGCCCGGGGAATGGAGACTTCACCCGGATGTGGTGAAGCTCCTTTGGGAGAACTACGGCGAAGCCAGGGTGGATCTGTTTGCGTCTCGAGGGACGACTCACTGTCCACTGTGGTTCTCCATGACTCACCCAGCACCTCTTGGGCTGGACGCTATGGTACAGCCGTGGCCGAGGCTACCGCTGTACGCATTTCCCCCGATCGCTCTGCTCCCGGGAGTTCTGGACAGGGTTCGCCGGGACGGGGCCCGTCTATTATTAGTAGCCCCGTTCTGGCCAACTCGGATATGGTTTTCGGACCTGGTCTCTCTCCTAGACGGCTCTCCGATGGAGATTCCGGTCAGGAAGGACCTTCTATCACAGGCGGGCGGTCTAATACTGCATCCCCGCCCGGAGTTATGGAATTTGTGGGCGTGGCCTCTGAGGGGGCACGTCTCATAGATTCCGGTCTCTCAACTGAGGTTGTTGAGACCATACTCCAGTCCAGAGCTCCATCCACGAGGAAACTCTACGCCTTGAAGTGGAGATTATTCACTTCCTGGTGTGAAGATCACCAGTGGGATCCAGTTAACTGCCCGGTTAGCGCGGTGCTGGACTTCCTACAGGAGAGATTTTCTGCAGGGCTATCCCCCTCCACGCTGAAGGTGTACGTGGCGGCCTTAGGTGCTTACCACGCTCCTTTAAGTGGGGTTTCTTTGGGGAAACACCCGCTTATTACTCGTTTCCTTCGTGGCACTTTGAGGATGAGACCTGCAGTACGCACGAGAGTTCCGGCATGGGATTTGGCCACTGTGCTTCAGGGCCTTTCTATGGCTCCCTTCGAACCTATCGAAGAAGTTGCAGAAAAATTTCTAACACTAAAAACAGTGTTTCTTCTTGCTATCTCGTCTCTTAAGAGAATTGGTGACATTCAAGCCCTGTCGGTTGCTCCTTCGTGCCTGGAATTTGCGCCTGGTAATGTTAAGGCATTTCTGCATCCCAGAGTGGGATATGTTCCTAAGGTTCTCACTAATACTGTGAGGCCTATTGTACTACAGGCCTTCGGTCCTCCTCCATTTACGTCATCGGACCAGGAAAAATTGTATCTGCTATGTCCAGTGAGGGCATTAGATGCTTATGTACATAGAGCTTCTTCATGGAGAAAATCTGAACAGTTATTTGTTTGCTTCGGCGCACCAAGAAAAGGTCTGCCAGCATCTAAGCAGAGGATGAACAAGTGGGTGGTTGAGGCTATCTCACTTGCATATGAGTCGGTTGGACAGCCTTCACCTTTGGCTGTCCGGGCTCATTCTACCCGGAGTATGGCTGCCTCCAAGGCATTTATTTCAGGGGTTTCCCTTAATGACATTTGTGATGCGGCAGGCTGGTCCTCACCGCACACTTTTGTTAAGTTCTATGAACTAGATCTCGGCTCCACTCCAGGAGCTCAAGTGTTACTGTGAACTGTGCGCCTCGGCCTCACACGATCGGTCACTTGGTACTATGGCGGCGTTTGTATAGCGTTCCCACAGCGATTACGCAGCGTTGAGTTCCCTTGAAAGGGAACGTCTCGGTTATGTATATAACCTTAGTTCCCTGATAGGGAACGAGACGCTGCGTATCCTTGCCATACTTCCTTCTTGCCCGATAAGCGACTTGCTTCAGACTTTGAGAAGCTAAATGACAGTGTTTTTGGGCGGGTTTTATAGTTCCTGGTCGGTGACGTCACCCGCCTATGACGTTCCGTCTCCTGATTGGACAGATTTCATACGTGCTTCATGACGACATCACGCAGGGGCGTTCCCACAGCGATTACGCAGCGTCTCGTTCTCTATCAGGGAACTAAGGTTATATACATAACCGAGACGTTTTCCTTGGCGGACATCACTTTTGGCCACTATCATATCACAATATCATATCATATTATATCATATCTGATATTTAGGTCATACCTGACCCAACCCCAAATAGACATCATGGATATGATGTCAGTAAAAATGTGGAAGTTCAGCTTACTTTCAATAAATGGTTTTGTTGGACTGAACAGGAAGCTTTGAGTTTGGAAAGTATTTTTGTATAATGACCATTATACAACAGACTTTAATTTTCATATCAGATTTTCAATCCAGTACAAACAAATTAATTGTACATACTCTACCATTCTAAGGTTTGAGGTCAAAAGTGACAGTTAAGGAAAAATCTAGAAAAAGATTCCAAAAAAAAAAAAAGTATCACAGTTTCCAGCAGTACACTGTTTTCAACATTAATAATAAGAGTGGTAATATTATTGATTTTTCTGTATTTTTGTTCAAATAAATGTAGCCTTAAGAAGCATAAGAGACTTCTTTCAGACTCAGAGCCATTAAAAATCTTTCAGACCCCAAACTTTTGAATAGTAGTATATATAATTTTTCTGTTAATTATATATATTTAGCATTGGTAAGTAGCAGGATAATGAAATGTATAGTTAGTTTAGTTTATTATCCTTTCGGAAAATCTTTTTGTATCTGTGGCACCCTTCAGTCATCAACAACAGCAACTGTCAAATACAAGCAAACATCAACAGATTACAACACATTACAAATACAACCAACATTGAACACTAACTAATGTATAATCACAAACCCCAGCCAGGATGACGTTGTATGACTGCTGAATGTAAATTATCCTTTATATATCATGCATTTTCTATCAAATCCATCATTCCCTACAGCCTGATCTCTTGGGTGAGTTTATAAAGGGACTATTTATAGACTGTAATTTAAGCATACATGGCTCAGATCCACTGTTTTGACTCCCATCTGAAGAGTCTCAGTGGTGGGGAAGGCAGGCAGAGAGGACTTTGACCCTGATACAGCCCAGTGAACAGAGAGGGGAGGGGGGGTCGCGAGTTGAGTCGAGGCACGTGCCACCAAAGCAGGTCAACAGTCTTAATGAAACAACAAGGCCAGGCTGCCAGACACAACCAAATGAAAGACTTATGAAGTGTGTATTTATGTGTGTGTGTGTGTGTCTGTGTGAGGAAAAAACACGGAGTGTCTGTGAGAGCTCTAGTTTCTAAAACAGAAATAAAGGCCAGCTGTTTGCCCACAAAGATGCTCCCAGCTCTACTGAAGGACACAAATCACACTCGGTGTAATTCAAGAGCAAAAAATAAAGAGCATTTCTGTGTTTTTCAGACAGAGTGAGAAAGCACACAGAGTCCTCGGGCCATGTACAATAAATTCACTTCAACTGTGTGGTGTTTTGACAGGAGAAAAGTGTGATTTAGAATAGATGTCTCAAGATTAATGTTACAAAGTGATTGTCAAAATACCATTTCACTGTCACTCGAAGGCACAGCAGTACATTCATGGCTGCTCGAAATAACCAAGCTCATTAGTACAAGATCACACATAATCTACAGGGCAGTACACAGGGTCACAGAGTGAAATGCGTTATGGGTAACCTCTAGCCCTCACTGTTTTATCCATCTTTTTTACCCCCAGGATAATGACCCAAATATACTATCCAAACACACAAATACACAAAACACACCAATGTTCACAGACATAAAACACATACACACAATAACAGAGATGTTAGCCATGCTCTTACTGGTACTGATAGCAAACACCCGGCAATGCTGTCCAAGCCTCAGCTGTACTCTACTCATTAAAAGGTCATGAATGCATAGTATACTGTAGCAACATTACTTGCCTGTTGAACTTGCAAAGCGACCATGTCATAAGAAATTGAATTTGAAATCAAAACACATATGGCAGTAGTTCTTGAATTAAATCAGTGAAAAAAAGACCATTTATTGAATGTTAGTGTATGATTCCTGTTTGATTATTTATTGACAACCAAATCCTAACAAGCAGTCTTGTTGGAGTGACTTGGCAACACTGGAAGAAATTAACCTACCTATTATGTAATCGCCATGGACCGATGGTAGTTGGAAGGTGGTAGCTTGCCAAAGCAAACTTTCCTAAGTGGTGCTCACTGCAGAATCAAATGACATCCAGCTCCACCTCTCTGGATGTCATGGGTTGAGCTTGACCTAGCTCAGCACCACCTCTGTGAATCTAAAGGGTGGAGGGATAGAGTTATGGGTAGGGTTAGGGTGTGATTGGACCTTCTAGCTCCACCCATTACACCCATATTACATTTAGAGAGGGGAAGCTAGACGTCCAGAGAAGGGGAGCTGGACTTCACGCTCCACCCATGGCTCTGCAGTAAGCAGCCTCTCAACTTTCCGGAAAAGTTTGCACAGGGGTGCGTTTCCCGAAAGCATCGTTGGCCAACTATGGTCACAAGTTCCGTAGTTACCAACTTAGTTCAATGATTTGGCTATTCCCGAAACCAAAGTTCTAACAAAGATTTGCAAACAGCATCGCAAACTTGCATGGTTGGAACTACAGCTCTCGAGCTCTGGAATTAAATAGATTGTACTCTTGGGCACAAAAAACATTTAGTACATTCTATTTCTTTCATTCTATTTAAATATATAAATTTTAATCTATATATTTCAGCGTGTCAAAAATCAGTGCAGTTTTTGGAGAGTGCGCATGTGCGTATGACATATGAGGGAACCAGCGATGAATCAAACATTAAATAAAGCAAAACGACAGGAAACAAAATCAGTGAAGTAGTCATTGGGTGCCATGTTCGTTACAGCAGCATCACAGAGATCTCAAATAGATTAATTAGCAGAAGATATTACTCTTCCACCTGCGAGGGACGTCTTTAACGATAGTCCCAAGGTGCGTTCATGCTATGTCGTAATTGACATAATAATTTTGATCTGTAAAAAGCCTTCACGTGCTTGTAGAACTTGTGCAACATGAACACTCGCAAGAGCTATGACTTGTACCACGTGGCCGCTGTACCACCTGACCACTGCAGTCTAAAGGGTTAAAGGGTACATTAAAGTACAGCAAGAGCGATTCGGCAGCATACGGAGCTTTATTTGCTGTAATTACGAAATGGCTTGAATGCAGCACTAGATTGTTGAACCAACATGGTTCAAACGACAGAGGAGCGACCATGTTACTACGGTTTCAGGAAACAGTTGTGACCAGTTGGTTAGTTTCTCTAACGACGCATCGTACTATGGTAGTTAATCACCGAGTTACATCGTTGTACCCCATACCCCTGGCCGGTAGTTTTGAAATTCTGAAACGAACACCAAACGAACTTCGTTTTGGCCTGATTTTCTTCGAACTGACATTACACCGGTTTGTTCTTTGATATCGGGGGCTTTACCTAAATAGAATATTTTCTAATGGTTATAGGTTTTATTTACACCACCATTCAGTTTGGGGTCACACTGTAAAAAAAAAAATCAAAAGTTGAGAAAACTTAAGTTTAAGGCAACAAACTTTAGCAGATTTTTGAGTTCTCAACTTGTTGTATTCAGTTTATACAAAAACAAGTTGAGAAAACTCAAAAATCTGAAGTTTGTTGCATTAAACTTAAGTTTTCTCAACTTTTGATATTTTACAGTGCAGTAAGATGTTTAAATAAATTAATAATTTAATCAAAATGAATAAACAGTAAGACTTTTACATTGTTATAAAAAAATTATATTTCAAATAAATGTAGTTCTTTTGAATATGCCAATATGCCATTTTCAAAGTCTAAGTGTGAACATGGGCTAGAAAAGAAATAATAGAAAATAATACTTTTATAAACAAGGATGCATTAAATTGATCAAAAGTGACAGTAAAGGCATTTATAATGTTACAAAAGATTTCTATTTCAAATAAATGCTGTTCTATTAAGCTTTCTATTCATCAAAGAATCCTGAAAAAATGTATCAAGGTTTCCACAAAAAAAATATTAAGCAGTTTAAATAATAAAAACATTTCCAGAATGTTCTTTGAACCAAATATTGTTAGATAAATTCCTGGATTTCTGATGTCAGAAACCTGAAATAATTAACTATCACTGCACAAAACGCAGGCTGGGCAAGTAAACTACTGGTCTTGAAGAGAGCAGGAGGAAGGAAGAAAAATATTATTATTTTTGAACCCTAGAAGAACTAATGATAAGAGTAAAATGTGGAAAGGTCAACCAAATCTTCTTCTATGTAAGAAAACAAGTCCCCCGAAAATGACCTTCACATCTTGCACAGCACAAACTGTCTCTGAACATGTCACAATGTAATGCAGAAGCTTTGCAAAGAGGCAGTTATTGAAGGAAGGGGTTAACCAGCTATACCAGGAAAAAACCCTTGACTAACATTATAAATGGACCTCAGGGGGAAAAAATTATGCTTAAAAAAATGGGTTAGTTCTACTGCTTATTGTATTCACAAAAACAAGATGTCCATTTGTGTTCCCAACACTTGAAAAACATATTTGGGTTTAATGTTTTCAGAGAAGCACAAGAGGTTTTCAGAGGAGTAAGGTACGCTTTCAGCCAGTGACCTGAGAGACTCTGTTTCTCTTTTTCCCTCTCTTCTGAGAAATCACATCTCAGCTTATCTCCTCTACCACAGAGGAAGTAAAAGCTCTTCTCAGTCCCTGCCACTCCTCAGGTAAGAGGTTACAGCTTCAACAAGCAGCAAAAATATTCCATGAATTCTGAGGCAACACAGTGTGAATGTGAGATGTTGTCCTCGGGGCCTTAAAGTGCTGGCTTCTGAATGTAGGTTAAAATGTACTGCTCACAAGACCTCCATTAGCTTTGAACATGCCCGATTTGGAAAACTAGAGTTTGCTGAAAAAGATAAAGAGATCTTGCAAGCACTCAAAGCCTGAGGAAGGACTGTGTTGTGTGGAACAGAAAGCCTTTTATCCCAACAATGCCTCATCCCAAGCTCACATTAGACCATTAAAGGAATAGTTCACACACAAAAAATTTGTGTTGTTCTAAACCTGTATACATTTTTCAGATGACTAAATGATGACAAAATTCATTTCAAAGTTCATTTTGGGGTGAACTATCCCAAAAGTAATTTTGAGATAAAATTCAGGTCATAAACTATTAAAATGGGAAGAGAAAGAGATTTTTTGTTTAATTTGCTCTCACCCTCTGCCTGTCCTCCTCAAACACGGCCTCATGCACACTGCAGGCAAACAGAGCTGTGGGTAGATCACTCAAGTCCATCATCTCTTCGGAGTCTTCTTCAGTCTCTCCGAACGCCATCTCTTCTTCATCATCCTCTTCGGGATCGCTGCTGTGACCCTCGGAGCTGTTGCTCCACAATTTCCCACCCTCACGCATCATTCCCCTGCCCCACCAGGAGAGGGCATTAGCACAAATGGCACAATTCAGTTGACATGTTGAGGCATTCAAGGATATAAAACCTAGTTTGCTTTTTGGTATAGGTAAAACAGTTAGAAAAAACAGAAGAAGTAGTCTTTGTGCACTATATTTCATGACTTGAAATGGTGATCTGTGAGTTAGCCAGTTTCTTTATCAATACACTTGCAATGTTTTCTGTAGGCTGTCTTGAAAACTGAATGTGCTTGAACTTTCATCCTCCTGAGACACAGCAATTGAGTTTTTTCCTCTGTAGAGGACATTATATTTCAGCAAATTTCTTTGACACCATATCACAGTTTCAGGGCTTTTCAGAGAATTCCAAATGTTTGGAGGTTTAACCATGACAACTCCCTCTCCTTGGTCTTTAAATATGACTGACAATTCACTGAATACTTTTCAAAGTCGTAAATGAACATCTCATGACAACTTTAGTGGGGTTTTAAAGCAGAGTATGACTTTCTGTTATGAGACATGCATCAATTTCATAAATGTCCACTGTAGAGGACACCAGGACTTACTGTGTGCTTATCAGACATTTTTGGGAAACATTATAAGTGAATAGGGAAGAAATAATATATCAATATTTCTATGAAAAATTAGATATTATGAAAATGTTGCCATGCTTTTACTCTCATTATTATAGCTACTTCTTTTTTTCATTAAGAACAATGAATAGAGACAATGAATAGACACATTGTATATAATGGGAAACCCCATCTTTGGCCATGTTTACACACATACTGTGTAAAGTAAAATAGTATAACAAATCATTCTCTAATATCTTTCATACCTTAATTGAGAATCTTGTGCATAGTTTGGTTCATGTGGGAGTTTCCGGGAGCTGTTGAAGTAGTCCTTAAAGGGTTGGTTCCCCCGAAAATGAAAATAATGTAATTTATTACTCAACCTCATGCCGTTCCACACCCGTAAGACCTTCGTTAATCTTCGGAACACAAATTAAGATATTTTTTGTTGAAATCCAATGGCTCAGTGAGGCCTCCATAGCCAGCAATGACATTTCCTCTCTCAAGATCCATTAATGTACTAAAAACATATTTAAATCAATTCATGTGAGTACAGTGGTTCAATATTAATATTATAAAGCGACGAGAATGTTTTTGGTGCGCTAAAAAAACAAAATAACGACTTATGACTTACAACATGAAGCTTCGGAGCGTTATGAATCAGCGTATTAAAAACATGATTTGGATCGCGTGTCAAACTGCTGAAATCACGTGACTTTGGCGCTCCGAACCGCTGATTCGACACGCTGATTCATTATGCTCCAAAGCTTCCTGAAGCAGTGTTTTGAAATCGGCCATCACTATATAAGTCGTTTTTTTTTTTTTTTTGGCGCACCAAAAATATTCTCGTCGCTTTATAATATTAATATTGAACCACTGAACTCACATGAACTGATTTAAATATGTTTTAGTACATTAATGGATCATGAGAGAGGAAATGTTATTGCTGGTTATGCAGGCCTCACTGAGCCATCGGATTTCATGAAAAATGTCATAATTTGTGTTACGGAGATTAACGAAGGTCTTAAGGGTGTGGAACGGCATGAGGGTGAGTAATAAATGACATTATTTTCATTTTTGGGTGAACTAACCCTTTAAAACCCTGTTTTGGTTATAGATCTTTGTTCCCCTTTTTCTTATTAACTGAGACCTCTTGTCCTCTAAAAAGGACATATCAAAAAATCTTTTTTTCCCCCACTATTTGTTTCTTATCCTCCAAACATGTAATGATGTCAACCAGAATGTACAAAACTTTTTTGTCTGTGGGTCTCAGGAGGTTTTACACGG
Source organism: Anabarilius grahami (assembly GCA_003731715.1). Classification (NCBI taxonomy): domain Eukaryota; kingdom Metazoa; phylum Chordata; class Actinopteri; order Cypriniformes; family Xenocyprididae; genus Anabarilius; species Anabarilius grahami. The sequence goes on from RJVU01051648.1 coordinate 12,720,766, forward strand.
ATGTTATAGCGCCATCTTGTGCCCCTTTCACGATTGCATAGTATATAATAAGGGTGTAATCTTATTAAACGCGTGTCTCTAATATAATATTATAAAGTATGTGTTCGCTAACCTGATAAGAATGCAAACATGCGTGTTGCTGGTTGTATATTCATGGCGATAAAAAGAATTATACCCATAATTCACAGATTTTTCGGAGAAAAACATCGCTGCAGCACTACATTTCGTAACATTTTTTGGCATTAAACTATCAAGATGGCACTGACAACATAAATGTCATAAAGTGTTCAACGTCGGTGTTATTCTGTTAATTCTGCCAACATCATTTGATGTAAATTTCAAAACAAAATCGCAAAATACCAACATCAGAGACAAATCTAATGGCATGATGATACTGTAAGTTTTATAGATCACTTACCGGTTATCTTTGCAACTGATTCAATATCGATGTCTGAGCGAGAGGCCATCCACTTTAATATCTGAAGCACATAAACATGAATGCAATATGGGAATATTGCTAAATCTCAGTTAGAAATACGTCTTTTCAACATAAACAGTAAATTCATCGTATGCTATCAAAACGACGAGTGACAGTGAGGAATGACCAATGACATTCAGGTTTATCTCATGATCAGCCAATGGGATTCGAGTATACGGGAGATTGAGAGACAGAATTGATGACGTGTGACAGAGGACTCAACCCTAAATGGGCGCCCTGTTTGGTGTATGACATCAGAATTCATTATGAATTTGACACATTTTTATTTTTACCTCATGAAATAACTTATATTAAATATATGTAATTAACAGCTGTCCTCCTATGTAGTGCACTGACCTGCATATAGCAGCAGTATATCAATAACAGATACATTACTGTCAAAATAGCCATTACAATATGTGTACAATATGAGGAAGTGTTTTCAACAACTGTCAAGGCTACTAATAATTAACTTGACCGCCTGTTATAAATCTTGACTTGCACAGACACATTCTGAGTCTGTACTGAGCAGCATCAGGCATCCAATATAATGTATTAAAGTGTCAGCTTGTTATATATCATACTCATATATGGTTCCTCAAAACGGTATGGTCTCGATACATGGACAACAATTATCAGTGAAAGAACACTCTTAACTTACACAGAGGTAGTTTTACAAATTCAAATTTAAGTCAGTCCTTGAGATACTAACCCTAACCTTCCAGTTGATTTCCCTATAATACAGCAGTCCACAATAATATAATTGAGATTCAATGTTTTAATACATTAGTTATGTAAAACTGCAATTAACCACATATATACTCCAGTGTTAAATACAGATAAATGAACAAGCAGTCTTAAAAAGCTGCATATTGTTGGTTCAACAGGATTTGTATGCTGACTGAAGCTTGGACATTATGATTGTCATTGTGGAATGGTTGTAAAAGTATAAACAACATTAGGTTAAAAATTCAAATAAATGTACATGATCTCAACACAGTAGTAATTGCACTTAAACGTAACTCAGTGTATTGATGTGGCTTATGTGAGTCAGGTTTCCCATTATCGTTCAATAAAAAGTTCAGCCAATGGTTTAATCAATACAGCATTAATGATTACTGGTGTTAAATGTTCAAAAAGAGCCGCACACCAAAACAACGATAAAATATTTGACCACATTAGTCTATGCAATGGTATTTATGACAAAATATTCACCAGTGTTTCTTAAAATTTTACAGAAGGCATCTGTACAGTACATTTCAAACACCAGCAGTGTTCCGATATTCAATGTATTACCTATAAACATGCAGATTTGTACAGAAAGTCTATTTTGTATGCTTCAGACAGGCACAGGGAATAAATAATAGGCACCACACAGCTTTAGGCCCGAAAATGGAAAACGAGACACGTATGAGTTTGTGCATACAGTATATTAAGCCAGTAGCAAACATATATTTGTATATAACTAGCTGGGAATTGTGCAATCTACATTAATCTTTGGCTAATAAAGCTGGACCAGCTGCAGTACCGCTGGTACAAAGCAGTAGTACAATTCAAAACATCTTCTGAGGTATATTTAGGTTAGTAATATGAGCTTTGATAAGAGACCGGGAGTGATCAGAATGTCAGTCAGCACATTTAAAGCATGATTACAGATATGAGTATCATACAAAGATAACATGCCAATATTTCTCAAGATAAAATCAACGCCACCAACGAAAGTCCTTATTTGCATTCTAGCATGTTATAGCTTGCTTTCCTGGATCAGGATGAGAAGAGAGAAAACGGAAGTTCTAGAATGGTCCAATATTCTAGAACTGTGTTCTGTAAGTGCTGTCAATAAGCAGACCAGTAATGCTTAAACACAGAGTAGCATTTCTCATCTGAAATCAGTCTTAATTGCTCTTCAGGCACATTTCCGCTCAGTCTTTCTTCAGCTCTGATGATTGGTACGGGCTAACAGGACTGGGAGAGGCTGACAGCTCTTGGTTCACTGGGAGTGTCACAGGACCCACACTGTCGTTGTTCTGCAGTGCTCCGTAGGAAAACGAGCCGTTATAGTCAGGCTGCACAGCCCAGCCTTTGTTGTGAATGGTTGGAATACCTGTGTTGACACATGCAGTGTTTAATCTAATACGATGATTGGTTGTTTGGCTTGACGATAAAAATTATAAATCAGCAATCTCTAAATAAGATATGAGCTAGCCTTTTTATCTTGTGCCAGATTCCAAGCAAATCTTCCCACCAGCTTCCTTTCCAAATCTTAATAAAAAAGTCATTAAAAAAATGACCAAAATAAAAAGTATACATACCTTTTGCCATGTCCATAGTAACATATGGCTCAAAGGCTTTGACCTTCCTCTTGCTTTTAGTGATCAGGAACACTCCAAGAAAGCACATAGAACATCTGTGGAAAATTACAAAGAACAAAGGCACATTTGAACAAATCCAAGATAGTCTGTTAGTCACTGCTGCTGCTGAGAAAACAAACATGTGTGGAATTTCATGGCCAGACAGTTTTCTTCCTGACACAGATGTGTTACAATGTATCACATAGTACTATAGTGAGTATTTTCCAACATGATGAATGAGATATTGAATGTAAAATTTAGGGCTGTAAATTAATATAAATATTTAATGTAAATATTATTATTTTTTTGTAGTTAATGCATTAACATTTAATTCCTCTTACTAAGAAAATAAAACTAATTAGTAAGCTTTTTTCTGGAATTATTAAATTCAGCAATTCTGTGAATGGCATACACACTAGTTCAAACGTTTGGGTTAAGAAAGATTTTGTTTTTGTTTGTTTTGTTTTTTAAAAAGAAGAAATTAAGCAAGGACGCATTAAATTGATCAAAAGTTGCAGTAAAGATATTTATAATTGTTACCAAAAAAAAATAAAAAATCAGTTTCAAGTTCTTTTGAACTTTCTATTCATAAAGAGTATCCTTAAAAAAAAAATTTTCACGGTCTCCACAAAAATATTACGCAGTACAACTGTTTTCAACATTGATAAGAAGAAGAAATTATTTAAATACATTTTTCTGGATTCATTTTTTTTTTATTTTTTTTTTTTACCGACCCCAAACGTTTGAACAGTAGTGTTTGTACTTAGAATGCATCATAAAACCTACCCCAACAGAAACATGCATATGTGCAGAACGTCCTCATGGTTAAACTCCTGATAAAATATGGCTCCTGTTTCAGAACAAACAGATTTGGAATGAGAATGAGACCACTAACACCGTGCTGAAATGAAGATAAACTTGTCATCTAAATCGACTGAGAAAGAAATGTGTGAGACCTACCTGACACAATTGCAAATGTTGTGGAGAAAATGTAATTCACACAGGCGATAAGACAGGAATCATATAGATGAGATGCCTGTGCTAAAAATCTAATAAAGAAAGTCAAGTCATATGAAAACCTTTGCCACTCCAAGATCACTGACTCACAACAGAACATCCACACAACAAACACCACAACTTACGATGCTTGAAAGACGACAGAGGCCACCATGCAGACGAACATGACGTAGAATATGGGATACGACAGCTGTAGAGGACCCAAGATGCTAAGCACAATCATCCCTGAAACCGCCTTCACTGTGATTACAGTCACCGAACCTAAGGGGCAAAGCTCCATTATTTTGGTCATTGGTATATTTATGTTTCATGGACACAATGGGCTCTACAAACAACAGATGTTATTGTCCTACCAAGTAGTGCCACCAGTAGCAAAATCAGGACAAGGTAGTTTGCATTCCGACGTTTGTAGAAATACAGCACCAGACAGAACGTGATGATCCCCAGAAGCTGGAAAAACACAAACCGCATTCATTGCAAATCATCAACACTTGAAAAAGCCCTTGCAGGTGTTTTCACTCTTCAACAAAACCTCTCTTTCCACTTAAACCTGTTTATTAATAGAAATGTGCACTGTAAATCAAAACTATTGTAAATATACAACACTATAAATGTAAACTACAAAAAAAAAAGAGTTTAATATTTGGCATGTGCAATTTGAAAACAAAAGCATTTGCACTGTAGAAAAAGTGCTTAAATAGCAAAAAACACTCAAATATTATTATAATTAAATAATCACATAACTTTCTAAAAGATGAGGGTGTGTATTACCAAGTATAAGAGGACGGGCCAGCCAATAACATGTTTTACTATGTTCTCCGCATTCAGCTTTTCATGGGAGTTCGGCCCAAACGTCACAAAGAGGTAAGTGCCGCCCGCCGTCAAGACACAGCCCAGGAAAGTCAAGATGTAGCGCTCTACAAACACAAGAGAACGTGAGAAATCATTTCTGAAATGTCTGAACAATTACACTGCATATGGACTACATTTCATTTTTTGCATTAGTAATACAATTTAATAAGTAGTTACTTGTTGCTTAGCAACGCATGGCCTCGATCTTTTGAAAACAAAGCTGGAAGAAATATAACTAGCAGATCAAAGCCAGCATTATGCAACTAAATGCAATCAACATGATTTATCAGTATTAATTTTATATATATATATATATAAAACAAGAAAGATGAGCAGAACTCACTCAAGAATTCCTGTGCCTTCCACTTTTCCCGCAAAAACAGGAAACCTAAGATGGAGCTTGCTGTGAAGAACAAAACAGAAACCACTTGTAATCTTCAGAGCAGGGTTATTATAGTTAACTAAAACCATAAAAAACAGTTGTTACTTGAAATAAAATAAACGTTTAATTATTTTAAACAAAATGAAAACAAAATTACAAAAATAAAATGAAATGATACTTATAATATTACTAATATAAAATATTATCTTAATGATACTAAAATAACACTCCTTCTGAGCTATATTACACTAAATTAAATATTTATGGCAAATAATATCAGACAAGAAGCACTGCAACAAACATTTTAATTACATCAAATATAGGAAAACAGCATAAAATATGGAAGTGAATGCAACATAACAGCAATAATACCTACTTATGATAGACACGGCATTAAGTGGAGCTATGAGAGAGAGCGGAGCAAATGCGTAAGACACAAACAGGGCGCCCTCCCCCAGAACCATCAGCATCAGGCCAAACCACCAGGTCTTAGTGTAGTAGTATTGCCTCGGGTCTTTATTTCCCGCCAATGTCACATGACTTTGTTTCTGCAAGAGAAAACACCAGTCATTATGTGTCTTTGTCTATTACACCTTTTTAATCCCACTTTCTTAGATACTGTACCAAACAACAGCTGGGTTATAAAAAAAAATAAAAGAATAAGCAAATAATAGCAGATGACTTTCACAGGGCGTAACCTGAACACACCCTGACCCTGAATCACAATGCAACTATAAATGTAGGCTGCAAATACACACTTACCTGAATGCTGACTGCGATGCTGACTAACAGGTTTCCAAAGATAGCTAACAACGTACCAATGAGGTTTTCCTGTGTATAAATCACAAAGTTAAGTCCTGTTAAAATGTACTATATATATATTGTAAGGTATATATTGTATGGTAAAAAATATCATCTGGTCTTAAAATTAGGTAAATAAAACCTCAGGTGAACAACATTTTTTTTAACAAAAACTAGCCAAAATGAAGAAGCCATGTGCGACAAACTAAGTACACACTTACTGCTTCCATAGGAATTAAGAGGCTAAGTAGCAGTCAGGCGCTGCTAAACAAATGCCATTGATTAATTGACCATCAGCAAACGTTGCCAACTCTATAAAAGCAGAAGTATTGTCAGTTTGCTGGTCTGGAGCCTTCAGGCGTGTGTTAACAAAGGTGGACAGAATCAGCAATGGTCTTAGAAAAGCAATTTGCTGCCAATCAATCTAAGAAGGGTTACAAGGCCATTTCTAAACTATTTGAAGTCCATCATTCTACAATGAGAACGATTATTCACAAGTGGAAAACATTCAAGACAGTTGCCAATCTTCCCAGGCGTGGATGTCTCTGCAAATTCACCCAAAGGTCAGACCATGCAATGCTCAAAGAAACTGCAAAAAAAATACACAAGCAAATCTACACCAGAATGGCTGAAAAAGAAAAGAAACATGGTGTTGCAATGGCCCAGTCAAAATCCAGACCCCAAACTGATCGAAAACCTGATTGGGATCTTAAGTGAGCTGTGCATAAACAGATTCCCAAAAACCTCCCAGCAAGCAATTTTGACGTCTAAAAAAAGACGTCCAATAGCCGTTCAAACAAAGCCCTGACAACTAGACTAAAACAAGGCAAAATGTGGGCAGTCAGTAAAAATTTAAAAGACCAAATGAAACCAGACGCTTTGCAATCACTGTTGAATTTGCATACATGATGGAATATCATACATCTCGCAAGTTATTTTGGCAAAAACAACATGTAACCAAATTCAAGGTTATTTTGGCTAGAAGTGTTACTCATAGCTGGATTATATCTGCGGGTTCAATTCTCAATACAGGCAGGAAAATGTAGGTAGGGGAGTGAATGAACAGCGCTCTCTTCCACCCTCAATACCCCCAATCTCTCTCTGAGCGCCACAGCACTGCACCTATTGTGTGTGTGCACTAACTTTGATGGGTTAAATGCAGAGGACAAATTTAGAGTATGGGTTACAATACTTGGCCTTCACGTCACTGATAGCTGCCAAAAATTCCTCCACATGGTGTGAGAGACTGATAAAGTCATGTAGAAAATGATTACTTCCAAGTTATTGCTGCTAAAGGTGGCTCTACAAGCAATTAAATCATAGGGCGTGATTAGTTTGTCACACATGGGTTCTCCATTTTGGCTTTATTTTTGTTAAATTAATAATGACACGGAGTAATATGTCAAGTGTTGTTGTTCATCTGAGGTTGTATTTACCTTATTTTGAGACCTACAAAAACCAGATAATCTTTTCCTAATACGTAGTCTAGTCGTATATATATATATGGCATTAGGCTATATCAGTATTAGCCTAACAGTCAGTTTAGTATAACATAATCGCTATTTCAAGATCAGCTTTTGTGAACGTGAAGTTTCGTTATGTATTTCTAGTTTTATTGTTATTGCAAACATTGAAGCATAGACTCACGGTGTAAGAGTCTTCCGTCACACTGTCCTCTCGTGCCATCCTCACGCTGCTCATCCTTACTTCAGATGACATTCTTCCGTTATACACGCATCACCGAGCCCGTCTCGCAGCTCAGTCTAGTCGTGACTGGGACAGAAGTCAGTTCTACTTTCCTCTGTTTGGGCTGCAGTTTACGTGGAACGCCATTTTCGAAACGCCGTTTCTTCCGGGTACACCTGTCAAGTGACTTGACGTTGTACGCAGGTTCTGTGTGACGTAAAATTTGAGGGATGTGATGAAGCACGCATTCTAAGCAAAAAAAATAAAAAATCTGAGTAATGGACGGTGTGATTGATGGAGAACAAGTGAGTCCACAATAAAAAATGTTCTCGATTATCTGCTTTGACCACGTTTAGTTTGATGTTGACAGTATGGAGGCTGTGGACTGGAGCAGTTAAAAAAACACTTTTAAAAATAAATGTGAAAATTGGAGTTAAATCTTTTTCTAATACTCTAATTTTTGACAGAAAACTAGTACTGTGTAAAAAAAAAAAAAAAAAAGTTACGCTGTTTACTTAGGGTAAATAATAAGGTAAATAATTTAATATTTTAAAAAATCACTTTAGTAACGTTACAATGTCAAAATAAAAGCCAATTATTTAATTTGGAAAACAACACGCTGTCTTTATAAAAAATCATGTTTACTATTTTCCTCAGTAGTCTATAAAGTGGTCTGTATACATGAAAATATATGGCTACTGTATATAATTTAGGAAGGGGACATCATCATGCCAGTTCTTGCTCTGAATATGTTACTTCACTCTTTAACCAAGGCATTTGCATGTTCTCGAACATCTGTGGGGACATATGGTTACGTGGTTTGACACTGCAAGAACGATCAGCTGTCCTTCTTGTCTCCCTGTACCTCACATTATGAAAATTGGAGTTTATTGCTTTGTCCACATGCCTCCTTTAGCCGGATGGCATGTTCATTCAGGTGACCAGAGACCCTGGGCCTCTTTCTCCATGGTGTTTTTCAGTCAGTAGAAAAGTCTCTTTAGTGTCCTAAGTTATTGTAACAGTGACCTTAATTGTCTACAACCTGTAAACTGTTAGTGGACAGTAGATGGCACCAGTGTACCTTCTTAAAGTAGGTACTCAAATGTCAATATCAGCCTGGTCATGGTTTGGCTCTGCTGTTGTACCACACAATTACGTATTTGACATGATTTTTGGGTACACTGCTATATTTCCAGAAAGCAACTTGGAGTTAAAATCAGACTTTCCGAAGACCTACACCCAGACCAAACTAATACCACATCTGGTATTAGTAACCACCATAGACAATATTGTATTTTCAATATCTTTCAATAAAATTTCACATTTGGTTCCCCCAATTTTTAATATTTGATTACATCTTTATACCAGATCCCCTAAGATCCAGACCAAGACCTGTTATTGCATGAACCAGGCTTTATATTCTAATGAACTGAAATGCTGACTTTATAATATAGTAGCCAAGTAGCAGTTAAAAGCCAGTGAGGTCCTGTTAATTCCCTGCAGTGCTGAGGATATTGCGTCAACCTGTGGTTGAGGAAATTATCATCTGTAGTTTGTTAGAAATAGAGTAATAACCCACATACCCACAGCAACATGTTTATATGAGACCAAGACCACAAGATTCTGTCTGAAAGCAGCACCTTGAGTCACCTTGAGATGTAACACTGATATTTAGCAATTTTTTTTCCATTATCATATCCCAGAGCTATGAGGCTCTAATGGGCTGGTAATCATCAATTACATCTTGTCGCAACTGAAATGACGCACATATTAATGTTGTTTTAGGGTTCTCTCACTCCTTTAGGCAAAATAGGTGTATTCTAATTTTTTTCCACCTGCTAGAGACAGATAAAACACTGTAGACAATGAGTAAAGACGATTCTATGACCTTTCACCATTTTGTGAAGGATAAAAGAATCTATAGCCATTCCGTTTTTGTAGAGAGGAGGTACACCCATGTCGTAATAGTTACTGATGTCACTCCACGCATATTCAGATGTCAATGGGTGTGGAAGGCCTGTGGAAGGCAAACCTTTAGATCATCAAGTGTAAGTACCAGGACTATTATTATTTCCTGATCAGTAGTACACCTATGCAAAATGTCTAACATCATTTTAATTACAATTTTTTTGATTGATTTTGGCTTGGAAATAAAATGGAATACATTTTTCCTCACAATAATTTGAATACAATTTTTTTTTAAAACAAAAAAAACAATATGTGTTGTTTAAAAAATATATAGATATATATTTAGCTACAAAAATGACCTTTAAAAGATAGGAACAGAAACATCTCTGGCGAGCAGCAAGGTATCATATTTCTTCTTACTTTCCATGGAATGCATATATCTGGAATGATGATTTGACTTGAGGCAAGATCTGAAATCACATTTTTAGTTGGTAAGTTTTATAATAAGCACAAAAATTTTTAAAATAATAAACATTGGAGAAATGCCACAGTATGCATCAGATGGTTCAGAGCATCAGCTCTTCCCTTCTGTGATGTTTTCAACACTAATTATGAATGATTAATAATGCTTCTATCTCTGTGGTTGTGGTGAAATACGCTCTTGCACTGGCACTCTTGGCAGAAAAGGAATATTCTTTCCCTTAAGGTCTGTCCTCAGGAGGAAACAGCACCCCTGATGGAATGATGTAATGTACTGTAAAGTTTCAGATTAAGATCTTTAGTAAAGCTTCTTAAATCATTTTTTAGAGAAAAATGTCACAAAAGCGTTTGCTTGTGGTCTTGAGAGTTTAACAGTTGTTTTGACTTTGGTGACAGGTGTTTTTGTAAAAATTGTGAAGACATTGCAGTTCAGTTGTGTATGATTTGTCATGTTTTTTTTTTTTCTCATTCTAAGATGCAGAAGTTCAGGAACGGTGCATGAGATCAAGCTAAAAAGGAAAAGGACTCCCAGGACAATTGTTTGAGGTAATCCCTTTTTTTCTTTTTGACGTATTTGGGAAATACCAGAAAATTATTTGTTTTTTACTTCCTGAAACTCTGTTTTTCTACATATTACTACTGTAGTTTATGGCTTAAGCCTTTATAATTATTGTTGACTCATTAATTATTTTATTAAATACTGTGAGATGCACTGCTTTAGTGTAATAATTCTTCCGTTATCTTCATTTTAATTTATGTAATCATTTGTTTATTAATCATTACATTTATTAATACTTCTGTTTATTACATTTACAATGTCATTTAGCAGACGCTTTTATCCAAAGTAATGAGGAGCATCACAACAATATTTTTAGTACACAATGGCAAAAAATAACAAAAGTAAAAACTAAACAAAAAAATGGCTAGCCACTATGAATGAATAATGAATATTTTAACTAAACCAGTCAAATGCTGTAGCAAAGGCTCATACTGTCCTTCTTCTGATGTGGTTTTTCCTAATGTTGCATAAGTAGATTCTCTAAAAAATAAATTCTTTGAAACATTCCTAAAACTGCAGCATCTTTCTGTTATGTTTGTTTTAGTTTTTATGAAGCACATTAGATCATACACTACCAGTCAAAAGTTTTTGGACAGTAAGATTTTTTAATGTTTTTAAAAGAAGTCTCTTCTGCTCACCAAGGCTTCATTTATTTGATCCAAAATACAGCAAAAACAGTAATATTATGAAATATTTTCTATTTGAATATATTTTAAAATGCAATTTATTTCTGTGTTGGCAAAGCTGAATTTTCAGCATCATTACTCCAGTCTTCAGAGTCACATAATCCTTCAGAAATCATTCTAATATGATGATTTGCTGCTCAAGAAACATTTATTATTATTATCAATGTTGAAAACAGTTGTGTACAATTTTTATTCAGGATTATTACTCGGTTCACGGTTCTCTGATATCAGTTAATCGGTTTTTTAGTAAGTTTTATTTTTATTGTTTTTATTTTAAAATTATTAATTTTCATTTTATATTTTTATGATTTAATTAATAGCTTTTCATTAAACTTACAAACTCCTGCAGTTCCTTCACGCACCCCAGTCGGGGAAACCCTGCAATATAATATAACATGTTGTTGATTAAAAAAAAAAAAGGAATATATTTTCTTACTCTTTGTATTTTTATTTTAATATGGCACAAGATTATCCTATTCAAATTAATGTCATAAATGAGTTAGGTAAAAGTAAATCAAAATTACATTATTATCTACAATTTTTTTGTCACGTAATGTGGAATCTCTACCCATAACTACATATGAGTAAGTCTAAAGCTTCCTAAGTAATACAAAATGATCTTATATGACAGCAGCCACCTGATCAGTTTCAAGAACAACAATTTCTTATTTCATATCAGCATTATCAATCTTTAACAACAATTTGAAATTGAGTAAGCTGGACACAGTTAATAATCACATGCAAAAATGTGCATGTGATTACTACAACTTCCATTTGAGCAAGGCACCAATTGCTCCCCGGGCGCCGCTGCAAAAACAGCTGCTCACTGCTTCGGTTGTGAGTTCATGGTGTGTGTGTGTGTGTGTATGCACTTGGATGGGTGAAATGCAGAGCGTAAATTCTGAGTATGGGACACCATACTTGGCGACACGTCACATCACTTTCGAAAGCAAGAACTATGTGTGTACCAATTCAGTGATAGTCTCTAGTTATGTTAGTGTATGTGCACTATTGCTCTATTTTTAATTGGCTTACTCAAATATTTGAGTTACTTTAACTTGTTTTGTCTGCTCAGTTTTATTTGTCCTAGTATCAAATGTAGTTCAAATACTTACGTTTTTTTATTTACGTTTACTTAAAGGGTTAGTTCACCCAAAAATTTTAATTCTGTCATTAATTACTCACTCTAATGCCGTTCCACACCCGTAAGTCCTTCGTTAATCTTCGGAACGCAAATTAAGATATTTTTGTTGAAATCCGATGGCTCAGTGAGGCCTGCATAGGGAGCAATGACATTTCCTCTCTCAAGATCCATTAATGTACTAAAAACATATTTAAATCAGTTCATGTGAGTTCAGTGGTTCTATCTTAATATTATAAATCGACGAGAATATTTTTAGTGCGCCAAAAAACAAAATAACGACTTATATAGTGATGGCCGATTTCAAAACACTGCTTCAGGAAGCTTCGGAGCATAATGAATCAGCGTGTCGAATCAGCAGTTCGGAGTGCCAAAGTCACTTGATTTCAGCAGTTTGGCGGTTTGACACGCGACCCGAATCATGATTCGATACGCTGATTCATTATTTGTTCACAAGAACATAAACTATGGGTGACTTTCTTTGATGGAACTAAGTAGATGATATAATCTATGAGTGTGCACATCTTTTCTTTCCATGCATTTACAGACTGCAGCTTTAAAGCTTCAAAAAAGATGCAACAGCACTAAGTATCATTAAACTGGTCTAAATGTCTTCTGTGGTTTATTCCAAGTCTTCTGAATCCATATGATGGTAATGGCTTTCAGTATGTAATGACTTAAATGTCTTTTAAAAAAACAAAACAATCGGTACAATTCTTCATAATTTTCCTTTTGTGTTCCACAGAAGAAAGGAAGTAATAAGGGTTTGGAACAAGATAAGGGAGAGAATGTAATATTTAGTGTGGTTTGTTTGCATCGGTGCATCTGATAAGGAAGAAAAAAATCTGATCTTTCATTATGAACTCTTTTCTCACCCAACATTTCCCAACATTTGATTATACTTTGTTTTTATTTTTCCTTAAAAAAAAAAAAATCTTCGAAACATCTGTTTTATCAGTCACTTCTTGGTATTGAAACTTGCTAGACTACTTGCAATTGCTAATCTTAATGAAAAGTGTTTTTTAACCCCTTTTACAATAGAAAAGATTATATTTCATAATTTTTACTGATTGTTGCTATTGAATTTCTCACAGACTCTTTATCATAAGAGAAATTCCACAGCAAAGATACAGTATTAAGCAGCAAAGTAACTGATGCAAAACATTGCTTGAATTACTAAACTGGACGATTATTTGATGGCACAGATTACGATTCTTTTAATGACTTCATGACCTTTTGATCCTTCTTATGCTTTCATGATACTCGTGTGTGTGTGTGTGTGTGTGCTCAGGGGGTTATTCAAAATAGCTGACAGACCAGTTGTCTGCATTTCCTCCCTCTAAGTCAGGCGTTTCTTCAGCTCTACCTGTATTCATGCTACCTGCAGGCTCATACTTTAATGGCACTTTAGTCTTCCTTCATAGCCTCTCTCCTTTGAAATGAAATATTTTCTTCATGTTGCACTGGCTGATTTGACTCCAATTTGACTCCCTCAAGTTTACAAATGAAAAGCTAAAAGGACCTTAAATAGAAGAAAAATCATGTAATAATTAATAATTCCTTTGGAATAATTTTAACCTTTTTTCCTCGAGTAGGATCTGCATTGTGAGCCATGTGGACTTCTCTGTTAAAAAAATTAATTAAAATATTTAAATGTAAAAATAATTGATTAATTGAAAAATAATTTTCCTATAATGAATACATTTTACTCTTTACTTTATATGATTCTGGAAACTTACTTCAGTTTGTAGTCTGTATGACACACTTTGATTTAGACACCCACACTAAACTTTATTTATTCAAAATAGATAATTCTTCATCGTAGACATTATGGGGCCATGAAAAATTAGTTGATCACAGTTGAGTGGCTCTACACACACCTTCAGACTCTCACATCCAGACTTAAAATTCATCTTCTCTTTTAATGTCACTTCTTTGTCTTGTCATATGGGGGTGGCTGTCTTTAAAATCACCTCCAGCACAAAAACGTTAGTTACAGACCAAAGGTAATGAAAACCTGACAAATGGGTTTTGAAATAGCGAATAAACTCTGTCCTGTTTCATTAGTGAAGAATGCATGAACGTTAGAGATTGCAGCAGCAATGAAGTAGGTAGCCATTCTATTTTTGGCCTTTCATTTTTCTCCGGAAGTGGGTTTCTTTCTTTTTTTTTGCAGTGGAATGAAGGTTCGTTAGAGGGTTGTGGTAAGGCAGGCTTTTCCTAAAACTTCCACAGGTTTAGACTTGTCTTGGTACGCATGAGGTATTTAAACATTGATCCAAAAGACAACAATGACAATGACACCTCAGTCCAAATGTGAGCGCAGCCATGAGGGAGAAATGAAGCATAACGCGGCTGTGACTCGTTTAATCAGAATGACAGCCATTAGAGGATAACAGGGTGTAACCATACCTTCATCATGTGTCATAACATTTGCCTTAGAAAGACTAATTAAAATGTTCTCATATCAAGATTGTAAAAGCCAGATAATTAAGTAATGGATACACAAATGCAATGTTGAAATTGAGAGCAGCAGTGTGACTGTTCTTATAAGACGCTGTGATCCATTCGTTCATGGGCAGCACAATGCAGCACTTTACAATCATTTCATATAAATTTTTCTTTGCGTAGATTTATGTTGCATACCAAAGCAGATATCAAATATAATAGCGTCTGCTGAAACATAATGTGCATAGTGATTGATTCCCCTATTATGTCATATGGGCCTATGGAGCCTATGGGCCTCATATGGCCATCATTGCAGCTAATGCATGTTAGTCTGCTAAAGGTATAATGGTATGGTAAAGGTATAATACTAAATGTAATGGGATTTCTTGTATTTCGAATTGTTTTGGATGTTTTTCATTGTCGGAATACTCATGAATGATTTTAAGATATTTATGACCTGCAGTGTTTTGGGCCACACTTTAAAATGAAATCATTCATAGAATTTACCAATGGCTAAATTTGTAACGGTTAAATTTAAAATAAAGAGAGATAGGATCTGCTGTATCATTCATTTGTGCATATATATATATATATATATGTGTGTGTGTGTGTGTGTGTGTGAACAGATAGATTAATATTGTGTATTTTTATTTATTATATATTTATTGGTTGATTGTACCAATTAAAAATAACCCAAATCGAGTTAAAAAATCGTCAAACCCAGCGGTTGGGTTAAATGTTTGCCCAACCTGCTGGGCAGTTTTATTTAACTCATCCATTGTTTAAAAAAATACTATATGGTTGGCTTAAAATTAACCTAAAATGGATGAAAATTAAAAATCAGATTACACTAAATACTACACTCTAAAAAATGCTGGGTTAAAAACAACCCAAGTTGGGTTGAAAATCGACAAACCCAGCAGTAGCATTTTTTAGAGTGTAGAGGCAACAGTAATAATCAAAAGGTTAACATTTATAAATAAGCAATTTAATAAATGTTTATTATTTAATTATTATTTTTTTAATTTATTAATTAAATTTTCGGTACATTTTAAGCAAGCAATCTAGTATTTTTTATAATATAAAATAAAATAAAACTTCCCAGCAGTTTGGGTCAAACATTTAACCCAACCGCTGGGTTTGTCCATTTTTAACCAAACTTGGGTTATTTTTAACCCAGCATTTTTTAGAGTGTAAGAAAAATAGATACGTCCTATAGATACCTGTACAGATAAATTTGGCACAATTACTTTTTTGTTTGTTTGTTTGTTTGTAAGAAACTTTATTCTGCATTTCATTATTTCATAACTTCATGCATGGATTTAATCTTTCATCTACATGATTACATGTCATATGTACATGTAAAAGAGTGATAATGAGTTCTAGGTTAGCGTTATGCATGAGCTTACAAATATATGCTTAAAACAATACAATACAGTATTTAAAAATAAAGTATAACATGAAATAAAGTATATAATTTGTTATATAAATTAATACATTAAATATATATGTATTTTTTTTCAGGGTATAGGATTTAGGTTATAATAGTCTATGGGATGTCCTAATTGTGAGTAGCTAAGTTAACGTGTGTGTATTTGATGTCTTTTCGTGTGAATTGTCACTTGTCTGGGTCAGTGTTAATACAATAATGGTTTGTTTGTGCAGACTTGTGCTAACCGTCTTCTCTGTGTGGTGAAGAGAGGTTAATCCAGAGATGGACATATAGACAGACGCACAGGCGCAGGGGAATAGGAGCTCTCCATGATGAGCCCTGACTTTTCAAAAGCCATCACGTCGGAACAAAAGGTCCCGTTTCATTTTCTTTCTGTTTGTTTGTCTCTTCCTTCATTTTTTCAGCACCTTGTAATCATAGCCTTTGTTAGCATTCGGTTCAGGTTGAACCTGTTGTGTTACTGTGGGCACTTTTTGCTTCTCTACCTCCTCCGCTTTATACATGTTTGCCCCTTTCTCTCCTTTGCCCCATCCTTTCATTTGCAGGCGTGTTTTACAGTGTGCTAAAGCCATAATGACACGTACCATTTGTCTTAGCTGAGTCGCTTCTCTGTTCTTCAGCAGGTGTCTGCTGTTAAAGCTCAGCAGGTGTATTCTGCATTCTTTTACTCCATGACTCATCTTCACTGGTTAATCCATGGATCTTCTCTAGATTATAATCTTCTTCCTGATTTCCTTGCATGGGATTAAATACAGTAGTATACAGAGGAAGTCACTAATTATGATGCATTAAAAGAAACAGTTTTAAAAAAATGCCTAAAGCTTTAGGCGGTCCTAATCTAATTTATAAATTAGAATTAATATAAAGTTTGTGGATTTTGAGAAATAAGAAACAAAGAAACATTAAATGATCAATAAATATTTAAGATTTTGCACTATATAGGCCACTGCATTGTAAAAAAATATTGTTGGATTAACTTAAAAAAGTAAGTAAAAGTTTGAGTTCACTGAAATAAAAAATTTGAGTTAATACAATGAAGGAGATTGGTTGAATCAAAAGAAACTCAAAATAGTATGTTATCTGAACCACATAAATTATCTAAGTTGATTTAACAACAACAATAAAAAAAATGCTGTGATAACAGATCAGGAAAATAATTTTTTGCAGTGTGATCAAATAAGTAAATCTGTGACTTTGATCATGTAAAGTCAAAGCAAAAAGAAGAAATACCAAATACTAATAAATCCTGAAATTCAGGTAAAATTCATATCATAGTTTCACTGAAATGATCATTTGAAATAAATTACATATTATAATGATATATTATTTATTTATGTATTTATAAATAAATAAAATGTGACATACAGGCATTTTCACTTTGGACTCCACTGTGTGTAAAAAAAATCAGGAAATATAGAGGATAGAGCTTATATACAGTGGGTACGGAAAGTATTCAGACACCCTTAAATTTTTCACTCTTTGTTAAATTGCAGCCATTTGCTAAAATCATTTAAGTTCATTTTTTTTTGTCATTAATGTACACACAGCACCCCATATTGACAGAAAAACACAGAATTGTTGACATTTTTGCAAATTTATTAAAAAAGAAAAACTGAAATATCACATGGTCCTAAGTATTCAGACCCTTTGCTCAGTATTTAGTAGAAGCACCCTTTTGATCTAATACAGCCATGAGTCTTTTTGGGAAAGATGCAACAAGTTTTTCACACCTGGATTTGGGGATCCTCTGCCATTCCTCCTTGCAGATCCTCTCCAGTTCTGTCAGGTTGGATGGTAAACGTTGGTGGACAGCCATTTTTAGGTCTCTCCAGAGATGCTCAATTGGGTTTAAGTCAGGGCTCTGGCTGGGCCATTCAAGAACAGTCACGGAGTTGTTGTGAAGCCACTCCTTCGTTATTTTAGCTGTGTGCTTAGGGTCATTGTCTTGTTGGAAGGTAAACCTTCGGCCCAGTCTGAGGTCCTGAGCACTCTGGAGAAGGTTTTCGTCCAGGATATCCCTGTACTTGGCCGCATTCATCTTTCCCTCGATTGCAACCAGTCGTCCTGTCCCTGCAGCTGAAAAACACCCCCACAGCATGATGCTGCCACCACCATGCTTCACTGTTGGGACTGTATTGGACAGGTGATGAGCAGTGCCTGGTTTTCTCCACACATACCGCTTAGAATTAAGGCCAAAAAGTTCTATCTTGGTCTCATCAGACCAGAGAATCTTATTTCTCACCATCTTGGAGTCCTTCAGGTGTTTTTTAGCAAACTCCATGCGGGCTTTCATGTGTCTTGCACTGAGGAGAGGCTTCCGTCGGGCCACTCTGCCATAAAGCCCCGACTGGTGGAGGGCTGCAGTGATGGTTGACTTTCTACAACTTTCTCCCATCTCCCGACTGCATCTCTGGAGCTCAGCCACAGTGATCTTTGGGTTCTTCTTTACCTCTCTCACCAAGGCTCTTCTCCCCCGATAGCTCAGTTTGGCCGGACGGCCAGCTCTAGGAAGGGTTCTGGTCGTCCCAAACGTCTTCCATTTAAGGATTATGGAGGCCACTGTGCTCTTAGGAACCTTAAGTGCAGCAGAAATTTTTTTGTAACCTTGGCCAGATCTGTGCCTTGCCACAATTCTGTCTCTGAGCTCTTCAGGCAGTTCCTTTGACCTCATGATTCTCATTTGCTCTGACATGCACTGTGAGCTGTAAGGTCTTATATAGACAGGTGTGTGGCTTTCCTAATCAAGTCCAATCAGTATAATCAAACACAGCTGGACTCAAATGAAGGTGTAGCACCATCTCAAGGATTATCAGAAGAAATGGACAGCACCTGAGTTAAATATATGAGTGTCACAGCAAAGGGTCTGAATACTTAGGACCATGTGATATTTCAGTTTTTCTTTTTTAATAAATCTGCAAAAATGTCAACAATTCTGTGTTTTTCTGTCAATATGGGGTGCTGTGTGTACATTAATGAGGGAAAAAAACGAACTTAAATGATTTTAGCAAATGGCTGCAATATAACAAAGAGTGAACAATTTAAGGGGGTCTGAATATTTTCCGTACCCACTGTATAATGGATGTATAAAAAATAAAAATAAAAAATATTTGTCTTCTGGGTTATAATTTGATTTGTGGTCAGCATGTTAAATAACATAACCTGTGTCATCCAAATCATCAAATTCTCTTGTTTGATTTATTATTTTAAATGTGAAAACAAAACAAAAACGATCATGTCTGATCAGACAGGGAGGAATACAACTTTCCTCATTGACTCCTGCTGAAATTGCACAAAGTGCTTCAAATTAAATAGTGGGGGAGTTGGAGGAATTGTTAGCTAACTGTTCATTTTTTATTTTTTTAACAAAATAAATACATGCATAAAGTGTGAACTCAAATTTTGAGTATAAGGGTAACAACTTTGTACCATTGTTTAGTATCATTGAGATGTTATTTTCTTTTAATATTTTGAATTAGTTTAATTTTTTATTTTAATTTTAAAGTTCTAGTAATTTAGTTGTGCGTTTTTGTTATTTGTGTTAGTTTTGTGGGGGTTTTTTAATATAGTTTTTTTAGATATTTTAGTACATCAAGTTAAAGTAAGTGAAAATGAGAAATGTTGCTTGGGCAACTAAGCTGAAATAAATAATACATTTCAGTTAATGTTTATTCTTATTTTATTTACGAAAAGATTATTAATAGTTAATATTATTTTATTAATGATTATTTTATTATGTTAGTTATGGACATTTTTTAATAGTTTTAGTTCATTATAATTTAACTTGAATTTTTATGTTTCATCTTTACAAGGACATCTTTACTTTTTAATGTAACATCTAATGTAAGTTCTGTAGTAATCTGAGCTATACAACTTAATTCTGTTTTAATGAGCACATTTATGTAAATAGAGTTGAGACTTGTGATGAAAATCCAAAACTCTTCCTCTCACTCTCTCTCTCTTTCTCTCTCCTGTGTGTCTTGCATTCTCTTCAACAAGACAGGACATGTAGAGTGAAACTGGGTGATTTTGTGTTGCACATGTGAGAGGTGTGTGTGCTCTCTAAAGTTAGAACAAAAGTATTTGCAAATTTGATCTGAGCGGTAGGAGGTGGTGAGGGGATTATTTTTTCAGTGTGGGTAGATTTTANGATGGTTTGGACATGTTTCCAAGGTTATTTACAATAAGCATGTGTGCTTGCATTTGCATGCGGGGTCTTGACATGTTTCATTTCTATTGCTGTTCCCAATGTGGTAACGAATCCTGGAAAGCACAGAAACCTCACAATCCCACGGGAACATCTTAACTCATCCAGGAAAAAGTAAAAGAGAGAGAGACGCAGATGCCTATCACTGTGAACTGCTCTCTGCCTCCCTCTTTTATTTGGTGTAATGATGGATTGTTTCTCATTCATTCATACCACTTTTCTTGCCAGTTCCCAGTGAGAATCCCACAGACCATCACAAGAGCTTAGAGACTGTCTGGATTTCTATTACTCCTCACCAAATCTGCTGACAGAAATCAAACACTGACCCTAGCACAAACTTAAAATGAGGCAAGAATCTGACAGGAGAACAGCTTGTGTGTGTGTGCGTGTGTGTGTGTGTGTGTGTGTGTGCTGCTGCTGTAAAACACTCTGAGACTCTTTAAATTATTTATTTTCAAAAGATTTAGTTTCAAGAAATGACTAGTTGATGATAAATCAGATCTGGACTGATTTCTTTAAACTTGATCAATGATTCTTTCTTATATAAACACTTCAGATTGTACATATTCATACCAGTTAAATGAAAAATACTTGTAAACTTAAAAAAATTACCTGATTTTAAATGAATAACTTGTAAATAAATTCCAAAGGGAGTTTGGGTAGCCTAAAATATAGAAATTCTGGCAAGTTTAGCATTTCAACACTCTTAAAAACTAGAAGAGATACACAATAAAGAGTTATGATAAGGCTATGATTAAGGCTATGATAATATATTCTCTAAATCTAAAATGAATGATTGCTTTTTAAAAAAAAGCAAACCCCCCCTTTTTTTTCTTTATTTAAAATCATCCTAAAATTTCCCCTAATTGAATAATAACATAATTACAGATTTATTAAAACCATTTTCATATTAACCAAACTGATCAACTCATTCTTTTACATAAAGGTACAAATCCACTTTTCTGATGTATTTCCTCTTTGATGGTACAAGAAACTGCTATTGACACTATGTGTCACATTTCTGTTCTTCTGTTACAACGTTTATGTACAGACAAAATCGCTGGAAGGAAATATGAGACAATTGTATCTTACAGGTATGACAGTTTGTGTTTTAATACTCAGCGTCCTTCAGTTAGGACAGTCACAGTGTAGCCTGAGGAGAAATGTGAAGAAGATTGACTGTAAGAAACTTCAGATTTAGAGATTTTGTGTGTATGTGTTCAGGTATTCCCTCTGTTACTGGGACAAAATGTCACCACAAAGATGGCAATATCCGAAATCCTTGTCCTTTTGGGTTATTTTTTTGGTCCCCATAAGGAAAACGGTTTATAAATCATACTAAGTAATGTTTTTAGTAAGCGATTTTGTCTGTGTGTGTGTGTGTGTGTGTGTGTGTGTGTGTGTTCTTGTTTATATTACATTGTGGGGACCAAATGTCCCCACGATGTAATAAAAACCTGAGATCACCTACATCGTGGGGCCCAGCCAGCGGTCCCCACGAGGGAAATGGATTAATAAACACACTAAATGATGTTTTTTTGAAAATGTAAAAATGCAGAATGTTTCCTGTGATGGTTAGGTTTAGGGATAGGGGTAGTGTAGGGGGAGAGAATATACAGTTTGTACAGTATAAAAACCATTACGCCTATGGAGAGTCCCCACTAAGATAGCAAAACAAACCTGTGTGTGTGTGTGTGTGTGTGTGTGAATGAAACTAGGATTAGATCTGACTGATATTACAGGCCACACCTCTACCACCTATTTTACCATTACAATGTGTGTGTGTGTCCTGATCTCTCATGAATGATGTAGTGATCTGACTCCAAGACATACATTTTCAGCACATCTTGAGTAACATCTGGCAGTTTCATTTGGTCATACAGCATTTGATTTTGTACTAAGAGGAAATGCGCAATCACAAGCTGAATCTTTCAGGTCACTGAATCATTTCTCCTCTCAAACACATCACATGGCATTTCATTATAGTTATGTTCTACATTTTAGATTAAATAGAAGACCTTTTTCACCAAACAAGAGAGCATTTTTTCAACAAAATCAGAGCAAAGCCAAATGAGATTTCACATTTACAAATGACAATTTTCAAATGAGAATAGTGCTACTGTATTTCAGTAGAGTAAATGCACTTAAAGATAAACATGAGCTATTTTTTTTTAGATTGTGCTTCTGCTGTTTGGATTACATTTATATTGTAATGTTTCTCATTTAATAGGTAAAACAAGCAGTATTAGTTTATATTTTGCTAGTACAGATCAGCGTGTTCACACCCTGTGAATACACTGTAACACCGTTTGCAAACCATAAACACTAACACTCTGATTTTGATTACATATTTAACTTAGGTGATGATACATTTACATTTAATAATTGAGTTGAAACTTTTATCCAAAGCTTTGCAACATTGTTTTTTTTTTAGTTATGACAACTTAGTTATGTTATGTTCAACCAACAAGCTACATTGAGTTAGAGGAACTTAACTCAACTTCTAGTAGTATAAACAAAAAGTTAATAACTCAAAAAATAAGTTCCTCCAACTGCCAGAGTTATAGCCTTGGAACCAATTCATCTTCTCTATTTCAGTTCAAATCAACAGCACTCATAGCACATAATAGCTTTCCTGTAGCTCAGTGGTTAGAGCATGGCACTAGCAATGCCAAGGTCATGGGTTCGATCCCAGGGATTGCACATACTCCAATACAAATGTATAGTACAATGCAATGTAAGTCGCTTTGGATAAAAGCGTCTGCCAAATGCAAAAATGTAACTGTAATAACATAACTTATTTAACATGTATATTGAATGAACAAGTAAGATATTACTTGTCACTGGCATTAGCTCAGTCATTGCTTATAGAGTCAGAAGTGTTTACCTTCATGTATCTACTCTTCAGCACAATGGTAACCACAAAAACTTCAACATTACAGAAACTCTTTTAAATGTCAAACAGCATTAAACACCAACACGTCTTTCCCTTCACTAAAAACATGCATGCTGGGAATTAGAAAATCCATAGCCTAATTTCCGAAGTTATTACAACCTAATTTTTTTAAACAATTAACGCAGAAATTTGAGTTTAAATTACAGACAATATTAAGTTGAAGTAATGATCAACATTATGATTACATTATACATAATACATTATGAATTTGATGCGAGTTCCAATTGGAAACCAGTGCAATTTTATGAGGAGAGGTGTGACGTGCGCTCTCTTCGATTCGTTAAAGACCACTCTCGTTGCTGCATTCTGGATCAGTTGCAGAGATTTGACAGTGCATGCTGGAAAGCCTGCCAAGAGAGCATTACAATAGTCTAGCCTGGATAGAACAAGACCTCCCAGCAAGCAATAGCCGTCATTTCACCGTCTCGGTTAACTAGACCCGATATAGTCTGGCTATGAGTAACCTACTTCTAGCCAAAATAACCTTGAATTTAGTTTCATGTTGTTTTTGCCAAAATAACTTGCAAGATGTATGATATTTCATCATGTAAGCAAAGTCAACAGTGATTACAAATTGGTTTCATTTCTTTTGACATGTTCTAATTGATGACTAGTCTATTTTTGGGCTATGGTTAGACGTCTATTCAATTTTCACCGACAGTCCAAATTTGGTCTTGTTTTAGCCTAGACGTCAGCTATGTTTGGACAGGTATTAGACGTCTTTTCAATTAAAAATTGCTTTCTGGGCTTGGACAAGGAGCAGTTTATATGGAAAATGAAGATGAAGTGTGCTTAAATATCATACAAACATATGGTGGGGTACAAAAATCTAATTTGCACAAGTCAATTTGTGATATTGATCATGTGACTCTTTGTACAGTCAGTCAGATGTTCTTCTTAAGCTTGTTATCATCTTAGGCCATGCTGGAGGACATGATCATCAGATGATTTGTAATGGAGAATGTGTATATAATTAAAAGATGCAAAATAGAAGCATTTTCAATTGTCTCAGATTTTATTTTATCAATATAGTATGTGATTTGACACATCAGAATACTCAGAAATCAGTATACTCAGAACTGTTTTATTATGTAATAAGTGAATAGTGATGGTTCATGTTCATTCAGACATTGATTTTAAAATGGATTTAAAGCTGTTTCATTTTAGGATTGAGGAAAAATGGAGTGATTGCCATTTTTATCACACCTTGAGAGATTCTTGGATAGAAGAATCACAATAGAAACTCTCATGGGATACTTCTTATATTCTTTTCTCTTCTTTTTCTTTCTTTATTGCTTGCTTTCTCTTACATATACCTCAGCGATGGAGCCTTTACTCTGGTTTCTGGGTTTTCTGCATGGTTTCTAGGTGTGAAATGATCCCTTTAGAAAAGCTTCTCAATCTAGGGGCTCTTTCCCTTTATGTTCATACTTCCAGCAGAACAAAACAGATCTCAACGAGGCTGTTCACACCTGCTGCTTTAAGTATATAGGAATCAGGATGGCAAAGTTTTCGCTTGAACCTTTAAAAACTCAATTGTGAATAAGATGGTATTATGGGATAAGATGTATTCTTTGATGAGATGTATTTTAGTTTGACAGCAGAGAATTGAAATAAATACTGTATTTTCCTGACGACTTGCTAGTGAGAACCCGTCAATCTCTTGTTTTAACAGACATGAAATATGCAATATTTTAATAAAATATGGTATATATGTGATATGCACTGTATCCATAGTTGGTTTTCATGGAAAGTAGCTGCATCATAGTTGCATTTCTGTACAGGAACTCAAGCTCATTTACTGTAAGCCACTACAGAATTATCAGCATTCCTGACTTCCTTCCTTACTTCTTATAATCTATTTCTTCTGCACTTTTTTTTTTCAACTCCAAGAAGCCTGAGGGGTCTGGTGTGTGTGCGTGTGTGAAACTGTGTGGGTGTGTGTGAAGGCAGACCGCAGAGCACGCACCCTCTGACACAATGCCAAATACCTTCAGGTCTTAACAAAACTCAGATTAATGGAATCACATAAATGCAAACATGTCTTCTGTTTATTTATGCATATAGATCAAATGCAAAGACTGAAAATATTGTGTATAAAAAATAATCACTGTAGAAAAATATAATAAAACTATCATTATTCCCATTAAGACAACGTCAAAGGGCATTCGTATTAACCAAAACGCAACATAGAATACAAATGTTTAAGATTTTAAAAGGTGCATATGCAATTCTTTATCTGTTTGCATCAGTTCCCGTCTGAGACAGAGATGCATATTTGACGTCATTCTGACATGGCAGAATTTTATCTGCACATTTAGACTTTGAAGTAAATGTCTTGAGGGAAAACAACTTGCATTAGAAATAAATGATCAAGATTAAGCACGATACACATACCTATAATCATAATTGTTTTGGGAAAGCATAATATGGTATGTAATGGGAAAGTAATTAAATGCAAGTAAATAATTATGACCTATATAAAAAGTATGTAAATTATAAAATAAAGCAAAATGAAGCCAAAATGCAGCCAAAACCTCCTTTTTCATTCTATTAGAGGTTGAGAGAATGACACAACCTTTAATTTGCATGTTAAAACCTTTTTCTTTCACCTTTGCCTTTTGGTTTCTGATCCCAAATAAGATGCATTTCACACCTGTGTCTGCAAGACTCTCTGTCTTTTATATGAGGTGTTAATGAGTTAGACCCCTCCTCCACACACACACACACACTCAAAACACACTCACACATATGCTGAAGTTTCTCTCCAGCACTGAGAGAGTTAAGGGAGGATACACCTGTCCTATCACACACCTGTCTCAGGCTGGCAGCCAATCAGAGCAAAGAAGGCAACCAGTTAGGTGGATAAATATAAAGACGATGTGGATACAAATCAAACCACTTCATTTATCTGGATATAAACACACAGACACACATCCAACCAGAGATACAAACACATCTGGGAGAAGAGACAAGATAACAAACTAAGGATTTTATAACCATTGCCTGTCAGAGGAGTCATGACCAAGGAGATTGAGTAAGTGTCATTTATTTTACATTTCTTTCCTTTAGATTTTACAATGGTCTAAGGCTTCTTTTTGCTTGGCTGTGTTGAACACAAATACCATTTTGTTACTAAACATTAATTATAATGTTTATCCTAAAAGAAATGTGTTTTTTTCTTTTTAGATAAAGGGTTTACCTTTATTATTATTAAAAAATATATATTATATATATTTAATCAGCCACTATCTAGACATTCTCAAATGACCTGGACTAACAGATGCATTTTGATACTATTCAGATTGCATTTTTTGCGAGGTGTGCAATAGTTTGCAGTGTTACCGCTCTGAGCTGTCTCTTCCTCTTGAGTAATGTCTTTCTCCTCGTCTCCCACTCTCCCTCTGTTCA
Organism: Anabarilius grahami; assembly: GCA_003731715.1. Classification (NCBI taxonomy): domain Eukaryota; kingdom Metazoa; phylum Chordata; class Actinopteri; order Cypriniformes; family Xenocyprididae; genus Anabarilius; species Anabarilius grahami. The sequence goes on from RJVU01051648.1 coordinate 12,747,579, forward strand.
TGTGTAAACGGGCCCCCACATGAATGAGTACATGCAGATAATTTCTGCTGAAAATTGACACCGGGACCTAAACACGCACTCTCTGTCTCTTTACACTCACAGACAGCCTGATGAAACTGTCCTAAGGGGCCGAGTGCACAAAAACAGAAACACATCAGTCTTGCGCTAATGTGTCAGAGGTCGGGGTCTATGTCAACATGCAGGTGCCTAGAATTAGTAAATATGGGTATTTAATAGGGATTTTTCTTCATCTGGAATTTTTTTTTGAAGAAATGAAGAAAAAATGCTCATTCATTAAGTGTGAGCACAGGTGCCTAAACAGCTCTGTTTGCATTTCAGCTTATGCCACAGCAGACCACCTCATTGCTAGTAGTTCAGGAAAGTCCCAAAACAAATCCAACTGTTTGTCTTTAAATCCTTGTCTTTTGTTTGTGGTGCTTGTGTTAAGTTTAAATTAAGTTCCTTCACTTAGGCTTTGCTTCTGACCGTTGATCCGTTACAAAAGTTTCTGCCCTTTGGAGTATAAACAAGAAGAGAAAGTAATATGTTTGCCGATGTTTTTCTTCATATTTAGCCCCTTTTTTGCCTAAAATGATGTGATTGTAGAGGTTTTCCTGAGCATTATATAGGTTTGAAGTCTAGATGAAGAACATCTTGTATCTTTACTTCATTCTATGTTTTTGTCACTGAGCATCAGCCAGAGGCACATTTTTGTGGCCTTTAAGCTGTTATTAAATTATTTTGCTATACTTCATACTATGCAAAATTACATGTTGCAGTTCTTGGGAATGCTTGATGTTTTATCTATGCTAATATCTCCTTCGTCTTTCCCCTAGGGCTCTCATGGTACAACAGAACGAGAGTTTCAGCTACTTACGCTTTTCAGACAATTACATGATGGAATCTTGGCCTTACGAGGACGACAAAACTAAACCCAGACTGTCTTCAGATGAAGACCTCGCTATAGAACTCTTCTATGATCCCTGCAAGGTAATTATTATTTTATTATAATGTCTTATCATTATTCAATTTGTATAATATACAAAAATAATACTTTAAATTTTATTTTTAAGCCCTCAAAAGAGCAGATGATGACATGTACCCGTGGTAGCAGCATGTACAAATCTAGAGAGGAGAGGTAAGTTTGACCATATCATTTTATTAATCAAAATGCTTTCAATACTAAGCATATAGTATATACTGTCAGTATATAGTATCAGACAGAAGGCAAGATGAACAGTAAGTCATCCAGATGGAAATGTCACATTTTCTCCATCCAGTATACTGCTAGGTTGAGTAATTTAGCCAAAGATTATCTGAGGTCAGAGCTGGTTCAGCTGTTAATCCTCTTCTTTAACCCATCCCAAAAACGACTGAGTCACTACACAGCACCCTTTTGTGCAAGTGAAAAATAGCTGCCTATAGAGCTTGTTGGTCTCCCCGATGTCAAACCCTGCCGAGAAACTCAAACAGAGAAAAAAAAATCAGCGTTAGGTAGCAAACAGCTCCCGCCCAATGTGTTTGGATTTGCTTTTCATGCCAAGCTCCATAAACAATGCAGAGATTGAGCAAAGCTTTTATTGACTTTAACACTTTTATTGTCATCATTGTTTAGATAGGTAACAGATGCCCTTGTGTGAATAGCATTAAGGATTGAGTTGCATAAAAAAAGTCATAATCTGCCACTAGAAGGTTTGCAATATGTAATGGCATTTTATCCCTTAGGACACCGAACAGCTCTTCCCCTGAGCTGGCCACACTGGAGAATGCTCAGATCATGAAAATTATTTCTGACAATATTAACTGCAGCCACGTAAAGCAACCATTACCGGGCTCTGACCCAGTCAACATCAACAGCATCTTGGAGTCCCTCCTCCCCCAACTGCCACAGAAATCATGGCCATCTCACCAAAACTTTCTGGAGGTCACCCCTGAGGTTTGTAAAGCATTTTAAATAAATTATATATATATATATGTATTAATAATATTATAAATATTTTTGTTGTTGTTTCTGAGACATTACAACAAATCTTAAAAAGTATGCCATGAATGCCTAAAACATGAGCTTTGTCGTCTATAATTACCATCAATTTATGACACATCTGTTTGTTTTCTCCAAAAAACAGCCTCTTGGCAACAGCAATGCGTTTGTGGGACAGACAAGCCCTGTATACTCCTACCCCAACTCTTCTCCAGAGAGATACAGGTGAGACAAGGTTCTTAACCTCCCCAGCCTTTACAAATCAGTCATGCTTTTTTTCTCTCTCGTTCTTTTGCCTCTATAAAAAAAACTGTAGTTTGGTGACTTTATACAAGCTATAAAAAGCATAGTATGTAAAAGACTGAGCAATGCTGTTGCATAAAACAGTATTCATTTGACTGTTTTTCGAAGGAATGACTTCCAATTCGTTCTTGGCGCCCCACAAGCTTCCCAGCACAAGACTACAGAAATACCCATGGTGTACCTCAACAAGGGGCAGTTTTACCCCATCACGCTGCAGGGAGTGGACAGCACTGCTGGGGTTTCATGCAGCAAAGTAAAAGTAAGTTTTACTTTCATAAACACACATTGGGAGTTTCTAAAATATAACATTTGTTGGAAATGAAGGTCAGAATTCATGCTTGCCACATTTTTTTCCCAAGTAGTCTGCTCCAAAGAGAAAGAGTTACTAGTTAATTTTAGCATCTTTTGAAGTACAGTATTTTGATATTTTGTGTCTTAGTAACGCGCAAAAGCAAAGAAGATTCAGGGCAAGTTTTATTAACTCTGTAGGCCAAACTCAGATGCCTTTGACTCAGGTGACGGAGACACCTGTGATGGATTGGCTCTTTTGTTTAAAGCATACACTGCTATGGTCAGTGACAAAGCAGAGAGAAAGGGGTATTAGTGCGCTGACATCGCTTGGTAAACTGCAAAAAGCCAAGCATTTGTCCTACAGGGAGTCACCACTCTAAAAACCACAAAGTAACAGGTTCTAATAATGCTTTATTTTTCTTCCTTTATCTCTTTCAGACGGTGATCATGGCTGTGTTTGAGAATGACAAGAGTCCTGAGATGCAGCTGAAGTACTGGAACCACTGGCACGCTCGACAGCCTACCGTCAAACAGAGAGTCATTGATATCGGTGCGTACTATCACTCTACCTTAAGAACACTGCAAAAAAAAAATATATATATATATATATATATACATCAGGCAAAATATCTAAAATATCCTGAAAGATACATTTATTTAAAGATTTTCAAAGATATGTTGAATTACAATATTGTTACTTACCACATTGGCTACATTTTATTTTATATATATAATTTTATTCATTTTATTTGGAAAACAAGATACTACTAATTAAGAAAATGAAAAATGTTTTTTATCATAAACCGGTAATTATGGCCACACCCACCATTAGCTTTAAAATCAGATGTCATTTAAGGTGGATGGTTTTGATTGATGTGTTTAATTTCAAATAATTTACATTAATACATTCCTCTATATTGACTCTCAGCTGACTACAAGGAAGTTTTCAGTGGAGTGAGTAACTTGGAAGAGGTTGCTTTCAACGCACTGTCCTTTATCTGGAACACCAATGAAGAAGCAAAGGTACAACCACATACACGCACAGATCCACCTGTCACTTGTTTTTGTTGAGTGATGGATTGAAAGGAGGATCATTTAGAGGAGTGTCAGAGAGTGGTATCTACGGTATGCAGCCTCCTTAGGCACCTGTCATCATAGGGAATAAGAAAAAAAGAAAGAAAGAAAGAAAGAAAGACAGAAAGAGGGAGGGAAGGAAGCAAGCAGGGAAGAAGAGAAAGAGAAATAGGGCACATTTCAGCATGCCCCAAGGGTAGTGATGGGTGGGACAGTGAAACTCACAGCAGGTGGAGCAGAGACAGAAAGTAAGAACACAATCACTGTAATACACTTTTATTGACTTAATAAAATAGAAACAGCAGCGATATGTTGAAAGTCATATTAAGAGGGTTTTTTTTTTAGCTAATAATTGAAATAAACAATTCTTTTGCCAAATATTATAATTCATTAGTCTAATGTTTGAATGTTTATGGTTGCCAAGCAATGTAACAACAACCTTTTTTTTTATAATCAGAATTTGAGTTCAAATATTTCAAATGTTAATCTGAAAACTCCATGTACATTTTAAGTTCCAAATTTATCACCGCCATGAGGAACTAAGAAGAATTTTTTGGACATCGGCATCTGTCCATTAATTTATTCCATTTAGTTTATCCATCATCATATTATTAAGATGATTGTTTTTTATTGTTTTGCCTCCAGTTCTAACATGTCGGATCTCGCCATGTTGTTCTCCATATGGACACTCCTTTTCTTTTGAAATGAATTGGAATTATTGAACAATCGTTCTTCCCATATTTGCATATGACGCATCTAATGTGTCTTATCCCTGACCCTTCCTTTTGTCAAAGCATAGGGTTTTTTGAACAGGCCCACGCATGAACTAAACAATACATTATCTTTTACTCTGCTTTTTTTTATATTAAATGTACTATTGTGTCATCTTGTTGAATAGCAAATCTAGCTTCCAAAATGTCCAAAGTGCTTTCCTGAGATTTCATGTATCTGATGTGTTTTACAGGTGCACATTGGCATCAATTCTCTGAGCACTGACTTCTCCTCGCAGAAAGGGGTCAAAGGCCTTCCTCTGAATCTTCAGATCGACACCTATGATTTCAGCTCAGGGAACAACCGTCTCATTCACAGAGCTGTTTGTCAGGTCAAGATCTTCTGCGATAAGGTGAGTCAGGTCCAATTAAGTGTAACATTTATTTTTATAAAAATGTATAAAAAAATGTTTAAATATAAAATTATAAAACATAAATAAATAAATCAATCAAATGTAT
>RJVU01051648.1:12752556-12770350 GCA_003731715.1 Anabarilius grahami
CCCCAAAAAGAGTCTTATAAAGTGTAAAAAAAGAAAAGAAAAAAGGCTATAAACTAAAACTTGGATCAGAAAAATGAAGCTTCATTATCAGGGTGTGCATTGGATTTCTGTCGATTGTTTGGCTCGTCTTGGACTGCGTCATAAACTCTTAAACAAAACATAGGCCTGACTCATGACCTACTAAGTTGTTTACTCAAAAAAGCGGTGTATGTCTGACCTCTGATCTTTTACTGGCACATTTTCAATTACGTGATAACTTCTTTCACTGAAGCATAAGAAAAGACACTGAAGTATTTGTGTTTTTTCTTTCAGTCTGTCTATCTCTCTCTCGATGTCTCTCAACCTTACTCTGTCTGGCACCTCTATCTTCTGATTCCTATTGATCGCTTTTGTTGAGCTGATCAGATAAATGTCAGCAAACTGCCCTATCTCTCTCATCTTCTTAAAGCCCGTTTGTGTGTCCCACGGCAGCCATAGTTATTAGCTGATTGACAGTGTTTGGGGGAAATGCATGATGGGAAAGTCAGATTTGACACACGTTTGACTGGTTTAGCAGCAGTAGGTGGACCGAGTGCATTACTGCATTTCTGTGGTTTCTCTAGCTGGATCAAATGCATATCTACTACACAGCTGGCGCCTAAACTAGAAATGAACTCAGAGTTGTTTATAAGAAGGGTTGTTAGAATGTTATTTCTTACTGATAATACCATTTTCTTTTATTATTTTCTCTATTTTTATTAAAAACCCCAAGCATCTTTGCAGTTACCGTGTTTTAAAAACTGTTTTGTATTGTGAACTATTGGTTTTAATTTTTTAATTGCTCAGATTCTAAATGTTTTATTGCTTTTAAATGCTTGCAGGGGGCTGAGAGGAAGATGAGAGATGAGGAGAGGAAGAGAAGCAAGAGGAGGACCAAGAATGTTTCAGACTCCAGCAACAATAGTGAGTGCTGTCAGTCACATAATTACAGACTAAGACTCTCAGGGAACAGCCATTACCACTCTACTAGAATCGTAAAGATAATACAGTAAATATCTTCCCTGTTTGGTGTCCATGTTGTGATCAATGATGTGTAAAAGAAGGCTCTGCAGGCTTCTAGCCAAGTGTTGTTTTCCACCAGGGTCTAGTTTTTGTTAATTATGAAACATTTTCAATTATTGCTTTGTGTTATATTAAAACTGTTTTTCTTCTCCTCAGGTTGCAAACAGGCCCTAGTCTCCAGCTCTGTCGGAAGGGACTCTACCTACTTTAAAACTATAGAAGATCACGTCACGCAACCTGTTTTATTCATCCCAGAGATGCACTTCAGCACTATGCAGCGCTGTGGCCTGGTACGTCTGTCTTTCACTCATATACACACACAGACACACACACACATGCTTTTCCCTATATCCTAGGATATGCGGCTTACCGCAGCATTGTTGAGTCATGTTCACCAACACCCCGAGGGCTGAGAGTATGGGAGCGAGAAAGGAAAAGTGTGGGAAAAAATGTGGTGGGAAAGAAGTGGGCTTGGAAAAGAAAGAGAGAAAGTGATCTCGAGATCAGACATGCTAACTGGTGCGCTCCAGAGTTTACATGACAGCGAGCGAAACTCACCTGAGATGGGGACGGCCATGCTGACTGAGACAGGGATTAACCCGTGGGAGCTCAAACACACTTCTGAGGGTGTTGAAGAGATGCTTTTCAGCTGTGTTTACACAGGCTAAGAGAGGAGGGATGGAGACTGTTCCGACAGGCCTTTTTCCCACAGTCCAGATTTCAACATTATTTCATAACACCGGTCGTTTGGCCTTTTTACATGCAGCCAGAGCCCTTATTAATGTCTTTAGCATATTAGCAAAGGATTAGGAAATCATGAGATCACCCTATGTTTTGTTCTGCATTGTCGCAGCTTCAAGATGTCACTGTGATAATATCGCTATCGTTATCATCAGCATGCGAACACGCAAGAGACAGGAAACGAAGTGACATTTTTTTAACAACTTTGATTTTATCTGTTTCTTATTGTCCAGGTGCCCCCTGTTAGCATTGAGGAAAATGACAAGACATCACGGAAGCGTATCAGTGGCTACGCAGACGGCGGGGACCAGAGCAGCTCCCCTCCGAGCAAACAAGCCCGCCGAGACGAGCAGCAGAGAGGTACGGAAGACTCATTTTTAGTAACGCAGTAACCTGGGAATCTGAGTCTCACTTTGTTTTGCGATAAAAATCACAGTCTCACAGTGTTTTGAAAGTAGATTCTCTTAATTTTTTTTCTCAGTTCTACTGTACGTCAGACGAGAGACCGAGGAAGTATTTGATGCCCTCATGTTGAACACGCCAACCCTCAAGGGCCTGAGAGAAGCGGTGAGTTTTTCAACATCTCTTTCCGTTACACATACTTGCGAAGATCTCACTTCGAACCTTGAGAGCAATTGTACCTAAGACATGACTCATGTCATCTTTCTGCCTTCTCAGATTTCAGAAAAGTACGGTATGCAAGAAGACACCATTGGGAAAATCTTCAAGAAGTGCAAAAGAGGGTGAGTAAGATTTTTCCAAGCTAAGCTAAACGTTTGGGGACTGTTGCAAGCCGTGGCGAAGTCACGAACACAGATTAGAGGGATGTCGAAATGCTCTTTCATAGAGATGAACGGCTGTTAAACCCATTTCTTATAATCTGAGCTCCATCTTAACAAGCTGCCAGGAAGCAAAGTCGACAGACCGGGTTGACAGGAGATCTTTAGAGTTTGGAATGTGATGATTGCTGCTCCCCTTCGAAAAAGAGGGTGAATTAAAAGCAAAACAAAAGGAGGAAGACAGGATGATTTCAACATAGAGTCATCTGACTGTGCTGTATGTTTTTTGTGGTTTATGAAGCTCAGAGAGAAACAGTAGAGATGAGGGCTCTGATAGGATGGCGGCGCTGGCGTCTGGTTGTGTAAGAGACACTACGTGGAACGTAATGAGCCAATTTATCTCTTTGGTTGGTGATCACCCATGACACCATGTAGATATTTGCGCTTAGCTGTTCACTCATCCATTTCAGAACATGTGTGGGAATAACTCACCTCAGTGCATCATAAAGTATAAGGCATTAAAGTAAAGCATATAATTATATGGCTGTGTTTCAAACACCTGCTGGAGCGTTTAAGGAGCGCTTGCCCTAGATAGGTCAAAGAAACATGTCCAGGACTTTTAAAAAAAAAGAAGCATTTTATCTTAATCAACCTGTAGCCTAGAGCTGTGTAACTTGGAGCTCAACTTTCCTCAGGCCGTTAGCTGATGATATGGCTGAGGGATAGGGACAGGTCGGGCCGCATTCTCGCTCGTTCTCTCGCCCCAATCTTCAATCAGACTCCCTCCACCCTCAGGGCTAGGAGAGCTGGCACAACCTCACTGTTATTCTGTCATACACCCGCACGTCGTATACATATTGGCCGGTGGAGACATCTGTTGTGCCAAATAATTGTTTGCGTAAGTCATGAGATAAGGATTTGTGTTTTTAAGGATCTAAATCAGGGTCTGCCCTTAGAGAAGGAATGACGAGTGCTTTAAAAGATTGAACAGGAATGTTTAAGGTTTCTTTCAGCAGTTGGTAGGGCACAGTTCATCTGTACGTCAGTCAGTGTCACTCACCAGCTCAAATATGTAGTTTGTATGTATTTGTTTCTAAAAATACATAATATATGTTGGTACCATATTAGTTATCACCTAGTATTAGAGATTTTTTAATGTATTGGTATATAAAATACTAATTTAATTCTGCATGCTTGTTTTTAGATTTAGATCATCTTTCTACACTCATTTATATTCTTTAAAAACACTAATAATTTAATAACAATGATAAATGTAATCTTTAGCAAATCTCGAAGAGAAGTTTTCATACTGTACATTATAATGTTGTGATGCCTAATTTTACTTTTTTGTGTTTTCATTTATTTAAATTTATTAGAATTTTAATATCGCCTATATATTGGTTATCAGCACAGCGTGAAAATAATAGGGCAGAATTTTAACAAGAATTTCTAAAACTTATTTTCCCTCTCTTTCTTACTATCCACAGGATTTTTGTGAACATGGACGACAACATCATCGAGCATTACAGCAACCACTCTGCCTTCCTCATTGAGGTCACTGAAGTTATGATCAACCACTTCCAGGTCACACTAATGGAGTTATAAAAGGCATCATCGACTAGTGACGCCACACCTGGTGCTGCTGGCAGCTTCTCTCTGCCCTCTCAAACGAAAAGCACAACTGTGAGCCAGATTCTGCAGTGCCAGAACTGTCGCTATGGAAACAAAAGAGCTCACCTGCCAGTTATATCATTTTCATTTTCAACAGACATATCAATATTGACCAGTGTAAATACGAGTTACCTCTTTTGTACCTTTTTTATTATTTTATCTACAACTATTTTATAACATGAGCAATTATGATCAACAAGGTACATTGTAAATATTAATTGTAAATAGACATAATTATCATAATGTTGTGTGTTGACATGGTTTTTAAAAAGTTTTATGTTATTATTTCAATGATAAACTTGCCTTTTTAACGCTGCCTCTTTGCTGCTTATGATAGGCCCATCATTTCTAGGAAAGGATGTGAGGCGTTTGTATCGCTTTATGGTTTGCATGTTTATTAATCTTGCCGCGTGTTACTTAAGCATACTTCCAGTCAGGGTGCTGCAACTGTCAGCCTTTTAGTTTCACATCTGATACGCTCCACAAACACACATGAGTGTTTTACACCTTTAAGTCGCACATTTCCCCCTTTAAAGAGCCGTGTATCTGTCAGTGTTTCAATCACCACTTTTTGAAAACTGGCTTCACACATTTCGAATCTGTGTGGCTGTAACGGTTGTCAGGACAACCGGCCCTTTGTCCTCCAACATTTAAACATGAAAGTTCGGATGAACCACTGCAATATCGAACTTGCCCAAATATCAGATTAAATAATGCTGGCTTCATTTTGTGCATTTTGCTTCACAAAACTTGTACATTTCAAATGCTTTGTATTTCTGTCAAACAATATTGATATACTAAAGCTGTGTTTCCTTTTTTTTTTACTGCCTTTGCTTTTATAAGGAAAATTAAAAAAAAATCCATAACATATCGAAGTGTTTTGTCTTTGAATTTCCTTAAATCATTTACAGCAAATTTCCTACTTCCCACTTCTGAAACTGTGATTATGAGATTGTCACATTCAAGTGTTTTGTTGTCGGAAGAACCAGAATCATGGAGGAAACCAGGTTTATGCATATTTATTGAAAAAATCTTATTAAAGCATTTTAACAACCATTTACAACATTTTAACATTAACTGTGCTGTCTAGATAGTCATCTTGCTTACAATTTTGGAATTTTAGACAAATACAGGTTATTTTTGCTGTGTATAAAACATACAATGTGCTTCAAATGATTATTCATATATGTAAAAATGCACTACTTTAATGACAAGACAAGGCAATGTAGCTGTTGTGGAAAAAAATAGTAAAGAATACCAGTCACAGCAGCAATTGTTCTCCCCTCCTCCATGTTTAAAGTTTATGGCCCACCTAATTCAGGAACTTGACCATCAAAATTATCCCCAGCTTTCCCAGCGGTAACTACGACTTGAGAGATTTATAAAGAATGAAGTTGTGTTTATGAATTATACAGACTGCAAGTGTTTAAAAAAAAAAATAACGACAGTCTTGTCTCCGTGAATACAGTAAGAAACGATGGTAACTTTAACCACATTTAACAGTACATTAGCAACATGCTAACGAAACATTTAGAAAGACAATTTACAAATATCACTAAAAATATCATGATATCATGGATCATGTCAGTTATTATTGCTCCATCTGCCATTTTTGCTATTGTCTTTGCTTGCTTACCTAGTCTGATGATTCAGCTGTGCACAGATCCAGACGTTAATACTGGCTGCCCTTGTGTAATGCCTTGAACATGAGCTGGCATATGCAAAAGTTGGGGGCGTACATATTAATGATCCCGACTGTTACGTAACAGTCGGTGTTATGTTGATTTGCCTGTTCTTCGAAGGTCTTTTAAACAAATGAGATTTATATAAGAAGGAGGAAACAATGGTGTTTGAGACTCACTGTATGTAATTTCGATGTTCTGAACTCTTGTTATTCAACTATGCCAAGGTAAATTTAATTTTTGATTCTAGGGCACCTTTAAGGATTCCACTCAACCGTGAAGACAATGCCATCAAGGGGAGCCAGCTGAGTGCTAGCTGCAACTGCTTGGAAAAAATGGGCTCTCTAGACTACAACACACCCGAAGGTGCCTACGACTGGGAAGGGTTTGAAAACTACGTTAGAAAAAAAAAACCTTCCTGTTAGATTCCAGAGACATCCACCACCGAGGTCTTTCTCGGGGAGCGGAGAACCCTACTATTAAGGGTTCTACAACTCTCAAACCTGAAGACATCACTCAAGGGGGCTAGCTAAGTGTTAGCTAAGTCCACTTAAAAAGGTGCTGTCTCCATAAAGGGACCGCATCACAAAGAGCATGTTCAACTCCCTCAAGGTCTAAACGTGCTCCACTCAAACGCCAGACTCTTATCAATTAAAAAAAGAATCACACAAGAACAGTCACAAACACATCACTGTGAGTGCCTTCAACTCCCTTGAGTTGAACACGCTTGTGCAAACGCTAACTACTATCCCTCAACTGAGAACAAAGAAGTAAAAACTTCTTATCCTTCTGTTTCAGTCAGTCTCACGAATGCATCACAAAGAGCTCCTCACAATGAACGCTTTCAGCCCCCTAGAGAACTGAACACGCATGCTCCTTACTCAAACACATCACGCACAAGTCGTGCGTGTCCTCAGGTGTTGTCTATGATAAGGAGGCACATGCTTCCTGAAATGCTTAGCTGTGGTGTATTCCATAGTGACCGCCTTTACACGTACACAAACAAATGGATCCTGAAGCCAAAAGAAATTGATGACGTGTATTACAGGTGCCCTCTTATACCCGCAGTCGCACCAGTAGTGACGTCACGGGCTGTCATGTTTAGACGCGTGCTTCAGACACCAGTCACGCTGAAGGCGTTCCCCAAAGCATCCTAGATCTCAGTGTGTATTTACAATAATTCCGGTAGCACATGAAGGCAGCATGACTCACAAATACACATGACTCACTGACACCGAACTGCAAGTTATATGCAATGCATCTTAAACAGCAAATCTAGTCAATATTCTCTGTTTATATGAAGGGTAAGATGGGATAATATGTCCCATCTGCACCCCACCTTGATTTTTTTGTTTGTTTGTTTGTTTTTTGCATTGACCAGACTGCACAAAATCCCAATACATTAAATGAATGACTATGGCTTATTTTGTGTAAAATTTTGAAAATAGAGATCTGTGACACTGTATCATGCTGAATATCAAATGTTTGTCTATTTTCTTTTAATGAGGGATCTGTGGAAATAATGTTTTTAGATTTGGGGAGTAAAAAATTTTTTTTTTTGAAGTGAAAAAGTAAAATTAGACCCTTGGAGTAAGATGAATTATTAATAGATATGAAAAGAGACTGGATTTTAAATTAATCTTCATTTTCTTTCCATATTTCAATGTCTCTTTTTCTTTCATCAGATCATCTGGTTCAGCAAGCACTCTGCATTTTGCAGTCAGCACACGTCGGACTTGCTGTTTGTTCTGTTTTGTGTGTGTGTGTCTGTTTGAAAGAAGGATGGGGGTGTATGGAAAGCCTCATATACAAAACTAGATAGAATCAGAGAGTGAGGGAGAGAGAAAGGACAAAAAGCAGAAGGATTCCTCTCAGAATTAACAAAGAGAGCAGCTGAATGATCATTCATTCTTCTCCAGAGAGGTAAGTGGATGACATCTCTGCTATGTGTGATTCCAATAGAGAAGCAGTTGACCGCAACATCTCCGACAAACGCAAAACCAGGTCAAGAGACAGGTCAATGCACTTATCTTGCATCTTTGCTTTCTCACTGTAGTATCTGCTGTGAGTATTTTTTGCGAAAGCCTCGTCCTGTTGATCCTTCTTGTGATGGAATGACTTTTTTCATCTTTTTTTTTCATTCAGAAAAGCTTGAGTACTGTTCCTGATCACACTGCTGTTTTTCCGGATATTTAATAACTAGTGTGGTTTGAAGATAGGTGTCAAAGATGGCAGGTGCTTTCACAATGTGAGTAGCCACATTTTGTTGGTGTGGCAGATTCTGTTGTGTTTTTATTAAGGTATGGGTGCCAGTGCACCCTTTTAAATGTTTGTTTTTGGGTTGCTATGCAACAAAGGTGACTGAAACAGGAAATCAATGTGATAATAGATACTACTGTACTCTAAGAGCATGAAGTAACTGACTAAAGTGTTGAAACGTACACCCACACCCCTCACACAGATACTTTGAAGGTGATATTGTTAAGACGTCGGTTATAAACCAATGAGACGATGAAAATACACTGCTGTTGTCAAACAATATTGGGTGTCTGTGGAAGGTTCATGCATTCAAAATAACATCAAGCCAATCGCAGGTTCCCTTTTGTCCTTGTCTTCTATGAATGTGTGTGTGGAGCAGACATCAGCTCACTCTCGCAGCTCCCAGATGTCTGGCTTCCTGTCTTATATGTCTGTTTTAGAATGTGTCCATTTCACAATATCAACATCTATGACAACACAACCACACATTTGCGTCAGAAGACACTGTTGAAAGACTATCACCTGTAGCTGTGTGCAGAACTGTTTCAGATACCACAAAAGATGCAACCGAAAGATCGTCCAGGTTACTGTCTCTTAGCAACAGCAGGCCATTCACCTCCACTGTGCTGGTTGCCAGGAGTGACGATGTTTCTTAGAGCTCAAAGGAGAGTCAGCGGGCTAACAAGACATGCATATACGCACTCTTTCGATTCTAGACTGCAAAACCAGGGGTGCATTTCTGCCAATGGCTATCAGAGGGGATTTAAATGAAAGAATCTTCTAGAATCTGTCCTTTGGATGCGAGTAGAAAGAGTGTAACTGAAATATTATTCTTTTCACCAGGTCTTTGCCGGTGGTTTCACGCTTAGCATCGTCCTGAAGAGCTACACAATCAACAAAGACATGATGCACACTCCATCGTCCATGCTGATGGGAGTGGTGTTCGCTCCTTTGGGCCTTGTGCTGATGTTCACTGCAGCAATCACGCCGCAGTGGAGGGAGGGACAGGCGCGGCTGGGTGCGGCAGGGCGGGGCAGAGCAACGGAGCTCCTCCTACTCCGCTCAGATGGCCTATGGGAGAGCTGCCTGCAGGTGGTGCACTCAGAGGTCAAAGAGTGCTGGCCCGTGTCGGGGTCCTACCAGCGGGATTCTCGGGTTCGAATGGTCCAGGGGATGGTGCTGTCGTCTCTCTTCCTGTGCGGCGCAGGAATCGTGCTCGCCAGCGTGGGCGTCCGCTGCTGGACCGATATCCCGCTCAGGAGTGTAGCGGCAGCCGGTGGCTTGTTGGTTGCGCTGGCAGGTTTGCTCAGTCTGGCTGCTTTAGGAGTGTATACTCGGCATCTTTCGAAGCTGGGGATCGAGGTGGATTCAACCATATCTGAGATGCAAGGACTCAAAGTACACAAGCCACCCCGGCTAACGCTACACCCGGCCGGGTCGCTTTACTTCGGCTGGGTGGGAGCTTGGGTACAGGTGCTGGGAGGGGCCGCACTACTCTTTGGATTCAAAAGCATGAAGTGTTCATTCTGCCACAAGCAGAGACTCAAAGACAGTGCTGAGATGTATGAGGTGAACTGTTAGATGGGCTCAAACGTTTGTAAGAGGTGAAGAGACACTTTTATGGTGTTCAAACACATTGAGCTTGGATGAATAAGAAATGTGAAAGAGTACACATGATGTTTCTAAAGAGAACCATGTTAAAATGTTGTATGTATGTATGTATGTATGTAATATACAAAACTGTTACCAGAAGCCTTAAGGCCCGTTCACACCAAGAATGCTAACTTTATAGTGTGTACACACCAAAAGCGAATATAATTTTTTGCACAGGTAGATTACAAACAAAGTCAATGCAAAGACGCGAATAGACACGAATTCGCGCTGGGCGATGCTAATGATGCAAATTGGGCGACGCCTCAATTATGTCATCCGCGCAAGTTGAAAAATTTCAACTCGAGCGGGAAATTTGCATGACGCGTTGTCGTGCATGCCAATCAGCGAAGAGCTTATTGAAACGTCCAGTTTGACACAACTTCTTATTCATACAGAGACCGGACAAAAAAGGAGATAGCTTGGAGAAAAGTAAGTGAGGAAGTTGGACTACCTGGTAAGTGATGAAAATATGTGTCTGTTACTTGATTCTAGCTATGAGTTAAAGGATAAGTTCACTTTCAAATTAAAATTTCCTGATAATTTACTCACCCCCATGTCATCCAAGATGTTCATGTCTTTCTTTCTTCAGTCGAAAAGAAATTAAGGTTTTTGATGAAAACATTCCAGGATTTTTCTCCATATAGTGGACTTCAATGGAGGCCAAACGGTTGAAGATCAAAATTACAGTTCCCTTTCATGGGAACTATTGACGTAGCGTCTCATTCCCTTACTCAGGGAACAAGGGTTACATCAGTAACCCGAGACGTTTCATTGCAGCTTCAAAACGTTCTACACGTGTAGACACTGCTAAGTGTATTACTGCCCTCCACAGGTTAAAATTTGAACTAATTGTTATATACAATATGCTAGTGCAAGTATATAACAATTAGTTCAAACTTTAACCTGTGGAGGGCAGTAATACACTTAGCAGTGTCTACACTGCTGGAATTCTAATAGAGAAGAAGAAGAGAGCTAGTTCAAGATGAGCATTTATTTTTAAAACGTGTTAAATTTTGTATTTTTTTTTTAGAAAATTAGCAATGGTTTCTCTTGATAAGACCCTTATTTCTCGTCTGGGATCGCTGTAAACTGTTGACCTTCAACCGTTTGGGCTCCATTGAAGTCCACTATAAGGAGAAAAATCCTGGAATGTTTTCATCAAAAACCTTAATTTCTTTTCGACTGAAGAAAGAAAGACATGAACATCTTGGATGACATGGGGGTGAGTAAATTATCAGGAAATTTTAATTTGAAAGTGAACTAATCCTTTAAATGAACTGGTAAGCACTGGCATTAGCCAAAGTTAGCACAACCTGGCATTCCCGGTGTTGTTGTTGTTGTTGATGATGATGTTGATGATGTGAGTGAAGACACTCCTTTTTATTCATGCGAGTGATGCGAAAAACAAGTAATCCCACAAGTAATCTAGAGCGAGTAACACAATGCGAATATTCGCTTCGCTTTTGGGGTTCACACACAACAAATACAACAATAACTAATAAACTAACATTGTTTATTATAAGTGCATAAGTTATCGTTCATCAGTTACAAAAAAGTAGTTCTGAAAGTGATTCCATTGATATCGTTCTTTCGTTAATTAAAACGATTATTAAAACTTTATACTAGGCCTATATAGTTATTTTTGGTGTGAGCAGGTCTTCAGGGCCGGTTCACATAGAATGCGTTTTTGCATTACATTGCACTGTATTTAATTGTTTTTCTATGTAAAGATGTGTTAGACGGACCTCTTTGACCACTGCATTGCATTTTGTTGCTTTCTTCATCATTTTGCACATGGATGCCTAGTTTTTAAGATGCTTTGTCAAGTTTTGTTAACATCTTGTTAGCATCTCGAGACCTTGCGTTCTTTCCCATTCTGCTGCGACATGTCTCATGTTTGAAACACAAAGATGCATTCCGTGGAACGGTTCCTTAGTTGCTAAGACATTAATGATTGTATGCGGTGTCTCGCTTCGAAGGCTGCACCCTCTGGAGGTCTCATTTGTCAGCCACATATTGAGGCTGCCTCATATTAGAAACATACTTTCAGAAGTAAAAAATTAATTAGAATCATTTACGCCAATTTACGTCATTTTATGAGACATCCTCAATGACGTATGCGGTCGACAAATGTGACCATCAGAGGACATAACCTTCAAAATGACAGCTTTTATTTCATGATACTGTTCATCATGACAGTACTGTATTATTCTTTCCAAAGATGTCGTGAAATGTAAGCAATGTAGTGTCACAAGGCTGTAGGCAATTTGGGCTTTTACCGCTAGTGCGTGAGACGTGTGTGTCATGTCAATTCGCTCAAGCCTTATGACTGATACGCATCTTTAATATTTGGACCAACAGTATTTATGTAAAATATTGATCTGTTTTACTAATTACTAACTGTACTTGTAAATATTTATGTTGTAAATATGTGTTGTTATTGACAATAATGCATATCTGTAAGGCAACTGATTAAATGTTTCAAAGCATTTTTCCTGCTTGTCATGTCATGTGAAAAGTCAGACGGCTTAGTCATCACATCTGATCAAAACATCTATTGGCTTGTCATGCTAACTAATAATGATTTTACACTAAACAGCTTGTTTTGGTAAATACATAGTGTGGCCTGAACATTCCCACATTACAAGAAGCTGAGGTCAGATCACATCATCCGTTTAAAAAACAAACAAACAAAAAAACAGACCTACTTGAGTTTCATTTTTAGGACCAGTGCTTATGTTTTGGATTGAATATCTGATCAATTGTTACAATAATAAATACACCAAAACATATCTGTGCAAGAAGGAAAACATTGTTTAATGGTTTATTAGCACAGCAGAATTACTGTAAGGTAAGAATTAATGCTTAAAGCCTTTGTGTACAATGCATTATAATGTATTCATAAAGTACATTATAACTTTTCATAACTGTAACCAAATGTGAAATGCATATTTTCAGATTCCTTGTCACATCTAAAATTGGTTGATTGTCATATGCTTTAATGCATTATACGTTCTAAAGGTGTGTTCAATAAATAGATAAGTATTATAATGTATTATAACCGTCTTTACAATTATTCATGAAACCATACAATGCATTACAATGTATAATTAATGCATTAAAAATACTTTTATAATGCATTATTCTGTATATAGAGGCTTTAAGTAAAGTGTTTCAGAATTAAATTAGCTTTCCCCCCCCCCCAAAAAACTATTTAATGAGCATTTAAACCAATTTCAGAGGAGCTGATGAAATGAGATAAGCATTGGCTCTGCATAAACACAGTAATTGTACACTTTATATAAACATAAGGCATACATTTCTATTTCTTTTTTCATTTTTTAAATCTACGTCTATACATTGTATGAACAAAAAAATTTAAACAGCAACATGAAATAAATTATTAATATTTTGGGATTCCAAAATGACTTGAGCACGACACACAAGTCATTTAACACTTACTCCTCTCTTTGTAGAGATGAGTTTAGCTTTATGAGTTTGACTTTATATAACCAGTTTTTGTCTTTGATCAACTTAAAAAGAAAAAAAAAAAGGAAAATTCAAGCTATTTGGCCAGTGATATTTTAGAATAAAATAAAAGAGAATGCAACAACATATATAAACATGCAGCCATTATATGCATGAATACACAGTGTTGGAATAAAAACACTGAAAGAATAAAAGGAACAGGTGGCTGGCATACACTACACTTTGTGAACAAAACACAGGGCGCCACTGTGTGGCAATTCTGGGAAAATGACCAACGTTGGGCATTTAATACAAACGCAATGAGAGGATGAGGTATTCTTTTTTTTTCCTCAGGAAATATAGTTTTGAGCCTGCTAAACTTGTTTTCAGGATCTGCAATGTCAGAAAGTTTCTACATAATAAAAAGTATACATTTTTATAAAAGAAATACTTTCTTGTCTATCGTATCGTAAAGCATTCATAAAACATACTTAAGAAAACCTTACATACATAAAGTAAAAAGAAATATGCATCATAATAATATAATTAATCTAAAATATATTTGTAAAATTACATACATCTGTATAATAAACATCCTTTAGCAAGTGCCTAAAGTTAGATTTGTTCTTTTGCCAGCATGTTGCAGTTCATCATACATTCCGTTTATAGTGAATGTACAGCAGAAGTACATAGTTTTTGTGAAAAGCTCCAGATGACAGATCTTACTTCTTCTTGTGAAACAGCCATCGCTCTGTGCCAGGTGGCTGCAATTCAGCTCCGCACATTTGTCCCAGTGTTGCACTTTGTTTCTCCATTTGTTTTAATACAGTACAGGAGGAAAGCGGTTGTGTTTGCACATTCTGTACAAGTGTTATATGTAAAAGTAGTTCTCTGTAGGTGTTTCGCACATGACTGTGGTATGCGTTTGCATCAGCACCTGTTCATCTGTAAGAGTGGAACGTCCGTCATCAGGTGTCTCTGGATCTACCAACTGTTCTCCATCACTCAGGGTCAGTCCGCTTGCCTCGTCGTTGGCCCTGGACGCTGTGTCTATGCTTGGCGACTCTGTCTGTTTGTGCTGTTTCTCAATGTCCTGCATCAGCTCTTCATTGAACTGCTTCCACTGACGGAACTTCTGCGCTGACAACTCAGAATCCTCTAGGATCTTATTGATCAGGTGAAGCTCCGCCTCCTTCGCCTAAGAAACACAGGCAGCCAATGACAAATGTTAAGACCACTGTGTGCTTAAATAATCCTAATAACAGATAATGTGGGGTTAGTAGTGTGTGTGTGTGTGTGGGTAAATGCGTGTCTGACCTTGAGTGTGCTCTGGAGGGCACGGAGTGTGTGTATCTTCTCATTGATAACAGGGTTTTTGTTGCGTTTAATGAAGGATTTACGAAGCTGGTCGTGAGTCGTCGGCTGATTCTGACCAATCAGAGACACTCCTCCTTTCTTCAGGCTATGGAACATTTCATCCATCTCATCTACATTTCCTGAGACATGAAGAGAATTGGCTTGTTTATGAAAGGATTGAAAGGATCTCGATATGAAAGGATCTCAACAAAGTTTCCAAAGGATATAAAGACATAAAGAAGCTGATTGGCTGATATAGTTTATGATGATCCTTTACCTGCAATTTTACTGCCCCCTGCTTGTGAAATGGTTAGTGGCTCTGACATCCTGTTCTGCTTACCCTTTGTTCGAGGAAGTGTGTTTGATTGAGTTTGAGTTTTCTGTGACAAAATAAAGAGGAAACTTTGTAAACTATTTTATGTTCCAAGGAAAAATATACAGTACACAGCCATTTTACAAGTTTGGATAATGGAAAAATGACCTTTTTCCCATACTGATAATGAGAAGAAAGACTGAAGACTGGAGTAATGGCTGCTGAAAATTCAGCTTTGAAAAGTTATATTAAACAGAAAAGCTACATTAAATTGTAATAATATTTCACAATAATGTTTTATTATATTTTTGATCAAACCCCAAAAATTTTTAATGGTAGTGTAAATATCTAATTTTGTTTTCCACACAAAAAATGTAATCATACAAGTTTGGAGCAACATGAGGGTGAGTATAATGGACTCTCCCTTTAATTTTAGGTTTTATTTTATTCTTGTTTGTTTTGTGTATATTTGTGAGGACTGCATGTACATGTTTATATGTATTTCTGAGTGGGTGTGTCTCTGTTTATCCTCACCGTATTGAGTTTCTTCCGATGAGAAAGTGGTGAACGTGATGATTCCTCCTCAGATTCGGTTTCACTGTAACAGTCTGACAACAGAAACATCATTCATGAATCCAGCAGTGCCAGAATTTTTTATTATTAAAGAACACAACATAAAAAAGAAAGATTACAATTACTCTTGAAAGACAAGTAAAAAAAAGGTTGCAAATACACTTGAGGAATGAGGAAACAAACTTAATATTCAGTAGAAAAAAATATATATATAGAAAGAACGTTAGAATAAGTTACGTATGATGACACCGTTATAAACTGGTATTATAACTGGTATTGCAAGGTACATATTAGNTAAAAAAGAAAGATTACAATTACTCTTGAAAGACAAGTAAAAAAAAAGGTTGCAAATACACTTGAGGAATGAGGAAACAAACTTAATATTCAGTAGAAAAAAAATATATATAGAAAGAACGTTAGAATAAGTTACGTATGATGACACCGTTATAAACTGGTATTATAACTGGTATTGCAAGGTACATATTAGTTTACTGGAATGCAGTGGGGAGAATCGGGCATCTATGTATTGAAGGAATGGAGACCAAACCCGGTTTAAGGTATCTAGTTTGGACTTTACAGATGCTATGCTAGAATTAAATCAAAATCCTCTATGACTGTCTTCACATTGAAAATGTAGCAGAGAAACAGCATTGGCATATATACCATGAAACAAATGCTAACATGGGTTAACAAACATCAATTCATACCTTCTTCACTGTCTGGCTGACTATGGACAAGCTTCTTGTGTTTCTGAATGGCTGCGATTAAGCAATTAATCCATCTATTGAGAGAGAGAGAGAGAGAGAGAGAGAGAGAAGAAAGTCAAAAACACTGATTTATCACCAATCTGCATGTGTCACCACCTACAGTTTCCAATTTGCACTAGAAGTGATTTGTATTGTTGTTTTAGGTGATTTGTATTGTGTTGTATGACCAGTAGGGGGCATTGCTGACATGTGAGAGATCCAAGATGTGTAAAAACTAATGATTATGTGTGTGTGTGCTGTAAAAAAGAGCAATAATAGGCAGGTAAACATGAGGCGGAAGTGTTTAATAGGTTAAAGGCATTGACATTCACAGACTGAACAACACTGTTGCTCTCTGTGTCTAACTCTAAGTGTCTGCTGACTCACTGCTTTACTGCAGCTCCTCAAGTGCTGCTCAAGAGGTCAAAGTCATTAAGAGTCATTTTGGAGTTCAAAGCTTTTCATACTAAAGCTCAGATCAACCACTGCAACTTGGCAACAGAATATCTGAACAATCGTGTTTGTAAATAATGGACATAAATGTCATAAACCGCTTTAGATGAGACAAACTAAGTCTCCTGATTAGTCTGATATTATCATCTAGCAAATGAGTGGGGGAATGATGCATAATAGTTAATATAACTGCCCAAGGTTCTCTCCTGAACATAATATCATTGGCTCTATTATTAGAGGTATGAAGCACCTCAGTTTGACTGGTCATTGGACAAATCATGTAGTGTAAAAGAGAGCACCAATCTGTAGTGCTATTACATAAGGTGCTCAGCCCTGAAGCAGTGGCTGTTGAATTACCTGACCAATGCTTAAAAACTAAACTAAAAGAGTTATTTTCACAAAGCATGTTGTTAAAGAACAAATACAAGCCAATCCAGCTTATTCACTGACATCACCACATTATATTAAATGATAGTAATGGTGAATGTTGGAATTTCTGTGCGATAGACACCAAAAGGGAATGGCAAAAATTGGTTTCCAAACAGGTTTCCCATGAAAAAAAAAAAAAAAAATTTAAATCAAGTCCCTTTAGTCCTGTTTTCATGCAAAATTTTTTTTAATCTATTAGTGTTATGCTACACTAGTAGACTAAGCTGTTTGCTTGCTAACCAAATGTTTATTTTACCATTATTTAGCCTCAGTAATATAAAGTAATATGGGTAACACTTTACAATAAGGTCTCATTTGTTAACAATAGTTAATGTATTAACTAAAAATAAGCAATCCATTTGTTATAGTATTTATTATTTGATAATGGTAGTTTATAAAGATACAGTCGTTCATTACTTGTTTATGTTAGTTCACAGCGCATTAATGTTAATCAACTTTTGATTATAAAATGGATAGTTCCGGCCCTTGATTCCGATTGGTTGAGCCGCGTTCGAAGCTGTTGTAAATTACTCTATAAAAACATAAACCTGTGACCTCATTACATCAGTATTACTGCACCACTGTGTCTGTGTGTTGCTGCGGTTCCATGTATTGTGTATTTCATTTAAA
>RJVU01051648.1:12779233-12846968 GCA_003731715.1 Anabarilius grahami
TGTGAGGGATTAAAGGGATAGTTCAAGCCCTCAAGTTGTTCCAAACCTGTATGAATTTCTTTCTTCTGCTAAACACAAAAGAAGATATTTTGAAGAATATGGGTAACCAAACACTGATGGACACTAGATGGACCCCACTGACTTCCATAGTATGAGAAAACAATTCTATGGAAGTCAATGGGGTACATCAACTGTTTGGTTAATGACATTCTTCAAAATAAGAGTTTCATACATACAGGTTTGGATCAACAACAGGGCGAGTAAATGATGACAGAATTTTCATTTTGTTGGTGAACTATCCCTTTAAATGTGCGTTTTTTTAATGAATTCAATATATTTAATGAAACAAAAGGAAATGACATCATACCTCCCCTCTTCCCCCATTTCAGACCCCAAGGAAGACAGTTTACCCCCCAAAAAAATTCAAACTCAAGATTACCATTTACATGCGAGTCCAGACACCTTAAACTAGCCCACTTTTTCCTAAGGAGGAAGTTAAGATTTCGCTCATACTGTTCTGAGAGCAAAGTTTGACTGACATATGTGCTGTCAATTCATTTACAGTATCATTCAAAAACACCCTCATGTATCTCCCAGCAGACAATTCAAGGGATGATTTAAGTCTGTTTACACTTGAAAAACACTAACTTTCTACCTAAACAAACAAAATGATAATTTTCAATCTTAAATATATGAATCACTGGGGTACCATTAACCTGTCCTACCTCAGCTGCTGTTCCAGTGACAAAATGATTTCTGGATCCTGTGGTGGTGATCTCAATTCCCTATGTGAAAGAAATAATGTGCATATCAAGCCAAGATTATCTTAGACCTCAGCTAAATAATAATTTAAATGGCTTATATAAATGAGATGAGAATCTGGGCTGCTAATTGGTCTGCGAAACCTGCTGGTTTGCTATAATATTCAGCCCTCCTGCCATCTAGATCAGCAAACAATGCATTATGGAAAGAAATTCAAAGGGAGAACTGAGGGAGCATGTTCAAGCCGGCACTGGTCAATGAATCGACTGCAGTATCAGATGTCAGCCAAAGTCCAATCTAAAAAGTATTGATTCTGCTGAAAATGTGCTGTAAGTACAGAGACCTCCTGCTTAAGAGACAATGAACCAGGATGGTCCAACCTCAGATCAATAATAATAATAATAAATCATGTCCAATAATTATATTCTCTGACTCTTGTTTCTCCAAAGCATGCAGGCTAAATGTATCAAAATATGGACCTTATGAGTCTTCCAACAATCTTTCTTCTGGAAACAGCAGAGGCAGGTCTTTCTTGGCAAGAATCACAAGTATTTTTTATATTTTGACATTAAAGTATGATGTACTGAACAGTGTATAATAAGTGTTATTAAATTTCTTTGAATGGTTTGTGGATGACTGCCAGTGTAATCATGCATGTTGCATTGTGTGTTTGTGTCTGATATGAAGACACACAAAACATAAACGCCCAAAATTCAGTATGGCTGTTCTTAATTGAACTGGGGCAAATTTAAGCCAATTATAGAATTTTAATTGAACAATCCATCAGTGCACAGACACCTCACAGAAAAGCTTCTCTTTTGTGGAGCCGCTTAGTGTTTTTTTAAAGGTACAGAATGGAATTAAACTCTCTTTAAATGGCTTCACCCTTAGTAACATATTAGCTGAATACAATACAAAGTGTAACTGTCTGAGTAGAAATGATTTATGATCATTTCAGTGAACTGTGTTTAATGAAAGAGATAAAAACAGACAAGAGTGGGAGAAAGAAGATGGAAGAAAGAAGAAACTCCATCTGTACTTCTATGATTAGTTCTTTAACATTTGCAAAACTAAGGAGTAAATTTAGCAGCACCAAAGTATCTGAATAAATTATGAATCTAGAAAACTACTTGAATTGTATACTGCAAGCCAGAGAAAAACAGGGAAGCAAACTGGACAACATAGAGAGAGGATGAAACAGAGAAAGAATAAATTACTGTAAATAATTCAAGTTATAAATTAAAATATGCATTACCACGTGATCTCCTGGTGAGGCTGGGACCAGGTCAACACTCTCCAGCTGTGCAGTATGAGTAAGAAGAGGCAACGGACTAACAGTCAAAATCTCATCACACACTGCTACCAACTGACGACACTAGACAGAAAGACAGAAAAAGAAAAACAGATGTCAGTTTAACTGAAGATGGATCATCTCTTCTAAAGTAATGAATATAATCATACAGGTCCTTCTCAAAAAATTAGCATATTGTGATAAAAGTTAAACTTTCATATATTTTAGATTCATTGCACACCAACTGAAATATTTCAGGTCTTTTATTGTTTTAATACTGATGATTTTGGCATACAGCTCATGAAAACCCCAAATTCCTATCTCAAAAAATTAGCATATCATGAAAAGGTTCTCTAAACGAGCTATTAACCTAATCATCTGAATCAACTAATTAACTCTAAACACCTGCAAAAGATTCCTGAGGCTTTTAAAAACTCCGAACCTGGTTCATTACTCAAAACCGCAATCATGGGTAAGACTGCCGACCTGACTGCTGTCCAGAAGGCCATCATTGACACCCTCAAGCGAGAGGGTAAGACACAGAAAGAAATTTCTGAACGAATAGGCTGTTCCCAGAGTGCTGTATCAAGGCACCTCAGTGGGAAGTCTGTGGGAAGGAAAAAGTGTGGCAAAAAACGCTGCACAACGAGAAGAGGTGACCGGACCCTGAGGAAGATTGTGGAGAAGGACCGATTCCAGACCTTGGGGGACCTGCGGAAGCAGTGGACTGAGTCTGGAGTAGAAACATCCAGAGCCACCGTGCACAGGCGTGTGCAGGAAATGGGCTACAGGTGCCGCATTCCCCAGGTCAAGCCACTTTTGAACCAGAAACAGCGGCAGAAGCGCCTGACCTGGGCTACAGAGAAGCAGCACTGGACTGTTGCTCAGTGGTCCAAAGTCATTCGGAAATCAAGGTGCCAGAGTCTGGAGGAAGACTGGGGAGAAGGAAATGCCAAAATGCCTGAAGTCCAGTGTCAAGTTCCCACAGTCAGTGATGGTCTGGGGTGCCATGTCAGCTGCTGGTGTTGGTCCACTGTGTTTTATCAAGGGCAGGGTCAATGCAGCTAGCTATCAGGAGATTTTGGAGCACTTCATGCTTCCATCTGCTGAAAAGCTTTATGGAGATGAAGATTTCGTTTTTCAGCACGACCTGGCACCTGCTCACAGTGCCAAAACCACTGGTAAATGGTTTACTGACCATGGTATTACTGTGCTCAATTGGCCTGCCAACTCTCCTGACCTGAACCCCATAGAGAATCTGTGGGATATTGTGAAGAGAAAGTTGAGAGACGCAAGACCCAACACTCTGGATGAGCTTAAGGCCGCTATCGAAGCATCCTGGGCCTCCATAACACCTCAGCAGTGCCACAGGCTGATTGCCTCCATGCCACGCCGCATTGAAGCAGTCATTTCTGCAAAAGGATTCCCGACCAAGTATTGAGTGCATAACTGAACATAATTATTTGAAGGTTGACTTTTTTTGTATTAAAAACACTTTTCTTTTATTGGTCGGATGAAATATGCTAATTTTTTGAGATAGGAATTTTGGGTTTTCATGAGCTGTATGCCAAAATCATCAGTATTAAAACAATAAAAGACCTGAAATATTTCAGTTGGTGTGCAATGAATCTAAAATATATGAAAGTTTAATTTTTATCATTACATTATGGAAAATAATGAACTTTTATCACAATATGCTAATTTTTTGAGAAGGACCTGTACATATGAATGGATTTTAGAGGGTTATCTATCTTTTCATGTCACAATGTACAATACCGATCAAAAGTTTGGGGTCAGTATACATTTTTGTCATTGATGTTTTGGTTGGAAGAGAAGAAATTGTTGAATAAAGTCGTTATTTTTGTTTTGTTTTTGTGCAAAAAAAGTATTCTCGTCGCTTTATAACATTAAGGTTGAACCACTGTAGTCATGTTGACTAGTTTAAGGGGCCGTTCACATATCGCATCTAAAAACGTGTGGAAAGCGCGGCTGCGCTGCTTTCTCCTTCTCTCCAAAGTGCTTGCGCTCCGATGGCATCTGTCGCTGCTATGCAACCATGAACTGCACTCTCCACGACGACGAGGAAGTTTCAGCAAAGGATAAATTGATTTCTAGCACTTGCATTAGCTTTACTACTAGATATATTTATGGAGTTGAGATATAAAAACCACCCTGTACAGCTATGATCAGCTGTTTGGCGGAGCTTTTGATGTTTTGTTACGGAAAGGCCGAAGCTGATCGGTTGGTTCTTGTCATATTACCTGCGGTGCACTTGCGGCATTCTGAAAAGTTGAGAATTTTTCATCTCGACGCACCTGGAAAACGCACCACATGTGCGTCATGACCGCGTCGCTCCCATTATGAGCGCGCCTACATTTGCAATAACGAATTTGAGCGCAAAAGACCCAATATGTGAACGGCCCCTAACAATGTTTTTACTACTTTTCTGGACCTTGATAGTGGTAATTATGCTGCTTTCGCTTGGGGATCAGAAACCTCTCAGATTTCATCAAAAATATCTTAATTTGTGTTCCGAAGATGAACGAAGGTCTTACGGGTTTGGAAAGACATGAGGGTGACAGAAATTTCATTTTTGGGAGAACTAAAACTTGAAGCTTTATCAACATATCTGTGACTCTTGTTTAGCACAGTAAATACATATTCAACTATACCACACTTTTAATGTGCCGTAACAAAAGCTGCACATTTGCTCTTTCATTGCAAGTTCAATACTCTAAAGTATTTTTATTATTTTATTGAGTGTTTCTGTAGTAAATGACAGCATACCACAGACTCTGAAATGTATAATTTCTGTGCCATTACCATTCACACGATAACACATAACTATGATATGCATTACGTTTGAAAACAACAAAAATATAAAATGTTTATATAAATAAGGATTCATATTAATTCAAAGAGTCAAGAGACATGCAGAAAGTAAGAATGAAAACAGAAGACCCATGATCTCTTACTATGGAGATGATGTCCTTCTCTTTTTCAAACACGGCGGTTTCCTACAGGGAAGAGAGAGAGAGAATTGAGAACATTTACTAAAAATGCAAGTGCTTCCACCCACTAAGGAGTTTGATGCACAACCCAGAGATCTACAAACAGAGTTCATCCATCCAACCCACTCACTCCTTGGCTGATTCAGCTCGTTCAGCCCTCTCAATGAAACACTTCCTTAAACACAGTGACGCTACACACCGCTAACATTCAACCAACAACCCTCAGACCATTTAATCCACAACAGGAGCAGAACTAAGAACAAGATTACATACACACAAACACACTCTCATACGTAAGGCCTGGAACAAGTAGATCATAGTCTAATTAAAGGATTAGGGTGGCCTCTGAGGATCGGTGGCAACAGAAAATGTTCAAACCAGATTTACTGATGAGCCAAATCTTATGTAACATCCCTAAAGATAAACATCGAATCCCTGACCACTAACAGATTCACTTCAGCCAATATACAACTCACTCAGCCATGAAGTTCAGTAGAAATAAAACAAAAACAAACAAGGGCTCATATCCAACCTCAGATCTGTAGCTGAATGCTTTCAGTTAGTCCATCTGAGGCATAAAAGTAGTACTTCATGGACTCAGGTGTGTGTGAGAGAGAGGATATGACAAGGCACACAGCTCAAGAATTTTTGCGGGAGGTGTGTGTGTGTGACACCGATGGGTCACTTCTCGTTACTTTAAACAAGTGTGTCACTTCCTCTCCTGACAGAGCGATGCACAAAAAAACATGTAGGCAACAAAGTCAGAATGTAAAAAATCAGCAGGTGGAATACAGATTCAGAGACATAAAAAGGTATAAATAGATTGATAGAGATCTCTGAAAGAGAGTTAGTGCTTTAACACAACAGAGGCGGCTGGGATTGCACTTTAAATGAGAGCAATTATCTGCTTTGTTTGAGGTGTTTGGATAAGCATATGGTTATGTTTCCAAACTGATTTTTATGCACAAGTGCTTGGAAGTAAGATGTGCCATTGTCATGGAAACAGATGTAAACGTAAAAATTAATGGAATGACAGGATGTGGAAGGTCAAACAGGACACATACACACACTGTCATGTCTTAGTTTAGTATAATGTCTTCAATATTCACACCCAAGAAAAGTGTCTTTTTATAGGTCAATATGGTGCAGTTCAAGCACAGGTTAGTCCTCCTTAGTGTTGTTTGAGTCTTGCTGATTGACCACAATAAATCTCACACTACTCACATCTGGGAAAAGATAATCAGGTTGAATATGACAGATTTTCACAGAATTGACTTTGTCAATTGACTTTATTCTCTCTGGTGATGTATGCCAGACTTCTCCAATCATGTAATCTGCTTAAAGGGATAGTTTACTCTAAAATGAAAATTAGATCATTATTTACTCACCCTAGTGTTGTTCTAATGCCGTGTGCCCTTCTTTCTTTTATGGACCACAAAAAAAAAAAAAAAAGTCACGCTCATGCGCGACCAGCATCAAGCTTTTTAAAAAAGAAAATTATCCCATGCCATATATTCCAAGTGTTCTGGAGGTATACAATAGGGTTTGGTGAAAAACAAACCGAAATTTATTGTATTATTTAATGAAATTCTTGACCTTGGTCGTTAGTCTTCTCTGCGCCGCTGCACAACGTGCATTAAACTCTATTAGCGTCACAGTTCACTCCGTCTCAGCACACGAGTTCTGAGAAATCAAGATTAACAAAAATTCGACACGAAATACAATCCATGTACCTTCTTCTCTGAGGTGAAGTTATTGTGTTCACATCTGTCAACTGTCGTTCTGACTGTAATCAGACAAACAGAGTTTCAGTCCAGTGATATTTTACTCAGTGCAGAAAGTACACAGATACTTTTTTGGGATTTCCAAGCATTGTATTTCATGTCGTGTTTTTGTTAATCTTTTGCGCATGTCGTGCAGCCATGCAGATTAACCCAGTGGCCATGGTCAAGAATTTCATTAAATAATATTTCAGTTTGTTTTTCACTAAACCCTACTGTACACCCCCAGAACACTTGGAATATATGGCTCTTCACATGGGATCATTCTGTGATACTTTTACGTCTTTTTAAAAAAAAAAAGTTTGAAGCTTATTTACAGTAATTATATGGACGAGCACAAGCAGGACATTTTAAAAAAAATGTTCCTTTTGTGGTCCATAAAAGAAAGAAGGGCATATGGCATTAGAACACCAGGGTGAGTAAAAGATGACTTAATTTTCATTTTAGGGTGAACTATCCCTCCAAACACTTTTGTATAATCAGCTGCAAGCTCAAATTTAGATCTGCCTCCATTTTTGAGTGCAACTCCAACAACCTATAGATATTTTGTTCTAGTTTATATGTTGATCTAGGTATATGATATATGTTCTAGTTATTGTCCTATTTTCTTTGCATGCACGCCACTCATCTGAGCAAATGTAAAACTGAAAACTAAAACTGAAAACTGAAAATGAGAGACCTCTTTGAGACACACCTGATATTTATTTTCTCCCCAGTTCTGCTGTCTGCCTGGTCTTTTAGCTCTATTGAGGCTGACATCCTCACACAAAGGAGCTTCATTCAGCTCAAAAGCTTTTACCTTGTTATCTTCTAGTTCTCTACAAAGCCTCTCATTTCACACTGACAATGATCATTAACTCTGTTTTCAACACTGCAGAAAGAGAGAGAGCTTCCCTCAGTGATAAAACACAGGTCAGCTGTTGTCTCCCCTTTCTATATCTTCCTCTTCCTCTCTTTTTCTATGGTTTACTTGCATGACAAATAACTGCATTTGCAGCTGCATACAATGACAAAAATAGAGCAAAGTATATAAATCCTTCTGTCTCTAGGCAGAGACATACAGCTAAATCAAATGTTCTGTTAAGGGGTCACAGGCCAACAGACCTGGAGATACTAAAAAAAGGATCTGCCTCACATCCTGCATGGATTTGTTTACACCTCTCAAAGGCATAAACAACACATGCGCTTGTTTTCCTATCATGGTGGGAACTTTCCATTGACTTCTGTCGTCTTTATACTAGTGCTGATGAGATTTTATACCATGATAACTGAAACCTAACTCTCACAGAAAACTTTCTACATTTTTACATTGTCAATAAGGCATTTCAGTATGTTTATTAGCTTACATTCCATACTGTACTACCTTCTACAACTCTGACCTTAATTTGAGGCACTCTACAGAAGAGACTACTTCTAAAATTCCAAGACACAGATTGTTTAATTAAACAACCATTTCCTTTCAATACAGACCAGCAAATATTGTACTAGATATTTCTGAAGCAACTTCAGACATGTGAACGCTTGAAGGAAAAGTGTATTTAGGGTAAAATAAATAAATAAATAAAACAAGCATACACAGTACTTCTGTCTAATCGACGTGACCTTTTCTTCCTAATCTACTGATGTGTTATTTCAGTACAGTGTTTGTGTGTGTGAGTGAATCTCCTTTTGCACCCTCTCTCTAACTCCCCGCCTGTTATCGCTCTTTTAATTAATCTATCTTTCACTCCTTCACCTCTCATTCTTTTTAAGTTCATTACTCTTCTCTCTCTTTCCCCCTTTTTCAATAAAGTCATCAGCTGACTGCTAATTATTCCACACTCCCAGGGGCAGTGCTGCCAATACAGAAAAACACCAAAACATGCACAGATGCAATTATATCTCTAATAAAAAAAGAGCTTCCCTTCATATCTGGGTTCACCCTGGAGACATTAAATATTTGTTCAACTGTTCATTAAAATCACCACTCACCACCAGTGAGCAAGACACAGTCATCCATGTATGACACACACTAGTA
Source organism: Anabarilius grahami (assembly GCA_003731715.1). NCBI lineage: Eukaryota > Metazoa > Chordata > Actinopteri > Cypriniformes > Xenocyprididae > Anabarilius > Anabarilius grahami. Next base: position 12,788,096 of record RJVU01051648.1, read on the forward strand.
TCACCAGAAAGGTTTGCTTGACATGTTGACCTTTGGCTTCAGGTGACATGGTTTCTATGAGGATCAGAGGCCCATCTGTCCCCTAACACCTGTTCTAACACTCACCTTCATGGCTTCAAATGTCAGAAACTTATTAAAATGCAAGCAGAATGAACACTCTATTCCCAGAAACCTTTAGACTTAAAATCCCCACTGTAATTATTAATAGAGACTGGAGTGGTCTGGCCTCAGTCAGTTGTGATCTGTTTTGATTTAGGAGTTCATATGTGATTTAATAAATATACACACACACAAACCGAAAGCTGTTCTGGATCACAGATCCTTATGCAAACAAACATTGGGTTATATTGAACACAACTTACATTACATATCTAATATTAGAGATGCACCGATACTAAATTTCTCCACTGATACCAATAGCCGATTATTCAGAGTGATATCAGCCGATACCGATAACGATAGTTTAGGGATTCTGCCTTTTATATCTTCTTTTACATATTCTTTTAGTACTTTTATATGCTTTATCTTCTTTTAAATAAATGATAATTTCGTTATGTTCTTAATTATTATATTTTGAAAGAAATGCAAAAACTTTATTCTCTCCATTTCATCAACTTGTTTCAGAGTAACTGGTATCAGTTATAAACAAAAATAACTCAAATTAATATTAATATACATTAAATTCTGAAGATTAAATTAATATTTCCTAACTTTCTGAATGTTATTAATTCATATAATTACTATTAATATTAAAACAGCAAACTGGTTTCTTAGCATTTTCTTTACACAATGCACAAATTAAGTGCATTTTCCTACCCTCTTTCGATTGACTGGATATATCACCCTTGACTATTGGCTGTTTTTAAACTATCGGCCGATAGCGTGAAAATTTGCTTTTATCGACCGATACCGACTATTGGCCGATATATCGGTGCATCTCTATCTAATATAATATATGAAAGTATTATTTATATATACAGTATCGCTCAAAAGTTTGGGGTCAGTAAGATTTTTTTTAAAGAAATTAATAGTTTTATTAAGCAAGGATGCATTAAACTGATCAACATTTATAATGTTAAAAAATTCTATTTCAAATAAATGCTGTTTTTTTAACTACTAATCAAAGTACAAAAAAATTTAATTTTGGTTTCCCAAAAAAAATTAGGCAGCACAAATGGTTTCAACATTGCTAACAATAAGAAATGTTTTGAGCACCAAATCAGCACATTGGAATGATTTGTGTTACATTTCTGAGAATTAATTAATATTAAATAATATATTAAAATAGAAAAGTCTTTTGCAACTGTACCTTAATAGTATTTTAAAATATAACTGTTTTACTGTATTTTTTATCAAATAAATACAGCCCTGGTGAGCATAAGAGACTTCTTCCAAAAACATATATATACCTATAAAAAAATGGTGGTCTCAGAGTGTTGGACCAGAGTACATACTTACAGAGTATGTAAGAATGATCACGTAAGTAACGCTGATCCAGAACAGCCCTCAGTTTGTACATTAACTCTTCTTTTACTGCTACCATTCTCACATTAAAAAGTTACTGATTGCTGCACAAGAAACCATTTGCACATACAGTATAATAAACACAGAATTTGGCTTTTAGTGTAAACAGGAAGTATACAAACAATGCACTTAAATCAGAAAAGATACCATCAGCTTTAGGAAAATGAACTTAGCGACAAAACATTACGAGAGAGAAAACAACTCGCTAGTGATTTACACTGTGTTTGTGTGTGTGTGGCAGCTGACAGAAAGAAGCTGATAGCATCAAGTGTCAACATTCTTAGTGTGCACATAGCACATTGTTTCTCCATACACACACACTTAGCTTCTTTCTCATTTCCACACTTTCCTTCCCCTCTTTAGCAATGCTATTTGCTCTCAAAGTGGAAGACTGAGTCACATCATCAACGATTCAAAGCCTTTTTTAGTTATTTTCCTCCGTGATTACACAAACAGCACCAAAAAGTCCATAAAACTTTTAAAGCGAACAAGAGAGAAACATAGAGCAAATGGTTCAGATGCCTTTCTAATGATAAAGCAAACACCGATCTTGAAATAGATGCTATCTGATTTCCAACAACACTGTAAGTCAACGTGTTTTTATCTGTGTGTGTGGGTCTGTGTAGACACATAAACTGTAAGACTGTTAAGCTTGCGAAACTTTCTAGGTAAAAGTATATGAGATGAATGAATAGCTGAAAATGAGAAAAAAAAATAAGCAATCTATTAAAAACCTATTAAAATATAAAATTGTCAATAGACAACAAACCTACTATTCCATGTCCAGATGAAAGATAATCTTCTGAAGGAGTGAATATCATGTGACCTCTTCTTCTGTACGCTGACCACAGGTGAATAACACACGACCAAAACAGTTCTCATTTCAGCTCTCATAGTCTGTCTTTTAATGCCCCTCCCCTCTCTCTCTCATTCTCTTGCTCTCCCTCTCTCTCGGACAGTCTTATCCCTCTTGAGTCCAGTGAATACACATAATGAAAAACATGTGTTTGTCAGCATTAGTGTGTTTCTGAATATCAGGCATGAAGCAAACAAACAAAGCAATTATTGGACAACATGCAAAATGCATCTCAAAAACAACTTGGGTTGGCAAGCTGTACAAATAATATCATAAATAAGAAGTATGGACAGATTTAAAAATTACCAGATCCTCTATATAACCTTGATCACTTCAGACTGATGGTTTTAGAAGACTTGAAATACAACGCACAAGTCATTTGGACCACTTTTATGTGTTTTTTTCCTTTTTTTTTTTTGGAGCTTGACAGCCACCACCCCATTGTCATTGTATGGAAAAAAGCAGCTTGGATACACTGATAAAAATCTCCTTTTGTGTTTCATAGAAGGTGTTTCATACCGGTTTGTAAGGTGGAGCAACCAATGACACAATTTTCATTTGCGGGTGAAATCTCCCTTTAAAGCACTGTAACATGAACACACTCACCTTATGCACTGTGTTATCCAGATCTTTACACAGAGCGGTGACTTTCTCATTTGCTGTGTATCCAGTCTGCTGTGCAAACTGATACCTGTAAAAGGCATACACATTATGACTGAGAATGAACAAAATATCACAACACTACTCCATGCTCAAACTCATGGCCTGAATACGAACACGGTAAACATCGTTCTGTGGTTCAGACTGTGATTCTCACCTGCTGAGCATAGACGCAAGTCCATTGGATGCTGTGATAACGTCCACCACCGCCTGCAGTATCTGTTGTGGCAGCTTGGTGGTGCTCTGTCCGTCAATGGTATTGACACGCCAACGCCCCTGTATATTCATCTGTAGAGTGTGAGCCACCGCATGAAGCTTTTCCGTCAAACTGCGCAGATTGTCACCCCCAACACTGTATGTCTGTGCAGACATGGGAAATATGTTAGGTGCCATTCATTTTCAGAACGTGTTTTTACATTTAAAGTAGAATGGTATGATATATAGTATAAATGTAATCTTACTACATCCGCCATGTTGTCATTATCATGTGACCTACAGTAGTGTCAGTTATGTCGCTTCATAGAGTGGTGGAACTATGATGCATTTTTGTAGGCCAAAACCCGGAAGCGAGTTAGCATTTTAGCACTTATGGTTCCATTGTCCCATAGTTAATGGATTTTTTTTATGGGTTTTTGGTTAAATGGCTAAAAAAAGGTCAGTGGTTAACACAAGCTCAAGATACTTTCACATTTTATTCTACTAAATACATCAGTATTACCCTACCTGTTACTTTTCAACACTGTTACAAGTCTTGAAAAAGACAGTTCCTAACCAATGGCTAAATCGTACTACAGATGCTGGATGACATTAAATGTCATCACACAGAACAGTTAGGCTCAGTCCGCTTTTACAGCCTAGTTATGCTTATTATTGCGCTCTTACTGTTGGAAAATGTTTTTAGATAAAGAATAAAAGAGTTGTCGAAGGCTTAGTGGTGGTGATGTTAAAATCATGAGACCATGGTATAGCTTTCAGGGGATGTAGCTCAGTGGTAGAGCGCATGCTTTGCATGTATGAGGTCCTGGGTTCAATCCCCAGCATCTCCAAGCAATGTTGTTCTTTCTACATAAGAACAGAAACAGATACTAGCAGATACTAGAAAGAAACAGAAACTAGCTTTCCTGTAGCTCAGTGGTTAGAGCATGGCACTAGCAATGCCAAGGTCATGGGTTCGATCCCAGGGATTGCACATACTCAGATACAAATGTAGTGTATAATGCAATGTAAGTCGCTTTGGATAAAAGCGTCTGCCAAATGCATAAATGTAAAATGTAAATGTAGTTCATTTAGAGCCTTCCTTTAGCTTTTTGCTTCTGGTGACTGCATTTAGGCTTCAAAAGTCATAAAAGTTGTGTTTGTCTGTGAAAATTATCTTGATGGACAAAATGTGTAAGTATCATTAACTTTTGTTGATCACAGAGCTTTTTTTTTTTTTGCGATAATCCAAAAGCCTATGGGTAAATCCTATTTGGTTTTTGTCGAAGGAACCAGTGTAATTCACAACTGCTAACTGCCGAATGGCCTACAAAAGTGACGTCATAGTTCCAACACTCTATTCACAAATCCTCTCCCATGGTCTCATGGGATAGTAAAGTGTCCGTCATATGCTTCAGGATCTCGCTGGAAGAAGAAGGTCATCCAGGTACTTTTAGCCTATACTTTCTTATGAGTACTGTGAATTCAGACATACTCTTGCCATACTAATCTTCATTTTAACCATATTTTCTCACTGATGCCCCCAACTCAAGAAACTTGGGGCTTAAAGAAAGTTCAGTTTCCCACTTGTAATTACAACTTTGTGTTGTCGTTCATGTGTTCAAGTCATAAATACGATCTTTCTGACATAACTTGAACACACCATTAAAATGAGGCAAAAAAACAGTCTATCAAACAAACGTTTACATAGAAAAACAACTGAAAAGCAGTGTATACAAAAACGCATTCTGTGTGAATGGCCTATTAGCATGTTTATAAGTGCATGTGTTGTGAATTCCAACAGAATAATGTATTAATGAATTTCAACAGAATTCCAACAGAATAATAATCACAATTCTCTTCTTTTTACTCTATTAAAATCATCTAATGTCCCTAATTAACATATATATTGTGTATATACTGTAACATTAAGATCTCATTTTATCACTCACTATGTACCTTTTATTCCACTATGAAATCTCTGGCATGTTTCCTATCCTTCATCTCTATCTTTCTCTCTCACACACACACTCAGCATAATTAATGTCAACCAAACCTTTCTTCCTGAGAGAGTCCTGAGATTTGAGGTTTGCTAACTAACACCTGGAAAATTCTCCTGCTATTTTCTCTATAGCAAAGCAGGAGCAGTTGCTGTTACGACACACCCAGGGAGTCCTGGCACCATCAGGTCCACATTAATCCTCCCAGCGGGTAAAATATTTACAACACATGGAGCACATCCACTGTCAGCTCCCTGGAAGCTTCAGTCAGCGAGTCAGCAATTAACACATTTATGCTCTGAAAATGAAGTGAAAATCACTGTACTATTTATTTCTTAAAACTGCACGTAAAGTACACTATAAATCCATGATATTACACAGCTGAGATGACTGAAGACAAGCATGGATGTGCAAACCGCTTCAAAAAATAGGTCAGGCACTTGTGGAAGAATGTCCTCCAAGATTTGGCTTGGGTTTTTGTTAGTGTTAAAGGCCTCTGAGAATACAGCTAAAGTCAGTAGGGTGAGCAGCTCTCACAGATGTAATGAAATTCACAGACAGAGAGAATGAGAGAGTAGTTCCTTCACAGACTAATGCTATAACCGTTTAAAAAATGATATTGACTCATTTAAGTGCTACAGCATTCCTCCCCTCCATAACAGAGGCTCTAATATGGGCAGCAGACAGGCATATGAAACACATACGCTAACAAATATTCATACAGAAATACTTAACACAGAAGAATTATTACAATACAATTACACTCTGTATCCACAAATCATACACTCAAATCCAAACTTTATCCTCTTTATAACACTCCTTTCACATCCATTGTTCTAAACAAAGGGCTAATAATAAATGAACTAAATTTAGCACAAAAGGCTTCCAGAAGTGTGAATTAAGGTATTATTTAGTCCACTGGGAGCATTTTTAGATGTTTTCACAAAGATTAATGCACAGAGATGCAGAGTCCTACCAAAGCACAGAGTTTTTCCACAGCCTCTAGTATTAGCTCCTGATGTCCGATTTTATGCACTCCGAGTTTCTCCAGCCTGGAAAAGGAAAGTTGCAGCAGATCTGAGCCAGAGAGCTGCCACTCAGACAACGAGTACTGATGTAGAGGAGCATCCAGACCTGACACACACACACAGAAATAATCACAAAGTTAGCACAGAGAAATTCAAGTTCATCAACAGTTCAAGAGAACTGAAGTATATCACAGTACCAAATTTGACTGGATAAAAATGTAAAATATTATAATAATATAAATAGTATTATATATACACTACCATTACAAAGTCTAGGGTCAGTAAGATTTTTTTTTTTTTTTTTTAATAAAATTTTATATTTTTATTCAGCAAGGATTAATCAAATTGATCAATAGTGACAGTAAATACTTTTATATTGTTATAAAATTTCAAATAAATGATGTTCTGTTGAACTTTATATTCATCAAAAAACCTGAAAAGTCACGATTTCCACAAAATTATTAAGCGGTACAACTGTTTTAACATAGATATTAATAATAAGATATCTTACTTGGGCACCAAATCAGCATTTTAGAATGATTTCTGAAGGATCATGTGACACTGAAGACTGGATTAATGGCTGCTGAAAATTCAGCTTTGTCATCACAGGAATAAATTACATTTTATTATATATTAAAATAGAAAACAGTTATTTTAAGTTGTATTGATATTTCACAATATTACTGTTCTTACTGTATTTTTTTGATTAAATAAATGCAGCCTTAGTGAGCACAAGATACTTTTTTGAAAACCATTTAAAAAATAAATCTTACCAACCCCAAACTTCTGAATCTGAATGCATTTAAAAATAAAAATTATCTAAAACTACAAAAAGTACAAAAAGAAATATAATTGTCACTTTTATAGTGGAGAAAATACTGAAAGAACAATTATGTTTGAGAAGCGAGTAGAAAGCGAGAGATGCCAACACATAATGAATGAAAGGAAACCGCTACATGATGAGCTGAAGTACGACCCACTGAACAATCCACATATACACATATGAAAACAATTCCATAGATCTGTTACAATGGAAGGAAATGAGCATGAACAAGGTGCCCAGGAGGCATCTGGGTCATGCACACTGAAGCTGTGAAACCACGCTGTTGTTGAAAGTCATGTTAAAACACACACCTGCTATGTGTTTACTTTAGCAAGAAGCACTTTAGAACCCTTTAGATCACCAAACTACAAGCAGTTTCTGTAGTTAAATTTGGAATGATCAAGATGAAGGTACTAGATGGATTCTTGTCCGCACATACTTTTCTGTAAACCGCTCATACACATGCACGACACTCAAAACATTCAGGGTTTAAGCTTTTTTCTTTTATCTTTCTCTAAGATTTTTAGGCCCTGAAGGAAATTCCTTTGAGTAAGATTTTTACGCAACTACATCCACAGCCAAAAGATTTTATAACTATCTGAGACTATTCTCTACTCTAGATTCATAACACACGTACAGTATATAACCATGATTTGTTTTAAAATTAGATCCCATATAAAATGCCATCTAACAGTAGGCTTTGTAATCATATGTGGTTGGATATAATATTTATTCTGCCTTTAGAGATCTCATAGCTCCAAAACAGGATCTAAATGATCACAAGATACAATCTAGTCCAACATTTGTCAAACACTAACCAAACATTTTACATAAGGGACTCTGTGCTTCAGTTACAGTCGAATAGGTTATAAGGGCTTCAATAAAATCTATACTAACACATAACTAGATGTTAGTGTGAACTGTATCTTTTTTTTCTGGGCAACATTGGTAGAACTTTTCAGTTGCCACGACTTTAAAGTATGTGCCTTTCCTAAAACTGATTTTCAGAAGCCCTCATTGGAGTAAAAAGTCAACTATTCTCCTTATTAATAGTACCAAGATACTGTAATCCACTTAATCCATGTTTTACTTAGTACACTTTATAGTTGGATTATTTATGAATTCGTATTTACAAGCAACTGCACAAAATAACCATAATGGTTCATTACTACGCAATACTACAGTACTACTGTAACTACAATTTACACACAGCTACACAAAAGACTATTGTAAAGCATAAAAGAAATAACATCGTAAAGAATAGCCAACGAGTGTTAAAGCGAAACCACAGAACATGGATCAGAACTGACTGAGCAAAAGAGTCATGCGTATAGAAAGATGTGGGCCAGTCTGGACTCGCACAGAGAATGACAGCAACAGATTTTATCTCTTTGGATATGACGAAACACGTATCAACACGATACAGTTTGTGAAGTTTGTTATATCGCTCTTATTCACCAGCTGCGTTAGTTACGCGCGAGCGTTTATCAACAAACTAAAACGGGCTTCCTCATTCCACCAACACCTTCCGTTCCTTAGGGATTTGTGTCGTTCTTGTTTTATTCGGCCATATCTCTCTGTCGACTGACATAGAATCACCTGTCGGTCTCTAAAAACTCAAAGACACAGACATATAAACATAAACACACCCCATTACCTTTGAGCCACTCGGTGACTCTCTCGGTGCTCCAAGACGATACGGGATCCATGATCTTAGAAGCATGAATTCAAATCCCTGAAGTGGATCAGAGCAAAGAAAAGTTCATCCTGCTGTCTGTCTGGTTGGCACACCTTCCTACAGGTAAAGCTGCGGTCTCAGCCAATGGTGTGCTGCGCTGGTGTCCGCGCGCACTGCGCCTGTCTTCGTTTGCTGGGCGGGGTTCATGTAACTCTTTCATAGAGGCTGTTCAATGTCCCGAGATCATTTTTTTTTCGGTTTGCCAGACTCCTTCCCAGTAAACTTGCTAGTGTTTTAATGAGCTTAATTAACTCTGTAGGGCTTTTGACTTAGTCCTTTCTGCTAGCATTAGTGAGTAAATCCCATTTCCCCACTTGTAGCCTACTGTATTTTACTGTCATGGAAAGAAACTGTATATATTTACCTACAAAAGATTTAAAAAATATGTGAACGTCCCTCTGTTGTTTCTAATTATTGTCGTTATATATATATATATATATAAAAACACAGCAATGATGACAATAACAGCACTTTATGGTGGTATCTAGACATAAGTATAAATATATTTTATTTAACTTTTTTCTGAACATTATCTAAAATACCCCTTAATATCTAATTAATCCAGTGTACAATCCAGCCTAAGAAGGTTTGTGGTTTTAGCTGGTCTCCCAGTCTGATCTAATTTGATGCTTTAAGATGGGGTTTGGACCACCTTAAACCAGCAAAAACCAACAAACATTAGGCTGGTTTAAGTGTTTGTTTGTTTGTTTGTTTCAGCAGGGCATTGTATTGCACTCTAGCGCCTCCTACTGTCTGTGTGATAGATGCATTGTTTAGGTGTTGTGTGTGTGAATGCAGAATACATTTTTTAGAGTGGGTGACTTAATATTCAAGCCTGATAAGACAGGTTTTAAAAGCACCATGAAGTCTTGGCTCTAATGAGCTCTATTATTCATTCCTCCCATGCAGATCCAGTATGTGTAAACAGAGTGCATCTCTGTATGCATGTGCAATAAGGTAATGATGGATATAGTTCAGAACATATGGCTATGGAGTAGATGATAGTGCAACATAAAAGAGCAGTCGCTTCAAAAGCAAAGCAAGTGCATGGTTTGATTTGCATTCTATTGTAGAGCATAGAGGCGGCCGAGCATTGAGTGGCCTTATGAAAAATATCCTTGAAGCTCTTGAACTCTGATAATAGTTTTACTGAGTTATGGCAGCATTTTGTCCACAGAGATGACACTGAAATGGTATCATTCAAAATCCTTTGTTCACAGCCAGACTCTACTAAAGATTCATGAGCAACACAGTACTAGCATTTTGCTAGAGTTCATTAATCCAGTTATATGGAAATGGTTGAAAAATACATTTAGTGCAAGAATTTGGCTGTTATAATGTTTTAATTGAACATTTATTTTGAATCACATTCATTTGAAATTCTCAAATCTCGGTTAAACTGCAGTATAAATATGACAGAGAGTCTGTGAGGATTTCGCCCTCCCTTTCAAGCTACAAGGAAATAGCCAAATACCATTCAGTCTTTTGCGTGTCTGAACGCATCAGGTTCTTCATGTTGACAATGCAAAATGTAAGAAATGAGAATTGCTGTTTTGCCAGCCAAATGTAGATCCGGATAAATCTCACATCGTCAAGAATTCTACATAGCTTTCCCTATAAAACAACAATATGACAATTACAGGCCTTTTCTGGAGTTAAATGTATTTGTTTTAATGCCTTTGGCACTTAATCAGTGCTGGGTAGTAACTGATTACATGTAATCTAGATTACATAATCAGATTCCAAAAATAAAGTATTTATAATTAGATTATATTACATTTTAAAATACTCATAATTAGACTACAGATACTTTTTTATTGATTACATGATTACATGTTATTCTCACAATGGCAGTAAATTATTATTAATTAATTGATTTGACTTCTTTGTTAAATTTTCCTTTCTATAAAAGTCTACCACCTATATAAGGTCTTCTTGCACACACAGACCAGCCACTAGTCATGTGCCTATCACTGAAAACAGACACCCACACAGCATTTGGTCTCTGGATTTACACAAATCAGTGCTTCCTCAACATTGCATACTTTATCTAATCTGCTCCTGACGAACACATTAATTATTATTTGAATTATCACTCATAACACACATTAGTTAGTTATGTACTGTCTCTGGAAGGATTTTGTCTTTCAAACACATTAAAATGTACAAATTCACATCATTTCATATTTACTGTAGGCAATGCAGGTATTCCCCAATTATTTTGTCAGCTTAACCTCTTTGCCGTAATATATTTACGTATTTAGATTTTAAGTAGGTCAATAATAAAATTAAGTCAATAATAATAAATGACAAAATTAAGTTTACAGTCCTCTGACATAAGTTAATGGCACATAACATGCAGGTAAACAATTAAAAAAAATATATATATTTTAGTTAATCTTGATTGTTTTTATTTTTAAATTATTTATTTTAATTTTGTTTCTCATTAAACTCACAAACCACTGCAATTCCTTCACACACCCCAGTCTGGGAAACTCTGATGTAATGTAATATTTAATGCAATTCATGTTGTTGATAACAAAGAATGGAATATATTTTCTTTCTCTTTGTATTTTTATATCAATATGGTTCAAGCTTATCCTATTCAAATCAATGTGATAAATGAGTTAGGTCAAAAGTAATCTAAAAAGTAATCAGAATACGTTACCTAATATGAGTAATCTAGATTACATTACAAACTACAATTGATGTAATTTGGAATCAGTAACTGACTACAAGTAATCTAAGTAATTTACCCAGCACTGGAAGTAACCTACTGACTCAAAGTGAGGTTGTTTTCTTTTGCTTTTGCATGTCTGATTAACCAGTAATTAACAGTTTTATTGCGATCTCAGAACACTTCCTCATCGCTTTACATCTCTTGAGTAAACAACTTTATTGCTGCATGCTTTCATTTGGATGTTGACATCAAACAGGGCCTGATCCAATCTGTGTTTTTCATAAATGGTGTTTGCAGGATATTTTTCTCAAGGTGGCTGCTAAGAAAAGACTAATTATGCAACGCATAAGCAAATGAATTCACACCTGGCAGACAGACAGAGTGAGGAGGACACCGATAAACTTCCTGATGGCACAAGAAATGCATATTTGCAGCAATTCAAGCACACTCACTCTCTTACTCTCTAAGAGAAAACTGTGCTGTTTCATTTTAATCTACATTAATGTATTCAAATGGGCTGTAAGGTACTTTGCCAGTTCTAGTTTTGCATAACATTTAAAGGCAGCTGTATTGTGTGTTTTGAATACAAAATTTATTTAATGCAAAAGATGGCTCAAAATGTTGGAGGATATTTTTGATTTAAGAGACTCATTACTTTTCCAAACCTCCCTTCTGCCTACCCACTAAAGCCACTCTAGCTGAAATAACAGAATGCCAAGTTATGTTTAAAAGGAAGGTGGTATGCCGTTATTTACTGTGCACAGTATATTGAATGTGCATGGATTGTCCATCTATTTGCTGAATTGTGCAGCATACAAACCCACCACAATGGACTGAATACTGAATCCCAGAATGCACTGTGCTCAGCTTGACTTTACATTTCCAGAGTGATGAATGAACTAGAAACTCACCATTACATAATAGTGAGTAATGTGTCTCCTAAAGAGTTCTCTCGGGGGAGGCCAGTACACAAAATGAAACTGACATCACTGAAACATCACTTCATGGGGGTGGGGGAACATTTTCCAACATCTGGAGTGCTTGCCATTGGATTCTGTTTTTGTATTTTTTTAAACCATATTTTATTTATTATTTAGCACTAAAATTATTGTATTGATATTGTTCACTTACCAGTAAAGTATTTTAAATTGAAAGAGAAACACACACACAGGTTTGTTTTGCTATCAAAGTGAGGACATTGCATAGACGTAATGGTTGATACTGTACAAACTGTACATTCTATCCCTCTACACTACCCCTACTCCTAAACCTACCCATCACAGAAAACATTCTGCAGTTTTAATAAAACATTGTTTAGTATGTTTTCAGAGCTATTTTAAATATGAGGACTCATGAAATGTCAGATTTCATGTTTACGTCGTAATACAGTGTCATTATACAACTTTGTGTCCTCATAAATCACAAAAACGTGCACGTGCGCGCACACACACACACGTTCGTTTTTGTGAATTGTGGGGTCATTCCATAGGCGTAATGGTTTTTATACTGTACAAACCGTATTTTCTATCCCCCTACACTACCTCTACCTCTAAACCTAACCATCACAGGAAACTGTGCACACTTTTACTTTCTCACAAAAACTCATTCTGTATGATTTATAAGTCTTTTGAAAAGTGGGGACATGGGTAATGTCCTCATAAGTCACCTCTTCTTGTAATACCTATGTCATACCCATGTCATTATACACATTTGTGTCCTGATATGTCACAAAAACGCACGCGCACACACACACACACACTTCAAGTTAGAAGTAAAATCTAATTTATTTGGTCTCATTTTACATACATGCTTATATAGCACAGTTGTCAAGGCACTTCAAAGCTTCAAATATATCCTGTACAAACAGTGTGCTGTTTACAACAATGTAGCACACTATTCCTAGATATTGTACAGTGCTCTGAAGGTAGCTACTGTCAAAGCATACAAAACTAAATTATATTATATATAATAATACATTTTATACTACATTATATTGCCTACTACATCCATTATGGACCAATTTGTCATTTAGCTGCTTTACACTTCTCTTATTACACTCTAAGGAGTGCCTCGGTACACAAGGAGTGCTCACAAACACAATGGCGATAGCTCATAAATCTGCAGGGTTTGACCATATGCTGCAGAACTGTATACTGCCTGCTACAACAAACAAGAGACCCACTGCATTGTGAGAAAGACTATACGCGAGCTAATGAACTCTGTCTATGTAATGCAAATATTGGGTATTATCAATATGCATATGGAATATTAACATTTATTATCAATACTACTAAAATACTATTAACACACCACATGCTAAATTTCTTTCAAATGAAGTGTGCATATAGTGTGCATGTTTAACTGGCATTATGTCACTCAGAACTGTCATTAAGATTTTCATGCAGTCCAGTGATTATTCTACCCACAGCAGCTCCTGCAGTCTGCTGCATGCTTGTTTCACACCCACACACACCTCCTACTGATTGTCCAACAATTCACATGCACGCATGGGTGTGTGTGATGTAGTGTGGGTGGGAGGCGGGCGGACATCCTGCTGAATTGTCTCTGTGTGTGTGATTTGGGAGGGAGGCACATTGTTAGTTATTCAAGAGATAATAATGTGAGCATATGCAAGACTATTGTATGTATTTGTGTGTGTAGGGTGCAGGGTTTTAATTGTGCCATGTCTTAATATAATGTGCACCTCTGCAATGTAATGTGTTAAGTATGAGTCATCTTCCCCTGATGCTTGAGTGAGATCCAGGGAGTCCCTGGGGTCGTTGAGGGTGAAATGATGCAGCTCTTTGGCTTGAAATCAGATCACAGCACCAAGTACATACACAATTACCCAAGGAGGAAGTGCAGGTTATTCCTAGGCAGGCTATTTGAGGTCAAATAAATGCTACATAACAGCAGCGATGGGATGTAAATTCGCTGAACCAAATAGTGTCAAAGTTTTTGCTTAATCATTGAGGACACAAATAAATAACGATTAAAGGATTAGTTGACTTTCAAATGAAAATTACCCCAAGCTTTACTCACCCTCAAGCCATCCTAGGTGTATATGACTTTGTTTTGTCTGATGAACACAATTAGAGATATTTTAATAAATATCCTTGAAGTTAAATATTTAGCTTCTGCCAGACCGCCTTCCATATTCAAGTTACGAAGAAAGTGTAAACTAAAAATTGCGTCAGTTAAGCTTTTTCCGTAAGTTGAATAGGGAAGGCGTAGGACGTAGCGTAAGCTTTTTGAACTGCGAGAGTTTTACACTTTCTTCGTAAGTTGAATACGGAAGGCTTCGCTTCAGAAGGACTTTATTACCCCCCAGAGCCGTGTGAACAGGGGTTAAATTGGGCCGGGGCCGTCCGAGGCTGAGCCCCGGCTCGACATAGGCTACGCTTGTTCAGGACTGCGGGACAAGCGGATTTTTGATGTGAAAGAGAATTTTACTTGCCTGACCAGATAAATAGCTAGTTTAAAATGTCAATAACCAAAACGCGAGAATGATTCATTTAGCTTAAATGGCGATAGAGGTAGTGGATACTAATATATGTAATGTATATTGGCGGTGATGATAGCCTATTGCGCTTTTGAGGCGCACGTAACCTCGAGGAGAATTCTAAACAAATGAGCTCTGCTCGCACACACACCTACACACACACACACACACACAAACTAAGTTATCATGTTCCAATAAAAATTCAATATGTGGGGTTTTTATAGCTAGCTATTTACGACATATGATAAAGTTAAGCATCACACGACCGAAAGTGCTGAATTCCTGAATATCACCTTGATTGAAATTGACACTAATTTCATACAACAGTTCAATAAACAAGTAGTTAATATTAATCACTTACGTTTTATGTGCAATATATTCCGTTTTTTGTTCTGTTGTAGCAGCGAAAATAGTTCCAAACAAAGCAGAACCAGCGCATCTCACAGCTACGCTCAGCCGTTTTGAATGATTCAGCGTTTTGAACGAGTCGGTTGAGTGAAGATTCAGTGGCCCAATCATAAACAACTGCTTCATTCTTGAATGATTCAGCCTTTTGAATGAATCGTTTGAATAAATGAATCAGTGGCTCACTCATTAAGATGGTCACTTGCCGCCATCTACTGGCGGTTTAATTTCATGTTTAAAAGTATACATTTCTCATCAACATTTCTTATTTGTATACTCAAAAATATTTAAATAATCTCATAACATTATTGAATGCACTTGTACCTTTTCAGTGTAAATTATTTAATTATAATGTCTTACTATTTTAATATAAAATGTAAGAATTTGAAATAAAAGATTAAACATAAATTTAATTAGATTGGGGGAGGGGGGAAATGCCCTTTATAAAGGGTAATTATTATTATTATTATTAATTAAGGAATTATTGTTATTATTATAATGTAAGGAATATTAATAAAATACCCCCAGGGTAAATAACATAAATATGCAGATTTAAATATATCACTGCTAATAAAACACTGATGAGAATGTTGCTTGTTTCAGAATAAATTATATTTACAACACACACAAAAAAAATCCAAATTTTTTTTCCAGGCAAGCTACTTTTTTACTCTGACAAGTAAATTACCAATTTAGTTGTCCAAAGGACAAGCACAAAACAAAGCTTAATGTTGAGCTCTGTATTTTGTATTTATATTCTCTCCTTTAAGGTAGCATCACTCCTTTATTTGATATTGACACAAAGGAGAAGCCACAGGTCTACAGAAAGATTTTATTGTCATCAGATGTAGATTTGCACACTACCAGCATCTATAAAATGATTTCGATCAGCATTTTATTGTTCATTGTGCAGAGGGCTCTTTCAACTTGTTATATTTTAGTTTGTCAATTGATATGATTTTGTAGTCTTCGCATACACGTGACCCCTCGAAAGCCTGAAACCACAGAGCCCCCCCACATATCAAATCCCAATTTAACCCCTGCGTGTGAAGTATGTTTATGATGGATGGATGTGGATGGAGACACTTTCTTCAGCTTCATACTCATTGGTCCCACTCACTGCCATTATAAATCTGTATAATGTATAATGATTGTGTTAATCAGAAAGAAGAAAGTAATTTACACCTAGGATGGCTTGAGGGTGAGTAAAGCTTGAAGTAATTTTCATTTGAAAGTGAACTAATCATTTAAAGGGGCCATGAGATGGATTTTTTTCATTATTTTAATGTTCCTTAAGGTTCACTTATAATGTTAATAAAGGTTTTGCAACATAAAAAACTATTATTAATTAATTATTAATTATTTATTAAACTATTTTTTATTTAACCCTTATTCGGACCCTCTATCTGAAATGCTCCTTCAGTAAACTGCCACTTTCATGATTGGCTAACGTAATTGCATAGGAAACAGTATCAACGCCCACTCGCTATCACTCATGAGTAAGTGTTTTAAAAACATTATCCATATAAAACCATCATTTACAAAGCATTACGAAATCATTTACTTACGGTTTGTGATGCAGCTGTTGTCAGATCCAGTACAGTTGGGCTGCTTCTTTATCTTTCAACAAATTCTTTGCAAACTCCCCATTACATTGTGCCTCATTTACAAAACAAAATGCTCAGAACAAACATATAATCCTCTGACGCGATCTGGGAGGCCATTAAAATAAACCATCCACTTATTTCCGACACTGGGATCCTTCTGAAGTCTCTAGATATGCGAACAAGCTGTTTAAACTGGCTGCATCAAAGCAAACATTCTTTCACTCTTCCGTTTGTCCTGTTGCTGTCTGACTCAAGCGCGTGAAGTATGTCAGAAACTGAACGGATACAGATGTCAGGTCTGCAAACCGTATCCAGTGTAGACAGCATCAGTGATTATAATGGGTTCTATTTGCTTTTGATGCGACAATCACATCCAGTGTAGGCAAATCATGTCAGCCGTTAATTGACTGATGCCAGTGGGTTGGGCCTATGATGCGACGATTCGTCGATTTCTCGCTCAGGAAGCAGTCATATGCAAATCTATATTTGTCCATGTGATTTAACAAATCCTACAAGGTGCTAGGGTGTCCATGGAAATATTTAAAGAAAAAGTATAAAAAAAAGACTGAAGACTAAACATAAATAAATAGTGTGTATATATATATATATATATATATAGATAAATATAAATAAATAAAATTAGATTAAAATAAATAAACTAATAAATGAATAAATAAATGAAACAATAAATTGTCAGGGTTCTGTTATGTTTTTTCTGTGTATGTTTCACATTATCTGCGTCTCATTTCGGAGGCTGCATCCTCCATTTGAAGGCTGCATACGTCATTTCTTAAATGAGACCACCCCGATGATGTATAGCCTTCAAATGCAACCTCTGAAGGACGCAGCATTTAAAATAAGATGCAGACATCCAGCTAATGAGCTGGTTTTGCTCTATTTTCCGTTTCCTTGTTCCCACTCTTGGTTTGGATCCTTGATTACTGACTGATTATCTTACACCTGATATTGATTTTTTGAGTAGTTTGGTCTATTTAAGCTCTGTGTTTTGTTCAGTTCATTGTCCGTTCTCATCAGTTTATGGTTTGTTTGTTCTGCTCATCATGGTTTTTGGCAGTGTGCTTAGTTTCTTTGTGTTTAAATAAATTGGACTGTTGCACTTAAATCCAGCTTTCATTTTATCCTCGTTTCTGCTACCCAGTGGCGACAGTTAAATGAGTAAATAAATAAGATAACAGGACAGTGTATAATAGTAGAAAAAAACTTAATAGAAACTAAATATTTTCCACCTTATTTAGGAGAAGATTGCATCAGTATTTATTTATATTTAAAAAGCTGAGCTGCATTTCAGATTGTTGTTAGCTTCATAATTAATTTGATTCATTTTGGAGCTACAGTACGAAAGTACGGAGCCCCTAAAGGGACATGGTGGTAGAAAAAAAAATGGGAAGGAAGGAAATTTTACATGGTGGTGGAAAAAAATTTGGGATGGGAGGATTTTTTTTTTTCAAATCTTTTGCGTTCCCTCGCAAAGATTGCGTTCCCTCGCAAAGATGTTTTGCGTTCCCTCGCAAAGTTATAATCGTTCCCTTGCTGTGAGTTCGGACAAACACTTCCTCTTTAATGTCCCGCTGGCTGGCAGTAGTGTTTCAATTAGTAACATACGTTAATAATGCACACAAATAATGCGCGGCTCATAGAGTTTGAACTTGTTGGACTCAAAAATGAAGAAATGCAGTCAGTGCTTATGTCAAGCAGTTCAGTTGGCAATATATTCACAGATTCGAGCTTCCCGGATTAATAACTCGTGAGCTAAACGTTGTTAAAACACAAATGCAGCTACTTCCAATCATAGTAACCTAGACAACAAGCTACAACAACCCAATTTTCCTCAAATGTGCTTTATAATAAATTGGTCTCTATGAGCAGGCGGCGGAGATACACGCCTGAAGGGACCGTCTGAAAAGTGCAAAACCCAACACTTAGTTTGATTTTAAAAAATGCATAACGTTTATGATTATTAATTATTAAAATAAAATAATATAATAATAACTTCACTGTTATTAGTAAAAATATTAAATAAATTGTAATGCCATCAAATCCAGTAAGCAATTATCATGCAAAAGCTGTTGTATGTAAGCTGTGTACCAACATCATTTGTGTAAAGAAGGCCTTTATGTGCTACTTGCCAAACTAATTGTTGTAGTACCTATAACCAGCAGGAGAGCAGCGATGTATGGACTGAATTTGGTGTCATAGTGTGTTACAGTGAAGTTATTGAGTATTATTCGTAATATAAAATGAGCAAAAGGGTTTCGGGTTTTGCATCTTTGCGAGGGAACGCAAAACATCTTTGCGAGGGAACGCAAAACATCTTTGCGAGGGAACGCAAAACATCTTTGCGAGGGAACGCAAAAGATTTGAAAAAAAATAAAATCCTCCCATCCCAAATTTTTTTTCACCACCACGTAAAATTTCTTTTTTTACTTCCCATTTTTTTTTCTACCACCATGTCCCTTTAGGGGCTCCGTACGAAAGTGATTATTTAAGCGGGGAATAAAACGAATCTAAGAGGATTTTTTGCACCAACATCAATCACCAGACCAAATGAGCTACTAAATATCTGCAGTATCACCGGCCTCTAGGTGGCATTATTGAGCACTAATACCATTAGTAATAAAAACCCCCACAGAGATGTGGAGCTAAAAAACCTTTTGTTCTTAATGTGTTCATTGTTCATACAAAGTCTCTCACGATTTTTTTTTTCAATATGGGCATTTTATGTTTATATAAATGTGCTATATTTTATATAAATGTGTTATATAAAAAAATACCTCAGTCTGAATTCATTCAGCTCCTACTGTCTGTCTGCACCTTGTATTTCAGTAATGCTCAGAATGTATTTTAATCTTTCTTTTCTGCACTTCATTCTGTTCAAGGTCAAACTAGCTGAATTTTTAAACACATGGTGTTGTGAAACAGGTAACCGCTTTGGAAAGGAACTAGGAATACCAAACCAACCAAATAAAAAGTACATCCTGCATTATGTATGTAGATTTCAGGGTTTTTTTTTTTTTTAAACCCTTTGGATATCCATTTGTGTGTTCAGAGGCTCTTGTGAGCTCTCTAGACTAAATAATAGGGAGAATCACCTTGCACAGAAGGTCATGGTAACACACTGAACTATAACCACTTGATGTTCTAGCAGATGCTTTTGATTCAAAGAGACTTACAGTACAGTATGTGGGAACAGGCTGGCAGGCAGATTGCCAGGTCCTCAATGAAATAGACCCAGCCAACAGCGTCCGTAAAGAGTATCGAAGACAGTGGTACAGCTGAGCATGTGCATCTGATATCTGTGTACATAATAGCTGTTTGTACTGCCGTAGCATAGTGCAGAATACACACACACACTCAGTGGAGGGTAACAAAAGTGTTGGTATGCCTATGATTTATTTTTGTGAAAAAGATGTATAGTAGATAATTGACTTTAACCCTTTGATGCACAACATGGGTCAAAAATGACCCGGCCGAGTTTTTATTTTCTATATCTTTGCAAGAAATTAATTTCATCATTCAGTATTCCAGGTATTCCTCAATTAACTTGTTTTTGATCATCACAAATCCTCATTTTCATTTTTTCTTTCTTACTTTTTGAATAAAAATCATTTTTGTATCAATACACTTCTAATGCACAACATGGGTCAAAAATGACCCGTATTCATTTCCTATGTAATTTCAATCATGGTTGAGTGTTTCTTTGCTGAATCTTTAAAAGAAATGTATTTTATCATTTATTTATTCCAGGTATTCATTAAATATCTTGTTTTTGATTTTCTACAAATAATTGTTCATTTTTTCTTTCTTACTTTATAAACAAACACAGTTTTTGTATGTCTACATCAATTTTACACACATGGGTCAAAAATGACCCGTATTCATTTCCTGTGTTATTTCAATCATGACTGAGTGTTTCTTTGCTGAATCTTTAAAAGAAATGTATTTTACCATTTATTTATTCCAGGTATTCATTAAATATCTTGTTTTTGATTTTCTACAAATAATTATGTTTATTTTTTCTTTCTTACTTTATAAACAAACACAGTTTCTACATCAAACTTACACACATGGGTCAAAAATGACCCATATAGAAATCTTTAATATTTGCAAATTTTTGCAAGTAGGAACATATTTACTGCAGACTGTTTATCTGCCACACATTTCACATCTTAACAAGGCTACTTTTGTATATTTGATGGATGTAAGTCTTATAATATTTAATATATTAGGCTATATATTTCATAATTTTTTATTTTTTGTCATAAATCAATGCAAATGGTCACCTTTTAAGTCTGTCAGTGTTCATGAAAAGTAACAGTTTTGGACATATATTACAATAAATTAATTTTATCATTCATTATTCCAGGTATTACTCAATAAACAAATCCTTATTTTAATTTTTCTTTTCTTTTTGAATGAAATTTTTTTTGTGTCATTACCTTTCTAAAGGCCAAATTATACTTCACTTTTTATGCATACGTGAGGGTCAGCATACAGATTTTTGTAACTTTTTATAATTTCCGCTGGATTTCTGTAACTGTGTATGTGCAACCTGCGTTCGACTGTGCGCAAAGTATACTTTCAGTGTTTTACAGTGATGCCATCATCCACCTCAGTTCTGTTGAGGACCAGCCACTAACACTCTAGATAAAGAAAATCAAAAGCACAAGAATATTTTCAAATACACATCAAACCGTTGATTGATACACTTATTATATATTTTCACTGTTGGACAGAAACCTTGTTCAAAACCGTTACTTTTCAGGAACACTGATAGATTTAAAAGGTGTCCAGTAGCATTGGTTTATGACGAAAAATAAAAATTATGAAATATAATATATAGCCTATTATATGAAATATAATATGACTTTCATCCATCAAATATACAAAAGCAGCCATGTTGATACGTGAAATGTGTGGCGGTCTGTAGTAAATATGTTCCTACTTGTAAAAATTTGCAAATGTTTCTATATGGGTCATTTTTGACCCATGTGTGTAAAATTGATGTAGAAATACAAAAGCTGTGTTTGTTTATAAAAAAAAATAAATAAAAAATAAACACAATGATTTGTGAAAATCAAAATCAAGATATTTAATGACTACCTGGAATAAATAAATGACAAAATACATTTCTTTTAAAGATTCAGCAAAGAAACACTGTCATGATTAAAATTACATAGGAAATGAATACGGGTCATTTTTGACCCATGTTGTGCATTAGAAGGATATTTGCATGTCTTTCATTGAGGTCTTAGTCTCGATGCCTTTTAAAAATCACAGATTAGCCTGACATTATCATTAGTGTATTTGAGTGCCATTAAAAACATTTTGTGCTTTGTGCCATCATTTGACTCAATGAAACATGGTCCTCTACCATGCACACTCCATATCCACCCACTTCCATCTCATAAAGGCAACCATTCATACTCTGTTTTACTCTGGCAACAGATTCACTGGCATGAAGATGGTTGCCAGTGGTAACCACTCTCAGTGAGAAGCAACAGTTGCTCTTCTCTGCTCTCTTTGAGAGAATAAAAAGTCAAGAGGTATTGGCATATCACTGCCTTGCCACAAAATGGGCAAGCCTACGGAACAGCAATCCTGGCATGATGGAAAAGGAAATTGTGCCAGTACTGGTGAATACTTTGTTTCATCGATCTCTTCTTTTCTTGATAGTATTTTAGTAAAAAATGCTCATTATGCACTGGGATTAATTGGCCAGTCAAATGAAACTGAAACGCACAAACACAGAACAGATGTGTTGTGTCAGTGTTGGACACTATGGACAGTAGCAATTGGTATAGGTAGTGGCAGTTTTTGAGAGGCAAAATTGTTTTATTGATCGAAAAACACTACAACGTTACCTTTTCCCTGACAAATTGGGAGCAAACAATCTGTTGGCTGTTTTTAGAACCAGCAATTTTCAATTTATTTACTAAAAAGTATATTTTATATAGTATGAATTTGTGTAGTATGAATGTAATCTGGATGTACAGCATTCGTTATGTTGTCAATATCATGTGACCTACAGCGTCAGGTGTGTTGCTTCACTGCCGTTCAAAAATCCTATCTCAAGGCCTCATGGGATAATAAAGTGCCTATTGGATGCACACTTTGGAATTTTGTCGGAAATAGTCATTCCAACACATGCACTCATGGCAATTTTGAACTATTTTATGTTTTAGTGAATTGGTGCATAATTCATATGAATTTGTACAATCTCATTCATTCATTTTTTTTTTTTTGTACGATCTGCTAAGACCCCTATGGAAGCTTGTTTTTCACCACTGAATAAAAAATAAAAAAGGTAATTGCGGCTTTTTTCTCAGAATTGCACCCCATCACAGAAATAAAGTCAGAATTGCGAGATATAAACTTTATATATAGATATAGACTTTTTTTTCTCAGTTTATATCTCTCAATTCTGACTTTTTCTCAGAATTGTGAGTTTATCTTGCAATTCTGATTTCATACAAATGCGAGATATAAAGTCAGAATTGTGAGTTATGAAGTCAGAATTGCAAGTTATAAACACAATTCTGAGATAAGTCATAATTGTGAGATATAAACTCGCAATTGCGAGAAAAAAAGTCAGAATTGTGAGAAAAAAGTTTAAATCTCGTAATTCTGACTTTATTTCTCACAATTGTGAGTTTATATCTCGCAATTCTGACATTATAACTCGCAAATGGAATTTGAGAAAAGAAGTTAGAATTGCGAGATGTAAACTTAAAATAACGTTAAAATATACGTTTCCATATGAATCACACTGATGCAGTGAGATCCAGGCAGGCAAGCAATGATGTCGGATGTCAGAGGTCAAATTTGAATAAGGAATAAAAAATTTTATTTAAAAAAAATAAAAAACAAAACAAAAAAAAATCTAAGTATTAGTAGGCCTATCCAAAGTATTGTGTCTAATAGATGAAGTTTGTGAAGATCAGAGTATAAAGAAAGCATATAACCCAAAAGAAGTAAGATATTTGCTGAATGCAAGAAGAAGAAAAAGAGAAGAAGCAGCAGAAGAAAAAACCCTTAGTCATCTGAAACTAAATATTTTATATGCTAACAGGAAGGGACTAGGGAAAGTACCTATTGAAGTTCTTTGAACTTCTCTTGCAACCATTTAATGATTCACTCAAGACGTACCCTGACAGGTCTTATTAGGTCACTATGGTCCTTTTAAGGCACATGGAATAACTTAATAATCAATTCTGGTTTTATCACCTTTAAAACCTTAAAGAAAATATCACAGATCTTGCATTATCTCATGTCTGCAGAGATGGAAAGTTGGAAACAGACATATTTTGATACCAAGTTACATCACTAATTCGGAAGGAAACATCCACTCGATCTCACAGCACAGAAGAGACACAAAAGATCTTACACTTGAAAATAATCAAACATATCAGAGTATATACTAGTACAATATATGTAAAAAATTATTAAAGAAATCAATAACGTAAAAGAATCATGCTTATTAATGATGATTAAATGAATACAGCTATCAATGACTAGAATTCATAAAGAAAAGAATATAGGCTACATCACACGTTTATATAAAAATTGCTGTCGAGGCTAGTTACATTTTCTAATGAGACTGATCTGGAGTAGGCTATAGGAAGTATGTATATATGAATGCAGCCCAACAGTAATCGAAAGAACTATGCACCATTGTATTATTGGATTACCTACCATGTATTTTGGAAATGAACTATAAGGTAGGCTATTCTTTGAAGTAGGCCTTCCATGTAAATTGGCTACCATTGTACAATAATACGGTATTCATTAGCTTGGCCTACATTGTATACTATACTGTGTAGTAAATTTAATACCATCACTCACTGTACCGTCACAAAAGTCTATTTTTTATAGACAAAGGTAGTGTCACATAAGCACATAGCAACTGCAAATTTGCAGTTTAATTATTTTGAAGATGTTTTGTTTTCTTATAAACATATTACAGAGGGTACAGCATATTTTATTTAAAATTAAATATATTAAAGGTACACTATGTAACCTCTAGCGGTTAAAAAATGAAACTGCACGCGTCTTGCGGAAGAACACAGGTTGTGGTTCGGCTCTGCTCCGCTGTGTGGATGAATGTGGTTCGAGGAACCGGAACACAGAGCAGAGCTAATGGTCAAACAAATAACGTTTTTTGTTTTTACAAGCGATGATTCCTCAAAGATTTGCCGTTTTAATGATCAATGATTCATTTTTCTCGTTCGTTGTGCCGACAAAACTTCACGCTACCAATAAAGACGGAGCTACTTTTCTCTGTGACTCGCACGGTACGTCTGCAATCTCCCGCCAAACCTTCCCGACAGCTCTTAAATATAAATAATTATTATAGGTTTATCAACATGTATTTGTATAAAGTAGATGGATTTTCTTTGCACTCTTTCAGTAATAACATTTTGTTGTTTTTATTTAAAAAGTTACAAACTCACTGACCTTGATGCAGCTGAGATCCTGCCTTGCAGTACCAGTAAGCGTCCAGAGAGGGGCGTCAGTAGAGGAGTAGTATGAGAAATGGGCTGGACGAGAACTATCTTGGTCGGCTGAAGCTCATGCGCTTTTACACTGTGGATTCCGTTCAGAGCGAAATACACTGACAGCATCGGCTCCTCTTTCTGTGTCTGTGTGCACACCGACAGCCAGGGTCAGCAGACACTTTCTACCGCTTTGCAAAAACATCTTTTATCTAATTTCCTCGGAGGAGACGCGTTTCATCGCTGCAGACGCACAGCGCATGTTCCTCTAAACCAGAGTCCACCTGTGTGTATGTGTGAGAGTGGGAGAGATTTGTTCATTTCCAGGAACGGGGCTGTGCAACTCTTCTTCCTCACAGGACCGCGAGGAGAATCCGTCAACGTCATTTATACGGGAATAACAGCTTTGATTTTTCTACGGAGTGATTATTATGCGCGTCCTGTGCGGATTGTAAGAGAGGAACTTAGTCGCCCGTTTGCTCCAGATCCAAAGGGACAGATCTGCTCGTTCCAGCAGGGAATACTCGGGTTCGGAAGAAATTCCTGTCCATATTTGAGTACTTGGGAGAGACAGAAAGAGCGCGCACAATGCCACTTGCTCAACTGGCAGAACCATGGCCCAAAATGGAGCTGGTGCAGTTGGAGACGGAGGTGAGAGGTGGTGAAATCACAGCACTAAAATTATCTGATTTAATGTGCCCTCAGGGTTCCAATATCCGTGCCAGAGGTCCACGTGTTGGTCATGGGGAGTTAATGAGAATTATAGCAGTCGTATAGAAATGTGAAACTTTATAATGCAATGATACAAATCACTAAACACTGGTGCAGAGTTCTGCAGGTATTGGCAGACTTGACTGAATGTTCTTTTGGAGCGCGAGCATGTCGCGCGCCTCGCTAAAGTAGCGCAGGTTAGATGTTTTGTAACACTGGATGGTCATTCCACGAAACGCTGCCTAGATCAGTGTCTTTAACAATAAAAAAAAACTGTCATTAATTTTTACTATAACTTATAACAGACATTTTCCTCACACACACAAAAAAACATCCAGAAACTTTCTTTACGTGGATGCATGTTTTGTATAGCCTATATATTAAGAAAATGAAATGTTTTAAAGTTAGCTTGAGGTTATATAATGAAACTTAACTCTTAAAGAATTCTTTAAAATCAGAAAATTGCATAAAAATCTTACATGCATAAAGTGGTGACACTTTATTTTGATGGTCCCTTTTGAACATTCTGTTGACTATAAGTAACTTTGCAACTACATGTCAAATAAGCCTCATTAGAGTATTAGTAGACTGTCTGCTTAAAGGGATAGTTCACCCAAAAATGAAAATTCTGTCATCATTTACTCACCCATGTTGTTCCAAACCTGTATAAATTTCTTCATTCTGCTGAACACAAAGGAAGATATTTGGGAGAATGTCAGTAACCAAACAGATCTCGCCCCCCCCCATTGACTACCATAGTATTTATTTTTCCTACTATGGTAGTAAATGGGGGATGAGATCTGTTTGGATACTGACATTCTTCCAAATATCTTCCTTTGTGTTCAGCAGAACAAAGAAATGTATACAGGTTTGGAATTACTTATGGGTAAGTAAATGATGGCAAAAATAAATTTTTTGGGTTAACTATCCCTTTTAATATCTGATAACTCTTTATTGTGATGGTTCGCCAACAGACTTTCTACTGACTATAAGTAACTTTGCAAATACATGTCAACTTATTCTAACCCTAACCGTACCAGTCTACTTATACTCTAGTAAACACTCTAATGAGAGTTAGTAGATATGCAGGCGCAACGTTACTTATAGTCAACAGAATGAGTTAAAGGGACCATCAAAATAAAGTGTAACCAAATCTTTTTCAAAATGGAATAGGCTCCAATTTCATGGAATGACTCTGCAGCTTGTATTTTCTTTAAACTCTAGTTGAAGAACATTGATTTTCTTACGTTCTGCTCAGTGAACTGACTGTTTCTTGCCCTGCTGTTTGTTTTCTCTGGGGTACATGTGAAATGTCAAATAAATGAATGAATAATACAGCAGTCTAACGTAATAAAAAGCACTAGTAGGAAATAGTAATTTTTTGAATCATTAAGCACTCTTGGATTTGTGTAGCCAGACTGTTTATTTGTTTACGGGACAAAACTGTAGATTTATTTGAATTTTTTACTGCTTTAAAATACATCATAGTGAATCCCAATTACAGCCAGATGTTTGTAACGATCCATAGTATAAGCTGATCTCCTGTCTTTCTTAGCTTTCATACAGTTTGATGTTTTTTACTTCTTCAGAAGAGTTTCACTTCCTTTTCGTTTGCAAAGATATATTCAGATATGTTGGTTTGAGGAATCATATCTTTTGATCATAGCATACAGTGGTCTAGTTAATTTCAGTGTTGTACTACAGTAAACTTTCAGGCCTTTGCATTGTACAGCACTGGAGTTTGCTCCACCAGTTTTGGCTGGAGACCAAGTTTATAACTACAGGGCAAGCAGAGACGATATGGCCTGTGACGTCCATGACTAATGAGAATGGAAGAAAGATTTAGTTTCTTATCTTGCTCTTAGACTAATGCTGATCTCTTTTGAGAATTGCTATAAGAGACATGTTATTTAGTCTTTTGTTCCTGTCATTGTAATAATCTGTACAATTTTGAGCTTAAATTAACTTTCCTTCTGCCTTGCCCTCTGGTCGTTCATCCCTGTAATAGTTTCACCAATCAGGCGACAGCCAGTTTGCTGCAGAAACATTCTCATTTCTTTTCAGTACTTTGAACAAAATTCATTCTGCAGAAGTGCAGGTGAAAAAGAGAGGCAGAAATGAATTTAAATTTACTCATTTTGCAGAATAACCGTACTGATTAGAATCTTATTTCAGCGTTTCAGCAAGTACCACAAGACCTTAAAAGTGCTTCCTGATGTAGATTAGACCAAGAAAGGCACAGGATGTCAAAACACTTGATTTTTATTTATTTTTATTTTTTAAAGAAAAGCTTTTCAGCTTCATCCTTGACAGTTTTTACTGGCAGTTTTACATACTTGCAGTGCTTAAAGACCCTTCAAACACACATTTTGTGGACATACAAGATGTCGGGAAAATGTGTTGGCAGAGTCCAGATGTAACTTTTACACACCTGCCATAGGTGAGTAAATTGATCTTGATTTTTACCAGCCATGTAAATGTGTTTTGCATTTTTTTAAATATATGAACTCCAGATAAACAGAAATTGCATCAGATGCGACAAAAGTGTTCTTGTGCACAAAGAATCATCAGCAAGTGTCAGATTATCATTGTTACATTTCAATTTAAAGGGGTACTTCAGCCCTAGCAAAATGGGCTTTCAATAAAACTTGGCTGCCTATACAATAGAAAGGTGAAAGATTTTTTGAAATCAGTACTACCTGGCTAGAGAAAACAGAAAAAAGGCTGTTGTCTTTCCAAATAGTCAGGAAAACACCCATAGTACACTGGGCATTAGGGGTGGGAGAAAAAATCGATCCATTGCGATTCTTTCTCCAATGATTCTGGTTCGATTCTGAGAATATCAGAATCGTTTCTGAGCTTAGTTTATTCAGATGTGCGCTGACACTGCGTGTGCTTTAGAAACACCCGGATTCTGCTTGCTTCCAATTCCTCACACACATACACCACTCAAACCTTCCGTAAAATAATCTTTCATAAAGTTCGGAAAGGTTGAAAGTGAATTACAATGACATTCGCGGGCTTCACTGCATAGGATGCGCTGTGAGAGATGCGCACTTTGTTTGATGTTGGTGTGCGCGGTCTCGCCCGTCTGTATTTTCACAGATTACATCACATATATTTAAGTAGACTAATTAAATTAATATGATAAATGTGCAACTAGTTGACTGATTGCTTAAATTAAAAATCTTTAGTCGGAAGCAGCCCTACTATTATGTTAAGGTTTTGCTCAGAGCATCAGCTGTTCACCTCTTTGATGGCTGTGCGCTCTCTAGGGTTCAGCAGTGATGTGTGCTTGTAATCATACATACTGCACAAAGATGATTGGTAGTAGTGTTATTTCAAAGCCCTGCAGCTACATGGAACCTGGAGCCTGTTCAACAAGGACTTCCAACCCTTTGTTGGTTAGATGTTGGAGAACAAAGGAAAACATTTGAGGCTGTATGCTTCTATTATAGGACAGGCTTTCAGTGAGCTCCAGGAGTCACGAGTTTTGTTCTCGCTCCTTCACCGGAAATTTATTCCTGTGAACCCAGGAGCTTCCCAGATTTGCTGAAAGTGTCTCGACGGTATATCATAGTGTATGAGGCTCTTTCTGTCCCACAGGGAGGGGTTATGTTTCACTAGGAAGAGCCAGCCTGACTGTGTCCTACGAGCCAAGTTGTTATCTTTGAACTGAGATGGATTCAAATATTAGTGTTGCTGGATTCACTTACATTGATCAGATATTCTCTGCTCTCATGCTTTCAGTTTCAGTTCTAAAAGAATATTCTAATAGAATATAAATTAAATTCAGTCAGATTTCTCCCATTTGCTTTCTTGTTCTTTCAACTTCTTCATTAATACCACACACACAACGCCACATGCTTCCAGCATATGAGCCTCGGGAATATCCGTTGCTTAAGTTGTGTGTTTCCGGTCTCAGCTGTCAGTATGTGCAGCGGTTTGAAACGTGAGAAGGCATAGCAGCGCATGATGGCCGGGAATATGGAGATGATGTGATCCGGAAGTCTGAACTAAAAGTCCAAATTCCTTCCTGTCATCTCTTTTTAAATCCTTGTCACCTGTGAACACCAGTCAGAGTCTTTCTCTTTGAAAGTACTGAACGTTTATCTTTAATTCATCAGAGAGTTTTAATGATTCATCTGTGGTTTCATTCTTGATTGGATTCATCTGTAATTTCTTTGTCTTCCTTTCCATTTATCTCTCTTGTGTCTTAACTTTTCTTTATTCCCATCACTCCTGCTTTCTGTTGCCTTCTTTTAACAAGGGCACACACATTCTGTCAGACCTTTGTCATTGATGTCACATTCATTGTTGTTCATTCTTGCTTACAATGGAGTCTTACACGCCTGTCAGGTTTGACATTGAAATAGACACAAATGTTCTGTGTGTATGTCAAATGCCTGAATCATCAGCAATTCTGACTCATTTATTTCCTTCCTTTACTCAATTTTTCCCCTTCCTTTTCTTACTTGCCCTTTTATTTGGCTTTCTTTTTCATTGCTTTCCCCAATTGCTTCGTCTCTGACATCATTCGCATGTCCCAACAGCATCACCTGATCTGTAGGTTTAAGATGATATTACATAATGGGCTAGTTGCATGTTCCTCTTGCTCTGAATGCAGTGTGAACTACTCGGGGACTTCAGAAGGATCTAGAAACCTTCAACTCCCACTTTCACCTGTCAGTCATATTTGTGAGGAAGTGAGTCCCACGTAAGGACAAGTCTGACTTTTGATATCGGTTCCTTCAGGGCCTGAAGAAATGAAATTTGTCTCTTCACCTAGTCTAGATGTGTTTTCTTCTGTCTAAGGGTGCTGGAGAGTTGATATTTGACTGGACTAATATCACACTATAGAGAAAAATCCAGCATTTGTTGTGCAAATACTGGAAGTTTGCAATATATTCAGGGATTTTCTAGTTAGTGTTTCTGTTATTAACTCTTTCCCTGCCAGCATTTACTAAAAAGTTGTCAGCCATACTTACTTGTGCGTAAGCAACTTCCATCCACTCCTTCTGGTTTACGCTCATCTTCTTCTTCTTTTGTTTTTGGATCCGGAGATGGTGTGCTATTTCAGAAGATTCGAAACAGCACCGCTGTTGCATAACAGTGAAAACATGGATTGCCGGAAAATTCGTCAGTGGTGGGGAAGCGTTGTGTCATAAATGACAGACAATCTTGTCAATGGCAGGAAAGAGTTAATGTTCTGTATACAAGTAAAGCAAAACACTGCTGAGAAAGGGGAAAAAAATGAAAGCCTTCATCAGTGGACTGTAAAACACTGTAGGTTTTCTTAAAACCTGTTGCTCTCAATTAGTTTTACTTGTCATTTAAACGTCAAGTGGTGACCCAACTCACAAAGGTCAAAACAAAAATGTCTTTAAAATCAAACATTAAAATGCATTAATAGTACCATTAACATGACAGGCTGAATAGGAAAATTGGCATTTCTAAAGGTCTCTTGAAATTTCTTTTCATGCTCTTGATAGCCATTAATTCACCCATAAAGCACATTGTGCTCAACAAAAAAACATTTATCCTCGCAAGAGAACTTTTATTCAAATGGTTTTTGTGTCTCAGAGAATGTCCATGTGTCTGATTTGACTGGCTTCTTCCAAGTGGCTGATGCTTTTTTGCAACTCTCTCTGTTCTCTCCTGTAGGGCTGGGCAATAAACAATATCATAGCGAGATTGCGATGAAATTTACATCGATAACGATAAGCACTGGAGATTTTTACTCGATGGATTAATCTAACAGCCTATCACACAGCAGAAATAAACATGACAACAGCCTGTCACCGCATGTCGCTAATAAGTGATTTCTGCATGTCTCTGTGTGAATGAAAGGGATGGTTTTGTCTGATACACAAACTCGCACACATGAGACGCTCATGTTATATGTTGGGTTTTCATGTTTTATGGGAACATTCCATAGACATCCTGATTTTTATACTAGACAAACTGTCTATTCTATCCCCCAACCCTAAATCTACTAGTGTTGTGATGATACTGGAATTTCTAACTTCGATACGATACCTTGAAAAGTACTGATATTCGATACCATTTTTGATACCACGAGGAAAAAACGCTGCATATACTGTCATATAGATATTTTTAATATTATTTCTTTTTTGTCCATCCATTGAAAGTCTAGCCAATCAAAAATTGAAGAGTTCAGATGCAAAAGCCTCTAAGTGCCATCTGAAATTTTCTTATAAAATTAGCATTTTTATCAAGCTTGTATGTTTGTGTTCAGTTATTTCACTTTAATGGCAATGCAAATTACCTATTAATTGACATTAAAGTGAAATTACTAAACCTAAACCTACAAGCTTGATAAAAATGCTAATTTTAGAAGAAAATTTCAGATGGCACTTAGAAGCTTTTGCATCTGAAGTCTTCAATTTCTTCTGAAGAGATCGCTTTATATGATAAAGCTTTTAAGCTTTTTTTTCATATAAAATGTTGATCAATTACCATTACAATTATCTCACAAATTTTTGCTAACTCATTGTATTTGTATTTCAATGGGGTCATTTTGTTGCAATAACTTACACACAGCACAAGGAAGCTTGATTTCAAATGGTTTCAGATATTTTATACATATCAAAATATCGATATTTTTTGACAACACTAAAACCTACCCATCACAGAAAACTTTCAGCACTTTTAGATTTTCAAAAAACATCACTTAGTATAATTTAAAAGCTGTTTTCTTCATGAGGACTAAAAAATGTCCCCAACAAGGATTATGGATATTGCCATATTTGTGCAGACATTTTGTCCCCATAACGTAGGGTATACCTGAACCACACACACACACACACACACTTCCTCCCACCTCTCCGGAACAGTTTGGTCCCAATTACTCACATTCTATTTCTGTAGCAGGGTCTCATTATGAGAGAGTTGATGTTAATTTTTTGCAGACGGCTCTTTTATCACTTTCATTTGCATCGTGTTTTCAGGAAAAGAGTTTCAGGGTCACATATGACCTGCGGCCCTGATCAATAGGCTGTTATGTTGTGTTTTTATTTTAGTGCATTTCACATGCACTCAATCTCCTTGATCTCTCTCTGTCCATGTGTGTGTGTTTGTTGTTCATTATATGAATAATAGTTTCATCATCATAATAATAATAATAATAATAATAGTGTGTTTGTTTTTCTAGAAAACTGGAAGTTGCACTGAAGTTTCAGTTCTATTCTGTTTGTCCTTTTAACCTCCTGAGGTAGTATCCTGAAAGGAAACACATAATTTAGACATGCACACATCACACAAGTGATATTTTGTTTCCATTTTTTTATTTTTTTTGTGTATCTCTCTGACCTTTCATAAGGAAATTAGGTACAAATTTCTCCCTTTCATTCCCTTTGTGTTTGATAGCAGCTCTCTCTACAATCTATCATATGTACATCTTACACTGTATAAAGATTTCAATAAGCTGGATTCAGCAATGTGTTGTATGTGTTAAATGTGTGCATTAATTAAGCACAGCTCATATTCCCTTATCAGTTTCATTACAGATATCTGGTGTCACAGATCACTTTGACACAGTCCGTTAATGACTTACGTAAGCACATATAATTTCTTGTATGAACTGAGTTATGTAAGCCAAAGTGTTTTATTTCTCTGCCACTAACATCATTAAACAAAATTGCAAATGTAATGGCTGTCTTGAAACCCATCTTCTATTATTTGGTAGATAGGCTCGCCCCAAACTCACGCCATTGGCCGAGGTGCTCAGTGTTTTGATACCACCTAAGTTTTTACCTTTTCTAATGAGTAAACCTTAAGAATTGATCATTTATATTGTTTTTGCATTTAAGCTCAAGTACTTTAACATAATAAATTACACACTTCATCATTAAGCGAGCGGGATACTGCCTTATTTGGAGCCATTTTTGTCTTTTTTCTGTTCATTTTGGTTATTTAGGTTTATAATATTTGTTGTTGTTCTTTAAAAAAAAAGTCTGTGGATGACCAGAGGTCTTACTACACAATTTAGAGATGATATCTGAAGGTCTTTGCAGTTACCACAGAAACCTCTTTTCTCAAACCTCTTGTATTTATTGTCATCAAAAGTGACATTGACGGTAAATCACTTTTCTAAGACGAGTCTTAACTTCCGGAGCACTTGAGTGAATCGATCTGAAGTCGGCATAAATAAACTGAGCTCTGACTTTGCATGTGACGAATCCTTGATCTTTGTCTGTTTTTCGTTTTTCTATGAGCAGCCAGAATTGTTTTCTTCCTTCCTCCAATTCTTTTAATTTTGGCTCCTTCAGTTCCTTCTCTTCTCGCTCAAGGTTCTGTATTAAATGAAATTTAAAGCAATCGCCTGTGCAGGATGTGATTGTGTTTTTCTGCCGGTTCACGAGAGAATTCACCATTAGGACTGCAGAAATCAGTCGGCCATGCTGGCAATTCTGCATCAGAAAACGAATAAACAGTACTTACACACATTCTCTCTTTGTCTTTATGTTTGTACATTGTTTGTTTGCGAGGTATAGAGACTGACAGAACTCAATTGTGCTTTAATAAATGAATAAACTGTTCATGTTTAGCTAAGATCAACTGGTCATGTAAATTCTCCTAGGGGGGAAATGGCCATGAGGAAGGCTTGTCTACATGTTTTTACAGTATTTAGATCTATTTTACATGTGTTTTGATTCTTGGTGGTTTGTTCGCATCTCATCTGAGAGTTTTTATTAATGGGGCTCAATGTTGGTCGTCCATCATTAGATACAGTTCCCAGATGTAGACATGTACTCAGTCTTTTTCCTGGTCCTCTGTAAGCCTTTTTACACTGTCCTTAAACCTGAATCTGTTTAAACCCTGGGTTAAAGCCTGTTTTAGCCCTGGCTAAAATTTTGCAGTTTAAACAATGCAGTGTTGGATTTTTCCTGCAAGTTGTTTAGCAACAGTCAACCAATCATAAACAGCTTCTGAGCTTACCTCCATTAAATATTCATGCAGTTACTTTGTACTGTCTTGCTATGTATTTACGGTAACACTTTACAATAAGGTCCCATTAGTTAACTTTAGTTAAAGGGTTAGTTCACCCAGAAATGAAAATTCTGTCATTAATTACTTACCCTCTTGTCATTCCAAACCGTAAGACCTTCGTTTATCTTCGGAACACAAATGAAGATCTTTTTGATAAAATCTGAGAGCTCTGTCCCTTCATAGACAGCTACGCAACTGACACTTTGATGCTTCAAAAAGTTCATAAAGAGATTGTAAAACTAATCCATATGAATTGAGCAACTTAGTCCAAATTTTCTGAAGAGACTCGATCACTTTATATAATAAACAGATTGAATTTAGGCTTTTATTCACATATAAACATTCATCAACTCACATCCGTTGTGGTAGACGGAAGCTCAAGCATGTTTGCTTGATGTGCGAGAACCAATGAGGTTCATTCTTGTGTGTTACGCCGCACGTTTGAGCTTCCGGAAGAGGTTTGTTCTCACGTGTCATTTAGGTTTGCCTGAGCTTCTGTTTATGTTCGCTGATCAGTGTATTTTAAGATATGTCAGTGCAAGTTGCTTTCAGTTAAGACCGCTCAAACATGCATTTTAATCTGGAACTATTCTTAATCCTTATCTGTGAAACCGGCCAATGATGTTGCAAGGGAGAGGGGAAATTAATGTTTTTGTTTTAAAGATTACAAGGGCCCATGAATACACGAACAATGCAGTCATATTTTGAACTTATGCTGTATCGATTCTGCAGTACGATCTCTATAATCATAAAGCACACAAAATAAACAGTGTAATAAATGTATATTTCTTTTATTATTTATATATAAAATCAAGTTTATTATTATTATTATTATTGGTGTTGTACAGTGAAATCTCTGTATTATAGAATTGCATCTGAAGATCCATCTTGTGGGCAGAACAGATGTTCAAGCACATTCACAGAAAGAGAGTATATGAGTGTATCTAAGCAGCCGAGCCTGCATAAATGCCCCGGGACTTGGGAGCCATTGATTATGTCATCTAGACATAACACGCATTTATGATTTTGACACCAAAGCTGTGAGCCTTCAAGTACATGCGTGCACACTCATGTTTTGATAACTAGTGCTATTATTCTAAAATATGTATAAATAAATCTTTTTCTGTTTCTCTTTCAGAATGGACAGAGCACCACTGAAGATGGAGTCACTGCAGCTGTTAAGGTAGGACCCAGCTGACCACATATGCAAATGCAGTTGATCAGGATGGTTATAACACTTTTTTTCCTCAAAAACATCTAGAAGAACTTGATATTCTCCAGCAATTCCAGAGTCTAAAACATGTCATTTTCAGATGTTACTTTTGTTGATCCATCTTTAATTTCTGGGCTGAACTATGCAGGCGGAGACCTTGAATGTCCAAAACCACTACTTTTCAGGAAATGGAAAAAACAATATTTTTTGTTTAAATTTAATTAAATCAATGTGAAGTTGAGTTGATATTGTGGCTTTGTATATGGTCAGAAACTTGCATGTCATTATATTATTAACATTTTATCAAAATTTGTCCACCATTAGAATGGCCACATCTGAGATACTAAGCTCATCGCATTACATTTTCATCAACTTAACAGGGTATAAAGTTTATTGTAGTTATGTGGAACAAAAGGTGAAGTACTACACACAGGCTATTTATAACAGTACTGGCTATGCATATGACTCCATGACAAATGCTAGACTAAAGGCCCAGATATATTTACAGTGAAGTTCTTCTCTTAGGGGTGAAAAGTTTGAAAAACATGACAAACGGTAGACTATTTGCGAACATCCCGACGTTGTCTACGCTACTGAGAGCGACGTTTTGATGGATATGTAAACGTGCTATGCGCTTTCCTTTCAGTAACAAAATAATCACACAACAGAAATGACAGCAGTGAGAAAATGCTGTACCAGTTCTTTGTTTACCCTTGCATTGCAAACAAGCAGAGACAGTCCAAAATGTGTGCGGCACTTCATTGGGTGGAGTTACGTCGTTTTACCGTCAGTTTGAGGATCCAATGGAGTTACGAGCTTTAGTCACAAGTTTTTTTTAAATGCTTTTCATTGGTTAAATATTTGCAAAACCTGCAGACAGATGTAAAGTGTAACCAATAGCAATGATTTATGAAAAAATAAAAATGACATGAAGTGAAAATAAGGAGATGCAAGGTTTCTGCCTGACAGCGACAATAAATATAAAATCCTTTTTTCACAAATCAATTTTTTTGTCTTGTTCAGATGAAATGAGGAGATTTGTTGGGAAATGTTTGAGCCAATTGTGAATGCCGCATTTGAGACCTCAGAGCCACTTCTGTCTCACAGGAGTTTCTGGGGTATATTGGCAGGTTTCTGAATCAATCAATGGAACAAGTGCAAAAAGAAATCAGTCTAGAGTTCTGGCTCAGAGACTCAAAGTCCTCTTTGTGTGTCTGAAGGGTTTGAATTACTCATAGCCCATCTGTTCCGGGGTTCATCTTGACTTTTTGCAGCCTGTCTATCTTACAGTATGGGGAAAGCCTCTCTCTCTCTCTCTCATGAATCCCTATTTGTTGTGTTTTCATGTGTAACATGAGCCTGAAGTGATGGACAGAGAGACAGCCTGTCTGCTCCCACAGCATGTGCTTTTCTCTGTCTTTCTGAACGGTGAGCTCACCAAAGAACTGCAGTGAAGCTCAGTCAAGGTCTTGTAATGGTTTATTCCCCAGAGTCTGCAGCTTGATATTTTTGGGCCTTTAATTTAGTCTGTCTAAAGACAAAATTACCTTATTTGAGCAATAGTTTAACTAGTCTCGGAGTCTTTAGCTGTGAATAAATTATTTTGTGAATGTTATACAAATACTATGCATAGCATTTAATTAGTCAAGACTAATCAATCAACTACTGATTAATTATTGATTGTGTATAATCAATCTGCATTTGTTTGAATGTGACACTGTAATTCTTTAAGCGTGTTGTATTTCCTGATGTTTTTTGACAGTAATTGCATAATGATAATTTGTTTGTTGAGTTATCATGATGAAGTTAGGATGTCTATATTGCACAGCTCATGAAATGCTCCATTTCCAGTGTGGTTTGACTAAAACAATGAGGGGGAAAACTAACTTAAAGGGTTAGTTCACCCAAAAATGAAATTTCTGTCATTAATTAACAAAGTCTATTTTTGTTTTGTTTTGTTTTTGCGCACAAAAAGTATTCTCGTCACTTTATAACATTAAAGTTGAACCACTGTAGTCACATTGACTATTTTAACGATGTCTTTACTTTTCTGGACTTTGAATGTGGAAGTTACATTGCTTTCTATGGGAGATAAAAAACCTCTGATTTGATCAAATATATCTTAATTTGTGTTCCAAAGATGTGTGGAACGACATGAGGGATGAGTGAGTAATGCAGTGGTTCAACCTTAATGTTATGAAGCGACAAGAATAGTTTTTGTACGCAAAAACAAAACAAAAATAACGACTTTATTCAACAGTATCTTCTGTTCTGTGTCACTCTACTACGCTCTTTACGTCCAGCGCTTCCAGGTTCTACGTCAGAATGCCGTCTCATTATTGGCTGGCTCCTGCGTCAGCATCACACGCATGTGTCATGCTGCTCACGTGAACAGCTTCGGCCAATACTGAGCCGCCGTTCTGACGTAGAACCTGGAAGTGCTGGACGTAAAGAGCGTAGCAGAGTGACACAGAACAGAAGATATTGTTGAATAAAGTCGTTACTTTTGTTTTGTTTTTCCGTACAAAAAGTATTATTTTCGCTTCATAACATTAAGGTTGAACCACTGCAGTCACGTTGACTGTTTTAATGCTGTCTTTAGTACCTTTCTGGACCTTGAAAGTGTTGGTTAAGTTGCTGTCTATTGAGAAGTCAGACAGCTATTGGATTTCATCAAAAATATCTTAATTTGTGTTTCGAAGATGAACGAAGGTCTTACAGGTGTGGAACGACATGAGGGTGAGTAATTAATGACAGAATTTTCATTTTTGGGTGAACTAACCCTTTAAGGGCAACAATTCATTGTGTTTGGTCTCTCTCTTCTGTTCCTCTCAACCAGTTTACAGCAAAGAAGGCAAAGGATTCTGAAATTAAGAAAACAGACAAAAAACAATCAATAAACAGCAAATATTTTTAAATTAAAAGTTATTAATATTTGCATCCACATTATTCATTTCACTCATTTTATAATGAAACAAACGGGGAATTTTGAAAAACTGCTGAAATGGTGACTAACATAAAAACAACCCCCGGGAGCATCTGTGAGTTTTACAGTTTTCACTGTTCAGCCTGTCGCCCAGAACGAGATCACACAAAACTTGTGTTAAATGAAGTGATTAAAAGAAACTCAACAACGAAACATCATAACTATAGGCTATAACGTACCAAATCAGATCAAACACATTAAAACATCCTGCATGACCTTACAAGTTCTGGTCATCATTTCCTCCAATATTGCCTGCATGTGGCACACAACATGCAGATAAATATATCGTGACCACGAATGAATAATTAGTTCCCTCGATTTAGTAAATCTTGTCCACATTGTACTATTTTGTTCACTCGGTTTGATTTTAAATAAGGCAACGAATTATTGTGATTTTACAACCTAGTCACGATTTAGTAAAATAAGGGAACTATTTAAAAAATAGTATGCACGATTTAGCAAATGAATGAGAGAATGAATTCTATCGTGCACGATTTAACGTTACTTAATTCAATTCAATTCACATTTATTTGTGTAGCGCTTTTCACGATACATATCATTTCAAAGCAGCTTTACAGAGAATGCGTGTCAACATTACAATTTAAAGAATGCAGTTAGCAAATAATGTAATAATTTACAATTTACAATCACTGTTAGCAGTTTAACTGAACGTAGAAGCAATGAGCTCCTGGAAAAATGAATTACATTAACAATAATCAAGATATAGAATTTGTGCAATATGCATGATGATTGCGTCTTCCGAAATCCTCGCAGGAGTTGGCGCCGTCTCTTCATAGGTGTTGGTCATCTGAGGTCTTCTTAAGAGGCCGGATCCAAACTGAAGCTGATGTCCTCTCTAGTCACCTCGGGACGGGTCTCCCGAGGCAAAACAGAAAAGCAAATGGAGAGTAATTAGCGTAGCTGCTGTTCATAACATTAAGCAAAGATAATCATGTGCAATTGATCTGATATGAGATGCATTATGTGAACGCTTGGCTAAAGAGATGCGTCTTTTACGAAGGTAACTCATTAAGAACACTCTAAACTTCAAATGTACAGAATTAAGTGATGACAACACAATCATCGAATGAAATTACGTTTGTTGAATAAATTAAATAAAAAAAATCGAATATAATGCAGTTTCTGTTGCTTACCTGTCGATAGCAGATGGAATGGAGTTTGGAGAAGCCTTCCATGATTGCGGGGTTTTTTCTTTCCACGCATGTGCACATTCCTTGCTTCAAGATGTATATTTTACACCATTTTTTTAATTTGCATCAAGTACTTTATTAATTTATGTAAATATGCCAGAGAATCACAAGTCAAATTTACTTGTCTGTTGGATGTCTAATATTTGCAAGTAAAAATTTAGTATGTATTTAGATTTTACTTAATATTCTAGAGTTTTCATTTTTACAAGATTATTCTTAGCAAAAGATGCATGATTTTTCCTGTTTTATTTACTTAGCCATAAAATAATTTTTTACAGTGCATGAAACTGTTTCATTAAAAAATACATTCTTTGTTGTTCCATAATTTTTTTTACTTTTTTTTTTTTTTATCATTTTCACATTACAGTAATGAGAATGAGATATTTTTATTATTATGGTGATTAGAATTTTGGGTTGTCTGTAATATTGTCACAGTTTAATGTTCAAAATATGTCTCATTTCTTTTGATTTAGGCGTGACATTTGACCTGGACATGTTTTCAAATGCTGAAACACATTAACAGAACTAGCGCGGCACATAGCAGACAAACTGATAACAGGCTGAGCCCGTGATTCATGAGGCCATTACTGCTGGCCGATCCACCAGCTCACGATCTGTCACTGGTCCCTATGATACATGCTGATTGGTTGTTGTTGTGGGAACACTTAGCATAAATCACACAAGTTTTTATTTTATTTAATGTCAGCAAAGAGTCGTTGGTGAGGGTCATTCAATTGGTGATGAACTTAGATGTGATCAATGGTCGTCATAAATACAAAGTCAATCTGTTTGGAAGGACAGGGTCGGCAAACAATCCAGCTATGGATTGCAGCTAATCTGAAGCAAAACAAGCCCACATGCACACAAAAGCAGACGAATTATATCAGATTGAATTCTTCAGAAGCCCTTAGCTAATATCACTTGTCCCTGTTTGCTAATTTTGAATTGGGATGTGTGAATAAATGGATGGATTTCTGCCTTGTCTTTAGTCTCTCTATGCAGTTATTTTGAAGCATCCTTTTCCTTTTTATTATGGAGCATCATGTCTAGGTCTATTAGAATGGTTGATGAGTGGGAACGAGTGTTGAATGGATGAATGTAGGAGATCAATTATAAAAAAGAACAGAAACAGCTAATTAGGTAAAGTCTGTTGCCCTTTATTTCACTCTCACTGAATGTTTTTTTTTTCTCCCCAGTGCTTTGATATTATTTGGCCTTGTTAAAGCTGAAGTGTGTATTTTTTCAGTGTTAAAATACTTTCTTCTCTCCCAGTTTAATGTGTGTAGACATATATCAAACAATAAAAACTGTTGCTCTGTTTGTTCCTGACCAGCCCGACACAGCAACAGTGGCTCAACCAATAGCGTGCGTTTGGGGGCGGGACTGTCTGGAGTGTTTGGGTAAACCTGTTTGAAAAATTTATTTTTTTTAGGATGGTAGTGGTGGAAACATAATGCACTTCAGCTTTAAATTGTTCAGTTTTCAATATAAAATGATAAAAAGCAGTTTAATCATTGTAATGAATAATAGATATATTCAGACATAGTATGTATTCAAGATGCCCATCTTGACACGGATCTAGACCCTATCTTCAGATGTTGGACCCAGGCTTCAGGATCGATATTGTACATGAATGTTGCTAATAATACTCCTCCCCAGAGAGAGCAGGCAGGAATAAATAGCTGCTTGTCCAGGAATCTGTCAGCCTGGGTCTTTAGTTGAGCAGAGTCATGCGTAACGTGTCAGAGCCTCAAGAGACAGTCTTGGGTGATAAGAACAGAGAATTTAATGAGACCTTATCATCTCTATTTCATGTAGTTTTTCAATTTCTCACTTTCATCCCACTTTCTTGCTGCTTTAGCTTTTTGTCATCTATTGCTCATCATCCTCTCTCTTTAACTGTCCATCTTTTTTCCATATTTCATGTTCATGTTTCCCCACTGTGTCAGAAATTAAAGATGCACTCAGTTATTTTTTTTTATTTTATCCTAACTGTTTTGGCAGTTTTCTTGGACTCTGGGAGTTGTCTTGGTAA
Organism: Anabarilius grahami; assembly: GCA_003731715.1. Taxonomy (NCBI): domain Eukaryota; kingdom Metazoa; phylum Chordata; class Actinopteri; order Cypriniformes; family Xenocyprididae; genus Anabarilius; species Anabarilius grahami. The sequence goes on from RJVU01051648.1 coordinate 12,830,795, forward strand.
ATGTTTTTATAAGTACTTTTTAGTTCCTTATTTTAATACTTTTTAATGAGAGAAACATTACTTGAGTGCACCTGTAGCTTTTTTATTATTATTAAGTGGCATTATTTGATCTCTGGAATTGTTTTGCAGGGGACTATTTTTATTTTATGAGGATTGTTTTTCTAACAATATAAAAACTGAATAAGTTTAAATTGTTACAGCTTCATATGGAGTCTTGATGATGTTATCTTGTGTATTATTATTATTATTATTATTATTTTTATTTTATTTTTTTTTGTCTTTTTTGTTAGCCCAAGTTCATTTCTAACCCTGGCTTGCCATTTTGTGAAACATACATCAGATAGGAAAGCCAAATTGGCTACAGCGCTTTCCCTCTGAACCGAGTGCACATAGAGCTCGAAACCTTGCATCAGTATCCAGAGTGAGCCTTGGCATAAATTGGCTGTGGTGACTGTCAGATCTCATCTTCACATAAGGTGAGCCTCCTCTGCCCCAAGTGTTATTTTGTTTTGTTTTTCGGCAGGTTAGGCGGTTCCTGAATATTATGCTATTCTTAGTCTTGCAGAACTTTTACTCAAGCCATTTGATTCTGTGATTTGATTCCATAGCCAAATTTTATTTGTGTAAAAGTAATTCTATTACTCTTAGTAATTCTATTAAAGAAAGTAATTTTACTTTGTTAGTAGTTTTACTAACAGAATGAAAAGCCTATAAATGTAAACACTATACTATAAACGGTACAAAATATAAGATTTAATTGATTCAGACTGACAAAAAAATTCTGTCCATGTAAACAGATGAGTCATTTCAATAAATTATTTAAGGTTTTGACACCTACGTCATTTTTCCCAAGCACATGCTGTACATATTGGCTCCATTAATTCATCATTCTGAAGTAAAATGAAAGTGGAAGATTATGGTCCTCTTCCATTAGCTTGAAAGTGGGCAATTAATGGCAATGACTCTGACTTTTACAGTGTATAGACGTGTGATCATTTGAGCAGAAGATTTATATTAGGGATGCACCGATACTAGTATCGGTATCGGGCCCCATACCAAGCTCATGTACTTGTACTCGTACTCGTACTTGTACTCGTACAAATACACCCGATACCAAAGACCGATACCTCACGTGATGTAACTGACAGAATTATCCATGCACAGAGACACCGGCGGCAGTAGCAGAAAGTCAGCCTCAGAGGTGTGGAAATACTTCAAAATGAATGATGACAACCCACACATTGCGAACTGCATGCTTTTAATGACAATTCATTATCGATTAGTGAAGGCGGGGTAAGCGGAATCGACACAGACCAGAAGCGCACACTCACTCTCTCGCACGCGCTCTTTCTTGCGCGCAATCCCAGTTTCTCTCAGACAGCGCACGATCGGTTCTCCTCGTGCATGAATGGTCAAATGCACACATAGTTGTCAAAATGTCCATCGTGTGGAGTATCCCATGTAAATACAGTCGGTTATGGCTTAAGTGGACGTAAACATTTGGCTGAAAACAGAATATGTGTCAGTATCCATGAATTCGGTCTTAAAGGCACCATAGCCTATATTTGTCATTAATGATAATAAAACAACAAAAGATGTTAAATAAATGTATACATGGTAAATAATGACCACTGTATCTGAAAAACAAGTTTATTTAATTTGTATCTCTATAGTATCTGTTGTAATTTGTTTGTAAATTTCTTTTTATATAACAACAATAATATATATTGGTAATTATGCCCTTTAAAGGTTATTGGACTCTGAAATTTTTGTTCAAGTTTGTGACAAGCACATAAAAATTATTACTTTTTTCATTAGAGTAATAATAAAGAAGCTGTCCTACATTCATCAGTCTCACTGTTTTGTGCTTGGAAAACTGCAACATCACAAAAAAAAAAAAAANAAAAAAAAAAAAAAGAGAGAGAGAAATTAATAAACGTATAGGTATCGGTATCGGCGAGTACTAGAAAAAAAGTATCCTTAAAAAATGGTATCGGTGCATCCCTAATTTATATATAGGATTTTACATCAGCTATTCTGACAAATCTTTAACTAATTTCTTGTAATTAGTGAATTATGTTGGGGGTGCTGAATATTTTCCATTACTTGTACCCTCTTGTCAAAACATGATCAAACTTCTGTGATCATTTTGTTTAAGGGTGGTTCCTCGTGCCTGGATCCTCTCCGTGTCCTCCCTTGTTTCCTCTCTTTTCTGGCCAAAATAATCATGCTGATAGCACCAAATATCTAGCATGTGCTCCAAAAACTGCTAAGATTCTGATTTGTTTTTGGTCATCTTATCAGAAGAATTTACTAGGATTTGTTTAACGAGGTGCAAAGCAGGGCTCGATTAAAAGGACTGCCTGATGGCCTGAGGCCAGCGTGAATGACTCTCGGGCCAGTTGATGGACCTGCCACTTGCCTGATCGGGCCAGTGCTGCATCATGATGAGAGTTTATCATTTGCACTTGTTTTTAGGCTTGCCAGTTTAAGTATTCAAGCACAAGAAGGCATGAAAGAGAACTTAATTCGGTTCTCGCACGCTATGTGAGAAGTTTTGTGTGCGCAACACACATCCAAAGCACGTGCCCAGAAAGTCGCTTTTTAGACAGCTCACAAATACTGAATTGAGTACTCTTTCTCGTCTTCTTGCAATTGAATGGACAAATTCACACAGAATTATGTCAAAATGCCGTCTTGGCGAGTATCCTCATAAACACAGCCGGTTATGTCTTAAACATCTGAACGTAAACAGTTGAGAAATAAATTGCATGTGTAACACTAAATTCGTCCAGGCATTCGGTCTTAAAGTGACAGCAGTCTAATATTCCTGTGGCTGTCGGTGTCATTAATGTTAATCAAACAACAAAGGACTAAGAAAAAAATCATCACTCACTGCTTTTGACTGAATAACTTCTGTAACTTTAATAAGCAGGGATTGAAATAATATTTTTCCCTCACCAGCCAGTTTGGTTACTAAATTAAGTTACCAGCCATTCAGGACTTCTACTAGCCAAAACAAAAATATCAGAAATAAACCAGATTATCAAAGTCACAGCTTAGATTTAAATATATTTTTTATTAAATCTGTTTCTGCATTTCTCTTAATGTGCGGACCTCTTTACGCAGTGTTTTGCTAATGTTTAAGGCTTCTGTTTGGGGAAGGGCTCTGATAGCGATGCCATGCAAAATGATAGAACATAATTTATGAATCATAACCCGTCAAATTGGCTAGTGTGTTGACATGCGTTACCCACCACAGTGGAATTTCACCCACATCTGGCGGGTTGGCAGATGTTAATTTCAAACCCTGTTAATAAGGATTAATCTATGTTTAATTTATAGTGAAGTCTATGCAGTGTTATTTTACATTTGATTACTTTATTCAATTTCTGTACCTGAAAACTACTGTTAGACCTACCCGAAAATCCAGACGGGGACAGTAGAAAAAATCATTAGCATTGAGCTTTGCAAGGTATCTCACTTTTTCCGCTTTCATCTTCAGCGGTCCGGTGATAAAAGACAGACCCTCTTCTCAGTCATCACTCCGATTTTTTAACATTTCTGCTAGTGACTTGTGCCAATTTAAGGAGTCATTTCCAAAGCCATTGCAGAGATTGGAACAGGATCAAAGGCACATGTGAAAATTGAAAGCGCAAAATTGATCCTGTATGAGACCGTTCAGCTCTAGAGAGCAGCAGAAGTACTAAACTACGAGTCAATTCCATATGATGGATGTATTGAGCTTCTCATCTGGTCTTGTGGTACAGTTCAGTCCTCTTGGCTCCACTTTCTGTGAGTGTATTTGCTGAAGTTTGTTTAAAAGAGTCCAAGCTGTTCTGTCTTCTGCTCTGTTTCTCTTAGAACTGAGGTTTCCAAGTGCAGGAACGCCCCTCTGGGAGAAGTCGAATCATTTCTTCTGTCTATAAAGAGCTGTCAGAACTTCTGCTCATTCTTTAGAGAGCCAAGAGAAAAGGAAACAGTAAGCAGGAAATTGAAGGCGGTGTTCATCCAAAAAAAAAAAAAGAAAGAAAGAAAGAAAGAAAAAAAGAAAAAGAAAATAACTTTTTTTTCAGAACATGATTATTATGATGATCAAATTGTTGTAAAATCTCTTTTCAAGGTGATTCAGGAAGTATGTCACCTGTTGTCTTCATTTTTAAATTTGTTTCGATGTAATATAATTTTGTTGAAAATAAAATAAAAGATTATTAAATAAAATAAAAGATTATGCCAACCTTCTTTTACACCCCCAGGTATTTTAATTATTTTTTCTTTATTATGATATCAGGAAAATTGTATCAATCTGGCATTTTTAACTTTATATCCCCCCCAAAAATATTAAAAATAATTTTTATTCAATAATTAAAAACAAGTAATTGTACTATTTTTACTGCATTTTTATTATTTTTTGTTGCATAAATGTAGATGGGCTAATAAAATGATCGTAACATCATTAGTCCACATAGTAGGCTAATAGTCCATTTAGACTCTTGAATCTTTATTAGTTCTTCCTTAAATTCCTTCACATAAAGTCCTTTCATTTCACTGGATTTTAGAGTCCCATGACGCAGTCATTCGGTTGTGTTTGCTTGCTCCATAATTGATGTCCTGTTTGTTGGAAAATGTTGTTAAATTGATGAATGTTGCCCCTGTTGTGTGTTTACTGTGTGCCGCTTTGCTGACTATATTGACCTTGTTGTCATGGTGTTTTATAATCGGCATGGCAACAGCATGAGGTTTCGATGCATTAAAAAGAGAGAGAGAGAAACAAGCATGTTGAAACATTGCAGCTTATTGTCAGTTGTCAGAGTTAGAGTAAAAGGTTTTTAATGAACGCATGTTCATAATTACTGACTATTGGCACTAATGAGAGCGAATGGAGCCTTGCCATAAAAAATGTTTGTGTGTGTGAGAGAGAGGTGTTTGTGTTAACGTGAGAGAGGTTGATGGATGTAGAAGCGCTCTGTTATAATAAACAAGCACAATGTGCACCATGATATAAACAGTCATTTACAGTATAATCATTTTCAAACTCTTACAATATGTTTGCCAGCTAAAGGCAATCCAATGTAATGCAATGCAGCCTCAGTGAAGTGAAATCGTTTGTCTAGCAAAATATGGCTGATTTATTCATGTGTTTGTTGAAAATATATCAGGTCCCTCTAGATGTCTGGCTATTGTTTACTGCCGAACCTTGCCTAAACACTGTGCCTCTATGACGACTCTTTAATATTTGATTGAAGCTCTTATGCTTATACAGCAGAAAAGACTTTGGGCTCTCAATTATGCACCACTAACTATCCCCTACACTAACACACATACTGTTGGCAGATCTTAAGTCACTGTCAATAAATCAATTATTTATTTGTCCATGTTTATTTGTGCATAAATAAACATCCCCCCCCAGATTTTGTTTAAAAGGCTTCACGAAAACAGGCGTGAATAAATGCAGAGAATAAATCAATTTTAACTGTGGAGAGGAATATTCTCAATGACTAACGACTCAAATATTTTAATGTAACACTTTCATGGTGCTTTTTTCCTTTTTTTTTTTTTCTTTTTTTCTTCTTTTTTTCTTTGCATGTAAGCAACTTGGACATTTCCACTAAACATCCCATTTTGAGTTCAGTGTAAGAAAGTTAGTCATGTGGGTTTGAAACAACATGTGGATGAGTAAATGATGGCAGAATATGAATTTTTGGGTGAACTATCCCCTAGCGCTGTGAAATTTCTCATGTAGGTGGGATTTAACTTACGACCTTTTAAATGCAACACTGCGTGAAACTGAGTCTGTGTGTGTGTGTGTTAGTGTACTCCAAATGGAAAAGGGAGGGTTGAGTAATAATGTCTTTTCCATTGGTGTGAATTTGATTAGTATGCACTCTTATGTTAGATAATGGCCTTTTAGGTTCGATCAGCACAGCTGGGGTGCCTTACCATAGTGTGAGTGTGTATACGTCTGTGTTAAAGCCTTGCACACATTGGGTGTGTTATAGAAGTCTCCGTGTGTTTTGGACAACTGTGTGTGTGTGTGTGTGTGTGTGTGTGTGTGTGTTTAAAAAGAGGTTTTGATATCACTTTCAGCATCTGAGTGAAATCTCTTTGAGGTCATCCTCCCTGAAGAGGAACTCTTGTGCTTGCTCATCAATTTTTCAGCAGTCTCGGCCGCTTTGTGGCGCTCCCTGGCACTGATGTTATCTGATGCCCTTAGCCTATAGCATGTTTGAACCCTGGTCTGTGGATGAGAGCGTGTTGCTGCTGCACCGACTTGCAAATCACAGGCTTAAGTGGACATCAAGGGCTGCTACTCATTAATAGATAGTATTACATAGATTTCTAGTCAGCGCTCTGTGATTCTGGAATAGTGTTGGAGTTGTAGAACTTGTAGTTATAATATTCAATGATTATTTCAGAAATCATATCACCCTGTAGCTTAAGACTGGTTGCCCACTGAAGCTAAGCAGGGTTTAGCCTGGTTAGTACCTGGATGGGAGACCTGTGTGGGTCCTAATGCCCCAGTATAGTGACAGGGACACTATACTGTAACAAGCACCGTCCTTTGAAAGAGATGTTAAGCCGAGGTCCTGACTCTCTGTAGTCATTATCCTATGCCACTTCTCGTAAAGAGTGGGGGTGTAAACCTGGTGTCCTGGCAATATTCCCTCCATTGGCCTTTATCAATCATGGCCTCCTAATAATCCCCATCCGCTGAAGGATGCTGCACACAAGTGGATGCTACACACTGGTGGTGGTTGAGGAGAGACCCCCTCATATGATTTTAAAATGCTTTGGATGTACAGTAGTACATAGTAATTCATATTACTGATATTATTCATTCATATTACCATTAGGGGTGTGACGAGACGAGACACGAGATTGAGTTCACAAGAACGAGACAAGATTTTTACACAGTATTTTTAAGAAATCCTCAATGATGAAATACATGACTAGAAAAATAGTCTGTAGGTGCATTTGAAATTTTAACTAATCTTGTAATGAATGTCATTTCAGTTCTACTTTCTGAGTATGAATTATCATATGCAGTAAAAGACAACAATACTCAAGCACTGTAAACGGTTTTGCCACAAACTCAACTGACTGGCTTCTCTCCTGTATGATTTCATGAGTCTCTTCAGAGCTTAGAACTGTACATGATTTATGAGCTTCTACAACTTTTGACCTCCTAACTGACCTCCTTACCACTAGGGCTGTAACGATATGCGATATGAAACCAAAATCTCGATACGCAGGTCCACGAACCTGTATCGCGATGTGAGAAGGCAGAATCGCAACACACCCCTTCCAACTCCCAGAGTTATCCTTCCTGTCCAGATCCAATGCTACCACATTTTTAAATTACTATAAGTATTATTTGAAGTTAACATTATAAAATACGTAGACCTACACCACAAAACTAGTTGAGGATAAATTATTTAATTTTATCTGTAAGCGTCCTCCAATTACGTGTGATACCTTAAGCTTTCCAATCATGTGACGCGTCACGCGAGCTAGTTGAAGAACGTGAGGAAACATGGCAACCAACCCAGAGATCGCGGACTCTCCTAATACTTTTAAGTCAGCAGTATGGCAACATTTCGGCTACGCGGTGGATAACAAGGATGGCAATCGTGTAGTTGACAAGACCCACACAATTTGCTGTAAGTGTTTCAAGAAGCTTCCCCAACCGGCCGGCAACACAACCAACATGCAGATGCATATCTTAAGGCACCATCCCCGACATCAGTTTAGCTCGTGCACAGAAAACAACCCAACAGCAGCAGCCTAAGAGCACAGACAGTAAACCTCAGTTACCTCAGTGCGAAAAAACATTAACCATTTTTCTTTGTAAATGTAAGATTGATTGAAGAAGAATTTTCAAAATGCTCGAATCATCTCCACTATGGACTTTAGTTCTGTTTGTTTTTCAACAGTATTTTATCACAAAGAAAACAGAAGTGTTATAGCTTTGGCTATAGTTTAATTTACTTAGGTATATTGTTAATAATTTGCATAGTTAATATTGTTATTTGGTGTTCAGTTTATACAGGTTTTTCAAATGTTATTTAATAAAAATATATATTTTTTCCTCAAAATATCTTTTGAACTGTTTTGTCAAAGCCCCCCCCCCATATCGAGGTTTGTATCGTACCGTGGGTCAAAAATCGTGATACGAACCGAATCGTGGGTTTGGTGTATCGTTACAGCCCTACTTACCACAAATTAGGGCTGCACGATTAATCGCATGCGATTGTCACACGCATTTCGTCAGTAAAGCCGGTTCCCTGATTACCGCTAAATCAGCATCACCTGCTTTCAAATGGAGCGGCATTTAATAGACAGAGCCGTAGTTCACTGACAAGCCACGCAATATCGCGTTCATTATCGAAGGCGATTCATCTGCGATATGAACGCGATATTGCGTAGCTTGTCAGTGATCTACGGCTCTGTCTATTAAATGCCGCTCCATTTGAAAGCAGGTGATGGCGATTTAGTGGTAATCAGGGAACCGGCTTTACTGACGAAATGCGCGTGACAATCGCATGCGATTAATCGTGCAGCCCTACCACAAATTGATCATAGAAATAAAAAAACTATATAAATTAAAGCTGCAAGCAGCGATTAAAGGGCCCTCGCACCCAGGCTCACCGCCACCCGGTGGCCTTAGGAAAACTGAACAGTGAGCGATAGTCATTTTAGCGGATAAATAGAGGAGAAATATGGCAAAGTCATTTTGATGCACCACAGTTCCTGCTGCCAGCAGGAGGCGCTTTGACTGTAACTGAATATTGCCATGTAGATGTCTTCAGACCAGGACTACTATCAAACATGTTAAGTTTTGGGCAGATCAGACACTGCATGCCCAAGTTACAACAACTTCCTGTTTCGTAGCAAAACATCAAATTTTGTCAGGCCGCCACGGACACATCCTTCAGCGAAAACTCTAGATCTTTGCAATTTAACGTCCCAAAGGCCTTTAGATTAGGCTGACCAAATATGATGTTGATTTGATTAAAGCTCTAGGAGTTCATTAAAGTACAATATCTGGATATGGCAAAAATTGTTAAAATTTTGCAAAGAAAATCCAAAATATCTCACTTCCTGTTGTTTTTTTCAGATTTTCCACCAAGGGACTTTTTTGTAGTATAGGGCTGTTACACGTGTCTACTGAATTCCATACCTGTACGTGAAACGTGGCGCGAAGGGCGCTTAATTGAAATTTTGTAGGTGGCGCTATTGAGCCATTTTGCCACACCTAATTATGAAACCCATATTAGATGTAAATTTTCACCACTTCTGATGCGTGTGAAAAATTTCATGAGTTTTCGAGCATATTTAGGCCCTCAAAAATACGATTCATTTCGGAGAAGAACAATTGACTGAGCAATTACAATAGGGTCCTCACACAATTGGTGTTCAAGCCCTAATAAAAATAAATAACACACTTTTCTCTTAGTCTAATTAAGTGCAAACAATAAGTGCAACCATAATCAAAGTACTCTCTCAATATTCAAAGTGCAAATAGAGACAAAATTTTCCTTCAAGCATGATACAGAGCTACAAGATGGTTACAACTACACAGCCCAGGCTAACATAGCTTTCATATTGGGAGATATTTGCATGCATCTCGGAGCCGCTTTCAAAATGCGGGGTATTTAATTTGCGTTTGAAATGCGTGCTCGTATTTTACTTTCGCGCGTACTCTGTGAATAGGGAGCGCACATGTGCATTTTACAATAAAAGACATTTGTCATATGCTTAGGCTCTGTTGTGCAACAAATCCTCCGCCATGGTCTTGTCAGTCATCTCGTCACTTACTCTCGCCACGTGATCAGTGAACTCTGATTCCTGCTGCACTACGTACGACTCTGCTGCTCGTGTTAGATGATCTGGATGGAATTGAAGTGACCGTTATCCAACTGAATTAAATGTTTTTTTTATTTCTATAAAAAGCAAAATGACAGTGGAGGCGTCATGTAAACGTAGCAGTGGGATATTCTATCCTAATTTCACCCTTACACTTCGTCATGGCAATATCACGAGACAGCTTTTCGCCTCAACAAGAAATCTCATCACATTTTAATCTTACAAGATCTCATGGCACGAGATCTTGTCACACCCCTAATTACCATAGTACGTACCCAAACTCTGGTGCATTAAAACCCATATTGGTCAACCATTTATAGGGGGAATATTAGGGGCTAAGGTAGGGCTGGGCGATATATCGCATGCGATTGTCACGCGCATTTCGTCAGTAAAGCCGGTTCCCTGATTACCTCAAAATCGCCATCACCTGCTTTCAAATGGAGCGGCATTTAATAGACAGAACCGTAGATCACTGACAAGCCACGCAATATCGCGTTCATATCGCAGATGAATCGCCTTCGATAATGAACGCGATGTTGCGTGGCTTGTCAGTGAACTACGGCTGTGTCTATTAAATGCCGCTCCATTTAAAAACAGGTGATGGCGATTTTGCGGTAATCAGGGAACCGGCTTTACTGAGAAAATGCGCGTGACAATCACATGCGATATATCGCCCAGCCCTAGGCTAAGGTTGTTTTGGTCCTGTATATGTACATACATATTGCTGTTGTATGTGTGTAGTCTTTGCTGTCGAGATATGTTCATGCTGACCTCCTCTCTGGTAATCCTGCATTTATTCGAGCTCTTCTCTTGATTCATGGCGAGGATTACACAGCTTTGCTCTCTGACCTAAAGCCCTCTCCATATGATCCTTCAGTAAACCACACCTATCGCACTCAACATGAATGTGTATGTTTGAGCGTGTGTGTGTTTGCGTTCGATAGCAAGTCTCCTTTCACTTAAAATGACCCTTGTAAATCACTGCTGGCTTACAGTAGAGCATTAAGGCACAGCATTAGAGGTCTGAGGTCATTCACTTGATGGGGGAAAAAATGTGCCATGTGTAAAGAAGTTGCCTCTGTGAATTGGTTTCATTTGTTATGACATTAGTAACACACATAAACTGTAACACATACATTTAAATTAATTACATTAAAAACACATTTATGCATGCGGTATCTCTGGTGAGATTATCGCATTGTGTACCGAACACTGCGAATGTGCACCGTGCATACACTGACGTTTTGTTCATGACAGCCTATTTGTTATGCACATGTAAACAAAAATTTGAAATGTTTAAGGTTTATATAGAAGATTTTCAAAATCTAAAATCGGTTTGGATTCATTATTATTGATGGAAAATATAGTGCATGACGTAAACATACCTAGTGATTACAAGAGGGATATGGGTGAACTGACACCTCTTTTGTTTTCTGTTGGTACCGTACAAGTAAACACACAAGCACCTGTGGTAACTGCCTCCTGTTGAAATGTTGTGAGTGTATTTGTGACATTACTCTGTGATTTAACAACCCCACATGACACCATTCTGTGGATTGAGATGTCTTTATGGCATATTAGGTGGAAAATTTGTTATTTCTTGAACTAAGGTTACTCTATAAACACTCCCCTCAGGTGAAACATAGTGTAGAGTGCTGTTTTCCAAACATGTCAGTCTGAGCACCTAAAAAACAGAAGCGCACAGGATTTCAAACATGCATATATAATATGATCTGCAGGTCAGATGTCAGAGGGCTTTGTCATGAATTCCAGGTTTCACTCTATACTTACCCGGCACAACACGATGAGCATTTTGTCTGTGCTCACTGAAAGCAAGTATTATGTGTGATGAAACCTTGAAAGTACTTTCTTTCTAACTTCCTTGGAGAATCATGTAAATCAAGGGTTTTCAAACTGGAGTCCAGAGGGCCCAGGGAGGTATTTGGGGGTACTTGGGAAAGTTCCCAGAGAACTTAATTTGCACTTTTTATCCTAAATGTTGCGTTCTGCATTAAAGGGATAGTTCACACAAAAATGAAAATTTGATGTTTATCTGCTTACCCCCAGGGCATCCAAGATCTAGGTGACTTTGTTTCTTCAGAAGAACACAAATTATGATTTTTAACTCCAACCGTTGCAGTCTGTCAGTCGTATAATGCATGTCAATGGGAACTCCATCTATAAGAGTAAAAAAAAAACATGCACAGACAAATCCAAATTAAACCCTGCGGCTTGTGACGACACATTGATGTCCTAAGACACAAAACGATCGGTTTGTGCGGGAAACCGAACAGTATTTATATCATTTTTTACCTCTAATACACCACTATGTCCAACTGCCTTGAGCATCCGGTGTGTGAGGTCTGAATGCACTCTGATGCCGGAAGTGATCTCTCGCGCGTATACGTCAATGAGTGCGAGAGATCACCTCCAGCATCAGAGTGCATTCAGACCTCACACAGTTCCCATTGACATGCATTATACGACTGACAGACGGCAACGGTTGGAGTTAAAAGTCATAATTTGTGTTCTACTGAAAAAACAAAGTCACCTACATCTTGGATGTCCTGGGGGTAAGCAGATAAACATCAAATATTAATTTTTGGGTGAACTATCCCTTTTAATGTGTAAATTATTTTGTGCATTTTGTTTTCATAAGAAGGCTATGAAAACAAATATAGTGAATTTATCTATGTAGGTTATGCTATTTAAAAAGGGTTAAAATATTCTAAACAACAACAACAAAAAATCAGATTGCTTGACACTTTAAAGCTGTTGTTAAAATGACTAAACTACTGTAACTATCCTGTAGGGCTGCACAATTTATCGCGATTAAACCACACGCGATTTGGCAAAGGCTGCGATTATTTTATGCACAGCTTGTCAGAGCTGTACTGGTTCTGTGATCAGTAGTAAATTCTTCTCCATCTGAAAGCCAGAGGGTGCTCTTACACAGAAACTCTAATATGCCCTGCCACAGAAGAAGATAACGTGTCGTATTGCTGTAGCTGAATAAACAGAAGATTTAAACGCTTTGATTGATTAAACATGACTAATAAACACACGACGGCCTTATTCTGTGTAAGAAGCCACATCATCTCACAGAAGGATGCTCAACTGTCGTTATGAAGTGAGTTTTGTGTAAAAACATGTTGGAGTAAAAACATGTTAATGTCTTTTGTTGGACAAGATGTTAATAAATGCTTCTCATGTCTAGAAAGATGTTTGACGCGTGTTGTTTTTTCAAATGTACATTATAAGTGACTCAAACTAGCAGTGCTTTCAGATGGATTAGCATTTGGAGCCGTAGCTCATTGACAAGCTGTGCATAAAAAAGTAATCGCAGCTTTGCAATTTCATAATCACACTAAGAATAATTTATCACGTTTTAAGCGATAATTGCGTTTAAATTCAGTGTTATTTTTCGTATCGTGCGATAAATCGTGCAGCCCTACTAAACTGTAAAGCCACATGACCGGTTGGATGGTTTCCGTGCACAGCACAAAGACGGGACTAATCAATAATCAAATTTGTTGTTGATTATTTTTTTTCTTATTGATTATTATCTATTTTATTGACTACTTGTTACAGCCCTACACTTTTTACTGTCATAATTCGTAGCATTTGCATTGTTTTATTTTTTGTTCTGTGGATTATTTTCATCTATCATATTCATCCAGTTTTTTCCTCCTTTGAAAAAAGCCTGTGGTTTATGGTAATCATAATGTAGCGTGGTGAATTTCACGGTATTACAATCTGATACAACCAATCCATCGTGGGATAATTCTATTCTTTCTCAAACACACAAGAAGCACTACATCAACATAACAGAACAATAGACCCTACATATTGAAGTCAAGCTGGAATGTGGGCAGAGCATTTTATGAATTTGTGGTTTGGATCTGTGAAGCAATGTATGTATATGTTGTGCAAGCATGGTGATGTGTAACCATGGTGACACTGCAGGCAAGCCGGGTTCAGTAGAGTAAGTTAATGCTGTCTGTGTGTGTGTGTGTGTTTGACTGAGTGAGCGAGTGTGACCTATGCTCGCAGTGAATATACAGAGTAATCGCTCCCTTGAAAATGACAAATCGCCTGCCATCCTAACACTGAGAGTGTGTGTGTGTGTGTGTGTGTGTGCGTTACTGCTGCAATTATGATCCACTTTGAAAGGACCTCCAAGCAGTCTGTACTCATATCCTGTGCTGTGACTCCCGGACAGTCTGTGTGTGTTTGTGATGCCCTGTTTAACAGAATCTGAGTGTGTATCCTGCTCGGACTTGCCTTTGGGAGGAGATATTTTACATTCCAGTATCATCAGCTGCCTCCAAGGACAGTGAACACACAGGTGCCACTCCAAGACAACTTGAGACAGGGAAAGACATGAACAGAACTGGGTTTGGTCTTTTAATGTGATTTAAAGATACAAATAAATTGTTTGAACAATAGAGAGATTTCATCAGGTACAGATACCGCTGAAGGCAGTAACCTCTATTATCCTGTCCAATTTAAATTGGTTTTTTTCATGTTTCCTTTCTATTTCTATGCATTTAGATGGTAATTACTGCTGCAAAACTAATATGCAATTATGAATATTTTGTGTGTGAGCTAACACACTCGCGCAGCTGCATTGTGGCACACGAACACTCATACAGACAGCTCGCACATCAGGGGAAGATTGCGTGCACAGAGAGGAAAAATATCCCACCTTTTAATAGTCAAGCATATTTACAGTTCAAACCTTGTCAGTGAACTATGAGGGGGAAAAAAACCAAAAACAAAATAATCGTTCATTAATCGTATTCGAGGTCAAATGTTCAATTAATTGAGATTTTGATTTTAGGTGATATCGTTACAGCCCGTTACAGAGTGTCTCCAAAGCCACGCCTCCTCCAAAACACACGAATGAACACAGTCTGCAAAGCGGTGTTAAATAACCTCAGTTTCAAATCACATAACATTACAATAATAATGAATGTAAACAACTTACAGATCTCTCACTTGTACCACCTGACTTCTGCAGATTCATATGTTGATAGGCAGGTAGGTCATCCTATCATTGAATTCAGACCGAATGCAATGATAGGACGAATGTTCTTTTGGTCCTGAGATTTGAACCACTTCTATTATTGACTGCTATCAGTATGTGAAGAGTTTAACAAAAGTATAACAAAAAGTATATAGTGTTTATAAAAAATTGCCTACCCTACCTTTAATATTTTTGTGAAGAACAGGATAAAAATTTTCAGGATTCTTAGGGGGGAAAAAAAAACGGCATTTGTTTGAAATAGATTTTTTTTTTTTTTTTTTTGGTTACATTATAAATGTGTTAACTGTGACTTTTTGATCAAGGGAATGTGTCGTTATTGAATAAAAGTAATCATTTCTTTTATAAGCATATACTCTGTCAGAGGCTGCATTTCATTTGCACAGAAGCAAAGCAAGATCAGAGCTGCCTTTTAATACCAGTGGTTGTGGTGGATCAAAGCTGCTCATCATTGCACAGAGTCAGGGCGTACTCACACTAGGCACGGTTGCCTTGTACCGTGCCAGGGCACAGTATGGAGCGATCACACTAGTGAAACGAACCAGACTTTGGGGGTCAGATGTGCTCGTTGGTTCACTATGGTTCAGTTCGACTAGTGTGAGTACACCCTTAGACTTTTATCAGAGCAGCTTTACCTCAGCTGTGTATGGCCAGCTTTATTCTCTTTTTACAGGTTTGTAAGATGGTGATTGTTCACAAGCTAACTCTTTGTAAATGGTAGAAAATGTCCCATATTCCCCTGATACCAGAGTCAGCCTGATTCAATCCAAAGTATGAAATGAATTGGGTCATACTGTTCTGATTTAGAGGTGTTGTGGGAGATCATTTATTGTCACAGACATTTTCAGTTCAACGTATTTCATCTGTGAAAGATGTGACTGCAGCACTCTAACATGTTCTTTTTCTGTCTTTCATGAGTCTTTTGCTCTCACTCTGAATTATGTTCTTTCATCTATATATTTCTGCTCTCACACATGCTGGGTTGTGTTAAATGTGTTTTAGAGCATCTTCCACCAAGCAGTGCTTGTTGTTGTGTGTATTGCTCCCTGTTCAATTGAGGCTTTACACAGTCATGAGATGCCTCAAGTTTGTGTGCAAAAATCGCATAAGTCCACAGTGATTTGTGTTTCTTCAGTTGCAGTCACTTTTATATGCCAGTGATTGATTGATTTCAAGTTTTTTGGAAGCTTTTACAGTACCATATATATACATATATATATATATATATTATGCTACTTATAATATGCTACTTATAATATA